>JAVJIX010000060.1:4485000-4930000 GCA_036785185.1 Paratrypauchen microcephalus
GTAGCAGCAGCAGCAGCAGCAGCAGCAGCAGCAGCAGCAGCAGCAGCAGCAGCAGCAGCAGCAGCAGCAGCAGCAGCAGCAGTAGTAGTAGTAGTAGTAGTAGTAGTAGCAGCAGCAGCAGCAGCAGCAGCAGCAGCAGCAGCAGTAGCAGTAGTAGCGATAGCGGTAGCGGTAGCAGCAGCAGCAGCAGCAGCAGCAGCAGCAGCAGCAGCAGCAGCAGCAGCAGTAGTAGTAGCAGTAGCAGTAGCAGCAGCAGTAGCTAGTGCAGCAGCAGTAGCAGTAGTAGCGATAGCGGTAGCGGTAGCAGCAGCAGCAGCAGCAGCAGCAGCAGCAGCAGCAGCAGTAGTAGCAGCAGCAGTAGTAGCAGCAGCAGTAGCAGCAGCAGCAGCAGCAGTAGCAGCAGCAGCAGCAGCAGCAGCAGCAGCAGTAGTAGTAGTAGTAGTAGTAGTAGCAGTAGTAGTAGTAGTAGTAGTAGTAGCAGTAGTACTAGGTTAATATAGGACTGAAATAGAACATGGACTAAACTCAAAGAACTTATTTAGTTATTTCATTCATTTGTTTTTGCAGACTCCAATGTACAAAAGAGCACTAGAGAGAGGGAGAGGGGGAGAGAGAGAAAGAGGGAGGGAGGTAGAGAGAGACTAGAAAGTGGGAGAAATAGAGGGCAAGAAAGAGAGAAGGGGTTAGAGAGACTGGGTGATAGATGGAAAGAGAGAGAGGGAGAAGGTGATTTAGAATGCAGTAAAAACAGTCCCAGATGTCTTTTGGCTCTCCCCCCCTCTCTCTCTCTCTCTCTCTAACCTCTCTCCTCCCACTTACTCTCCTTCCCTCTCTCATCTTTCCCTCGTTCTCTCTCCCCTGTTGCTCTGGTGGGCCACACATGGTTCGCACACACTCCAGATTCTGCTTTAACACAAACAGTCACTTTCCTGTAAGAAATCTACAACGAAACTCCAGACCAGTGCGGGGGTTATAACAATTTACTTTGTCCAAAATCATTGTCTTTTATTGACCCTTGCATTATTGTTTTGTGAACATATTGGTATTTATTTGTAGTATTTGTAGTATTTATTTGTAGTATTATTTGTAGTACAATAGTACATGTAATGTGACATAACAGTTTAAAAATCTTTGCAAATTCTCTCTTGAATCACACAACAAAGTCCAAATGCATCTCCCTCCTCCCTCCATCTCTTTTTCTCTGTAATCTCTGTCTCTCATTTCACCTCTTACTTACTCCCTTTCTCCTTCTCTCACTCTCTGTACACCCTTTCTCTCATTTTCTTCTCCTCAGCCTCTCTTTTTCTCTGCAATTTCTCTCTCTCCCATTTCACCTCTCACTCTCCGTACCCCCTCTCTCCCCCTCTTTAACCCCCTGCCCTCCTCCCTCTTGTTTCCCCTTCTCCCTCTTACCCTGTCTCTTACCCCCCCCCCCCCCCCCCACCTTCTCTCACTTTCTGTACCTCCTCTCTCTCTCTCTCTTTAACTGTCCCTCCTCCCTCTCTCCCTCTCTCCCCCACCCCCTCTCCCTTTCTTTGGGGCTCTCCCTTTTCTTGGATGGTTTTCATCGGGTGCTCAGTGTTTTCCCGAGGCCCAGACAGGAAGGAAGAGAGTGGGCCGACTGCTCCGCTCCAGAGCCCAGAACATGCTTTTGTTTGTAGACTTTTTTTTTTTTTTTTACACTTTTTCTTTTTCTTGTCCTTTAAGAAACTGTAGAAATGGTGATTAATACTTCCTCTTGTGACGCTACAATGACATCAAGAGTCTCGAAATAAACATACAGATATTAATAGCAGGTTACGTGACGATTGTTTTTACAGCAATCAGGGAGGACCGGAGAGACTTATAACTTGGACTTCCAGGAACAAGTGTCGAGTTTTGGGAAAATATTTGAATGTTAAAGGTCACGTTATTCACAAAGTAACTCATTTTAATTTGAATATTTTCCGTGAAAGTACTCGTCAACAGTGAGTCAGTGGCAATGACAATTCAAATCTGTTCTTAGGATTTGGTACTTTTCACAATTCACAGAATTAATGGTAGTAGTAATAGTAATAGTAGTAGTAGTAGTAGTAGTAGTAGTAGTAGTAGTAGTAGTAGTAAAGTATGTCTGTGATATGTGGAATGCTGAGGATGAATCAATCAATAAAATATATCCTGCATTTTCCAACGACATGGCATGATACTATATTTTTAATAGCTTATTCTTTCAGACCACTGCACAGTAATTTTCAAGTGTCAAATTAACACCTAAAGATTTTAGGATTTTAGTGTGTATATGATCCTAGTGTATATGGTCCTTATCTGTACAGAGTAAGATATACTCATATATTCATACTCTGAATATTCAGTGTTAGATGTACTCTTTTAGAGTACACAAACTGATAACACTGAGTAGGGTTCTCAGAATTTTGCAGTAGTGGATTATTTAATCTACATAGAGTTAATACTACATTAGAGTTAGTCCTCCTCTCCGGGTGGGTGGGGAGTCCTTGCCTCAAGTGGAGGAGTTCAAGTCGGGGTCTTGTTCACGAGTGAGGGGAGGATGGAGCATGAGATTGACAGGCGGATTGGTGCAGCGTCGGCAGTGATGTGGTTGCTGTACCGGACCGTTGTGGTGAAGAGGGAGCTGAGCCAAAAGGAAAGGACAAGATCGCAGATACAAGCGGCCGAAATGAGTTTCCTCCACAGACTGGCTGGGCGCACCCTAGAGATAGGGTGAGGAGCTCGGTCACACGGGAGGAGCTTGGAGTAGAGCCGTTGCTTCTCCACGTCGAGGTGGATCGGGCATCTGTTCCGGATGCCTCCTGGGCGCCTTCCTCGGGAGGTGTTCCGGGCATGTCCCACCAGGAGGAGGCCCCGGGGAAGTCCCAGGACACACTGGAGGGACTATAATAATAATAATAATAATAATAATACATTTTATTTCAAGGCGCCTTTCTAGACACTCAAGGACACCGCACAAAGACAAACAATTAAAAACAGTTAAAAACTGTTAAAAACAGGCAGTATATACAAAATAAAACTAAGAGAATGGACAAAGCAATACAAGTAAAATGAAACAGTCAGCAGGGAGAGAATGATTAAGTGGGGTAAGATATTTTGAAAAGATGGGTCTTGAGTCTGGATTTAAAAATTGGTAGTGATTGAATGTTCCGGAGGTCTGGGGGGAGTGAGTTCCATAGATGAGGAGCAGAGCGGCTGAAGGCCCTGCTCCCCATGGTGCTGAGACGAGCGGGAGGGACTGTGAGGTGGATGGAGGAGGAGGACCTGAGTGTGTGGTGACATGAAGGAGTTCTGTGAGGTAAGTTGGAGCCAGGTTATGGATGGACTTGAATGTGAGGAGTAGGATTTTGAACTGAATACGATAGTGAATGGGGAGCCAGTGAAGCTGCTGCAGGACCGGGGTGATGTGGTGAATAGAGGGAGTTCTGGTGATGATCCGGGCAGCAGAGTTTTGCAGAAGTTGTAGCTTATGAATAGTTTTTTGGGGGAGACCATACAGGAGGGAATTGCAGTAATCAAGACGTGAGGTGACCAGGCTATTGACAAGAATGGCGGCTGTGTGAGGGGTGAGTGAAGGACGGAGACGGTTGATATTTCTGAGGTGGAAGTAGGCTGTGCGTGTGATATTGTTGATGTGTGACTGGAATGAAAGAGTACTGTCCAAGATGACACCCAGGCTCTTTACCTGAGGGGAGGGAGAAATGGAGGAGTTATCTACAGTGACTGAAAGGCTGTCTATTTTGTTTAGTGTAGATTTGGTGCCAATGAGTAGGACTTCAGTTTTATTGTTTAGTTTTAGAAAGTTGGAGGAGAACCAGGATTTGATTTCCTGAAGACAGTGGGTGAGGGAGGAGGGTGGGAGGATGTTGGATGGTTTGGAGGAGATATAGAGCTGGGTGTCATCTGCATAACAGTGGAAGTGTATGTTGTGTTTTCTGAAAATGTGACCAAGAGGAAGGAGGTAGATAATGAATAGGAGGGGGCCAAGGACTGAGCCTTGGGGGACACCTGAGGAAAGAGGGTAGTGCTGGGAGGAGTATGAACCAAGTTGGATGTACTGAGAGCGGGAGGAAAGATACGAAATGAACCAGTGGAGAGGTGTGTGTGAGATGCCAATAGAGATGAGTCTGTCGATGAGGATGGTGTGAGTGATTGTGTCAAAAGCTGCACTTAAATCCAGTAAAATTAGTATTGTCAGGAGTCCATTGTCAGCTGCAAGTAGGAGATCATTTGTGATTTTAATTAAGGCTGTTTCGGTACTATGGAGGGGTCTGAAGCCGGATTGAAATTGTTCGTACAGATTATTTTCAGTGAGGTGAGAGTGAAGTTGAGAGGCAACAATTTTTTCAAGTATTTTAGAGAGAAATGGGAGATTGGATATGGGGCGCAGGTTATTAAAATCGGTTGGGTCTGTACCAGGTTTTTTGATGATAGGATTGATTTCTGAAATTTTAAATGAGGAAGGTACAATGCCAGTGGTCAGAGAGGAATGTAGGATAGAAGTTATTAAGGAGATGAGAGAAGGAAGACAGGCTTTAACCAGAGAAGTGGGGAGGGGGTCTAATCTACAGGTTGAGGGTTTGGATTTATGGACCAGGGCTGATATTTCACTAACTGAGGGAAGAGTAAACTGTGAAAAAGTGGAGGGAGGAGGGGTGCAGGGGACTGTAATGAGTGTTGGACTACTTGCATTGAGGGTTATTTGATCATAAATCTTGTGTATTTTGTTGTTAAAGAAAGACATTATGGAGTTGCAGAAATCGGTGGAGAGAAGATGAGCAGGAAAAAGGTTGGGAGATTGTGTGCTGTTATTAACAATGGAAAACAGGATTTTTGTGTTCCCTTTGCTGTTGGTGATTAATTTTGAGAAGTGGATTAATTTGGCAGTGTTTATAGAGTCTTTGTAATGAAGAGTATGGTTTGAGTGCATTTCCTTGTGGACAGTGAGGCCTGTTTTTCTGTATAGTCGTTCGAGTTGACGGCCCCTGGCTTTGAGCTGACGAAGTTCAGGAGTGAACCAGGGAGCTGAGAGTGAGAAGGTGACTGTTCTGGATTTGATGGGGGCCAGGGAATTTAAAATATTTTGCAGATTGCCACCATTTTGCCAAAACCATTTTGCAGATTGGTATTGTAAAAATGAACAAGATCATCAGGAGTACACAGACTGTCTGAATGGGGTATAGTGGTGATGGCAGAGGAAAGTAGTGTAGTAGTGTCAATGTTCTTGATATTACGGAAAGATATAGTGCGGGGTAAGTTGATTTTAGACCGTGAAAACTTTATATTAAAGGATATTAACATGTGGTCAGTAATGGGAAGGTCAGTAGATTTACAGTTATATGGTGTGAGTCCGGAACAACAGAGTAAGTCCAAAATGTGCCCTTTTGAGTGAGTAGGAAAATTAATGTGTTGTTGAAGTCCAAAACTGTCCAAGCAGGATAAAAAAATCTTTGGTGATGACACTGTTAAAATTGTCCACATGAATATTAAAATCACCCAATACTATAATGTTTGGGGAGAGAGATGAAAGGTGAGTGAGAAAAGAGGCAAAGTCAGTTAAAAAGTCAGGATTTGGCTTGGGTGGCCGGTAAACCGTTGCAATAATTGTTGGTGTAGGTCCTGATATTTGCGCCACAATGGATTCAAACGCTGTGAAGCCAGGCGTACTCACAGGTGAGACTTTCCAGCTGTCCCGGAAGAGTATCGCGAGCCCTCCTCCGCGGCCCGAGACTCTCGGCTGGCAGATGTAAACATAGCCCGGTGGGCAGCTGTCGTTCAGCTGAGAAAAGTCATCTGGATGTTGCCACGTTTCCGCCAAGCATAAGAAATCCAACTTGCGATCGTGGATGAGGTCTTGGACGAGCTGTCCCTTCCCCGTGAGCGAGCGGATATTTAGAAGACCAAAGTTGACAATGGAGTATTCCTGTTTGACAGCTGAGCTAGCGTTGGCCGACCTCGGCAGGTAGGCTAACACGCTGTGGTTCACGTCACGGCTGGAGCTACGTGAAGGACGCCGAGATTCAGACCAGATGGAGTTGATCTGGGTGGATCGGTCAGTCCATAAGCTCCAACGGGACCCTCGATGTACATATCTCCGGCGGGGCTGGTAACGGATCTCCGGTTCCAGATGTAACGCTAAAGGCGGTGGCTCGAACAGATGGAAGCGGAGCCGCCGGAGCTCAGCGGCGGAGTACTGTCGGAGACCCGTCACTGGACTGTGGATTACGGAGAAAACCGCCCAGATGATCGCTGTTAAGGCGTGCAGTTTGTAGATCCACATAATTCCGCAAGACACCGCGAACTTTGTTGCTGGGGAGCGAGTGACAAGCTGACAGCCAAAGGTAGGCTAAGAATTGAGCCAGGTTCACTTGCCGTTTACAAAATGGCTTGTATGCATGTCCAAATTCAATGAAAGATGTGATTTTGAGCAAGCATAAAACTCAAAATCGAACCTTGATCGGGAATTGGCGAGCAGCGGCAGCAGGACGCGCCAGCGTTCACTCAGTCAAACCGGAAGTGTCTCCCGGCTGGCCTGGGAACGCCTTGGGGTCCCCCCGGAGGAGCTGGAGGAAGTGTCTGGGGTGAAGGAGGTCTGGGCATCCCTGCTTGGACTGTTGCCCCCACGACCTGGCCCCGGATAAGCGGAAGAAAATGGATGGATGGATGGATGGATGGAGAGTTCATAGTACTAAAGTGTTCATTGTGTATTCTGTTGCAGTGCTAATGATGATGTGTAATATGTCTGGTCAGCTGAATTAAACGGTGTTTTTCTAGTGGTGGAGGAGTCGTTTGATTCATTTACACATATCTGAGTAACCCTTTATTATTAATCTGTCTACATCTGCAGAGCTCAAAATGCTGTTTCACCTTGTGATGTCATGAAGAGGTAGTTTTCATGTTAACAGCTACCATTTACCTTTTGATCAGTAGAGATTGGCAATTCCAGGGCTGAAATGATCGAAATGATTGTAGTGAAGGTGTGGAGTTTGAAAACACAATAGAGCACTTCCTGTATTACCACATGACATCACAAGGTGATGGCAAGGTGATGGTGTTTCCAGTTTGAGAAAAAAACTAAGCCTAAATATGCCAGGTTATTGTCTTAAACACGTGTGAATGAAACAAAACACAGCAGGTATGTTTTTGATGAGGAAACAACACTATAACATAGATCTGAAAATGGAGTAATATAGGCCCTTTAAATCATGAATCGGGACCTTCTCTTCTGACTTTGTTTTGGTGCTCGATCTAAATCTGAGTTTATGTCAAAGTAAAAATCCTCCTATGTGTGAATTATGGATGACTGAACTGTCCATGATCTAAACGTCTCCTCTGGGGGACGTAAAGCCAGGACAGGGCCAGTGTCTCACTCTTTTCACTCCCCCATCCCTCATCCCTCGCTCCCTTTCTCCTTTCTCTCTCTGCCACCCTCCCTCTCCCCCACTCTTTCACTCCATATCTCTCACTCCTTCTCACCCACCCTTCCTTTCTTTCACCCTCCAATCTCTGTGTCTAGGACTAAATGGTCCAAGAGAATGGCGCTTTTTAAAAAAAAATGTATTATTAAGGAAAGAGTAAAAAAAAATGTAGGGAAAAAACAGGCACTTAAAATACACTACTTCATTTTTGTGAGTTCACCAGTTCAAGTACATGTTTTGAAGATAAGTTATAAGGCTGAAACAAAGAATTATTTGCTCTTAACAAAAATAATTTCAGTTTTAGTGTTAAAAAAAACATTTGGTGTGGAAAGGAAAATCAAAACATAGAACATGACGTTAGTCTAGGCACTCTTAACCTATAGGTACTCCTTCCAAAATGCTGTTTTCAAAATCTGAATATTTTTTCTTGTATTAATCCATCACAATTGACTTTTAATATTTATTTCCTGAACAGAAACTGCACAGACTTGTTATAATTGTCATTTACTGCAAAACATGGTCTGTATTCTTCCTTCAAAGTCTGAACTCTAAACCAAATGCCTTTACTGACACAAGATTCACTGCAGACGTCTCAATTAAAAATGTATCACTGATGATTAGAAATGCCCGAATCTCCATCTTATTTTGATTAATTGCACACACTTACATGCATGGTACATTTACGTAGGACTAGCATACATCATTTTAGAGTTTCTTCTATTCTTTCTATTACACTTCTATGGGGTATTACATTACACATAACATTTAAATCACCATGTTACCATTTACTGATTTGCAAACAACAAATGTAGCATGTTGTTTCCCGCTATTGTAAATTTATGGAAAATTGCCCTGTGGGAGCATGGGTGACGTAGGCTTGTGGGTTGAGCATTGAGCAACCGTAAAGAGGGTTCAAATAGGGCTAGGAGTGAGGGATCACTAGATCAGTGGTCCCCAACCACCGGGCCATGGACCGGTATTGGGCTGTGAGCCCTTTGGTACCAGGCCACGGCGGCTCATTCCCCCACCCCTTCATTTTGAGTGGCCCGTCCGTGTTCTGAAAAGGGCACGTCGACTTCCATGTGCGCACGATGCTTGTCTGAGGCACCTGAAACATTAACGCTAATATTAAACCCACAAGCAGCAAAATGAGTAAAAAACAGACGTCTTTGGAAAGTTTCTTTGCAAAGGGAAAAAGGCCCAGTGAGGAGACAGAAGAAGAGCCTACGCAGCTTTTGGAAAGCGATGACGTTGTGATGCCATAATCACCTGCTTTGGCAGGACTCCCAGTCAACGTTCTGCTGACTGACTGACGTGTTTTGTAATCCAACGTAGCTCGTAGAAGTAACTCCACTTCGTCGTCGGTCCACATGAGAAAGTTGGCTTTTGTACGTGTGTTTGTTTGCAGAAGAGAAAGGACTTTATGGGCATGCGCTCTTTGTAGTATTGCGTTTCCGGTGGCTCTGGCTGTTTTTACATATGGGTGTGGCATATGTATTACATCGTTTTCACTCAGCGCTCCGTTTTTGTCTGGATGCAAATATTTACAGACAATACCAGGAGACCTACTTAAAATATGGATTTATCGGAACAGATGATTCCCACGCACCAAGCCCGCTCTGCATAACATGCGGTGACCAGCTCTCCAATGAGGCGGCCTTAAAAGTATGTTCAAGACATCAGCTGGATAAAAGTTACAGAGTAGACTGGACATAAGCAACACCCATTACGCCGAGATGCGACCATCTCGTAGCAGAGAAACAAGCTCAGGGCTCTCTATGATTCAACGTTATGGTGAGTTGTATTTTTCATGTACTTTATATTTGTTTTGTGGTCTATCTTATTTTGAAGGCATGTTTAGCATTACCATAGCGACCAGAGAGTGTAGGGGCAGAGAGAATGTTGTGACTTGTTATGTTGATGGCGCATGTCATGAGGACGCTGTTATTAAAGTTACACACAAGTACACAGGGGATTCACGTTTATTATTATATTTACAACATACCACAGTTCTTGTGTTGTTTGTATAATTTAATTTTGTGGTATTTTTCCGCTGATATCCACACGCCCTGCCCCCCTCCACCCCCCACCGGCCCGTGAAAATTTTAGCTGACATTAACCGGTCAATGGCGTAAAAAAGGCAGGGAACCACTGCACTAGATTACTCAAATGTGTGAATGACAGATAAAACCTCTTCAGGCATGTTTTTGATGAAAAATAGTTCCAACATAGTAGAAAGCTCAAAAATGTAGATTTTGCGTAATACATTTAATGTGATTCTCAGAAATGCATATTCAAATGTGTTTTTCTTTTGCATGTGTCTCTATTAGCGCTCACAGAAATGCAGAGCCCCAGCAGCCGCTCCTTCGTCAGCACAAACCTGAGACTGCTTTCTCAGCACCAAGCCAACAGCTTCTACAGGTGTTTGCCTCCTCCTGGACTAAAGATGCACTGAAACATGCACCATTATAAGGCTTTTCAGGTGAGACCAGTCCAGGGGAAGAAGCAAAGATCTATAAAGTCTGACTTATGAAGTCAATATGAGAACATCTCTTTATCATTACATTTGTTAATGCATTTTCTGCTCAAAGATGGCTCATTTCAAGACAGAAAAAATGTCCAAAATATATGAAATTCCACCTATGGGTTTCAGAATGATGAAAATTGCTATAACACCTGACCTAATTTAACAATATTATATCTTTTGAATGGGCCGCTATACTCAAAAATGGTGCCATATAACAGGAAGCTGAAACCCATGTTATTGAATCTCCAAAACTGTAGCTCTAGTTGTCATTAGTTGTTTTGTTTTTTTTAAAGCTGCACTATATAACTTTTCTCATAGGGGGTCAACTACCATGGACATGTTAGAGCTTTGCCTGGAATGTTCCACAGTATGGAATTAAGATAATCTAATGCATTGAAACGAGGACGGGTGTATTCATGGAGCTATGCTCCATGTCATACTGTGGAACATTCCAGGCAAAGCAACAACATCCCCATGGGGACAAGCAGATGGCACTTTGACCAGAAAAGTTACATAGTGCATCTTTAAAGGGGTGTGATTTGGCCTTTGAGGGAGTGCTGAGGTTTCTATGTGACATTTACTTTGAATCAAACTGACTAGCAAGCAAAGCCTAAGTAGTCTGTCCTCCTGATCATTTGTATTATTCACTCATGCAAAACAATGGAATTTGGCTCTTGTATTCATATAACATTAATTTTGTTCAACCTAGGAATGAAAAACCTGGCACTCCAGTTTAAGTTTTTGATAGGCAAAATTGCATACTGTCTTCCTAAAGAGCTTCCATTTATTTAATTAATTTAATACATTTACATAAAGGTTTTCACATTTATTGCATTTCGCTCTTACATCTACTAGTATATTGTTCAACCAAAGGAAAGAAAATAAGTTTGGGCACCTCCGCTCTATAGTCTCAGTAGTCTCTTTAATAGGAAACACTATATTTCCATGTAGTCAATTTGCTTGACTGATGCATTCTAAGAGCAGTTGAGGTGAACCATTTTTGTACAGTGACACACGCACACAGACCGTACATTACAGTAGGTCTTGTGTATTCTGGGGGAGCACCTCCCTGTATTAAAGGGATAGTGCATTTTTTTATGTTAATCTGTATGGGTTCCCCTCTAATAGTGTCGTGCATTAACACTGGCTTAAAGCTCACGGCGTCGTCTGAGCCCGGTTCTGCTCGGGTTCTGGAGCTCAGGAACATGTAAACCAGGAACAGGTCCCATAAGTTCACGGGGACATTTAATAAAGCTTGTTTTTCTTCTCAAAACAACATTTGTCCAAAAAGTGATATATTTCCCTCACAAACAGTTCGCGAAAAATTCAGCAGCGTAATTCGCATGGTGCCATTTTCTCTCGATTCGTATCACTGCGCGCAGATTAGCTGTATTAGCCAGTTAACTTGTAAACATCCGCTGACGGCGGATGTCGCCGTACCGCATCTGCCGTAAACATCCGCTTACAAGTGAACAAGCTAATACAGCTAATCTGCGCGCAGTGATACAAATCGAGAGAAAGTAGCACCATGCAAATTATGCTGCTGAATTTTTCGCGGACAACGGTTTGTGACGGAAATATATCACTTTTTGGACAAATGTTGTTTTGAGAAGAAAAACAAGCTTTATTAAATGTCCCCGTGAACTTACCTACGTTCCTGAGCTCCAGAACCCGAGCAGAACCGGGTTCAGACAACGTGGTGAGCGGTAAGCCAGTGTTAACGCACGACACTATTAGAGGGAAACCCATACAGATAAACATTTAAAAAAAAAACACACTATCCCTTTCAAGTGTAAAATTTCACTCCTGGTCTCTCCTCTGCAGCAGGTTGCAAATCTCCTTCAGTTTGTCCTCTGTCAGAGTGAGGCGCTGCTCCAAGATTGAAACTCTCTGAAATGAAACAAAGACAGAGGAACAATATGAATATATAGAGTAAAATAAACATGGAAGAATAGAGCCATAACACAATAGTTTAGCATTCTAATATCAAAAAGGTCCTATATTATACAAAATGGACTCTTGTGAGCTTTAAGCCATGTTATAATCCAGTTACCTCCTCAAAAACATACTTGGAGTTGTGTTTTGTTTCATTCGCAGATGTATCAGTAACCCTTTATTATTACTGTCTACATCTCCAAAGATCAAGTGTCACTTGTGTTTTGTTTCATTCACACAAACCCTGCAGCTTTAGGCAGAGTTCTAGTGATTCTAGTGAAGGTGTATAGAGTTTAAAACATTGTTTTTATCTTGAGAGAAGAACTCCAAGTCTAAATCTGCAGGTTGTGTAAATGAAACAAAACACAACTCCAGCTGTGTTTTTGACAAGGAATAAACCCTTTTGAAGTTGAACAGTTTTGTGCGTTGTTCGTTGATTCAAAAATCCACAATGTTTATAGGTCCCCTGCAAACAGCCACATTTGTTTTGATATGGATGGACCATGCATGTCCCTGATTGGCTAATCCACTTGTCAATCACACCCATCTGGAGCTCAACAGTGACTATTAGTAAATTTACCATAAACTTTTCCCATAGACTTTTTGAAAAATTCAAATATTTAAAGTTCAACGAAACTGCAGAGGCTAACAAGGTGGGAACTAATATTCATAACATGATTGTTTTAAGCCCAAAAGCACTTTAAAAACTCAAGATTTTGCTAAATGCTTTAAAGGTCCCATAACATGAAATTTTCACTTTCTGAGGTTTTTGAACGTTAATGTGAGCTCCCCTACCCTGTTTAGCCCCCCCATGGTTAAAAGTTGTGAAATGTCTAAACTGAGCATTTGCGATCCTTTTCTGCGTTACAAAAAATCGGAGCCCAAACGGGCGATTTTGAACAAGGCACCTTATTGACGTCAGATCGAAAAAAGAAATGCAAATGCAGTTCCACCCCCGTCTGTCTGTACTCAGCGTCTCTGTAAATCACGCCCAGAGAGTTTGGACTGCGAATGCGCTAGGCAATGCGAAATGCGTTTTTTAATTTGCCTGGAGGCACGTCCGAGTGTTTCTAGGCTCGGAAGTCCTTTATCTGAGCCTCTGGACCTTTGAACAGCAGTGGTTTAATTTTATTTTCTGTGGAAATGTGTTTATTTTTCAATGGAACGCTTCAAATCTCTTCCCCCCCTGCAAAAACACGGAAATGGATCAGCTGAGAGCTCGGAGAGTTTGGCCACGCCCCCACCCTCTACTATAGGCCATTTCTTTTCTCCTCATTTGCATTCAAGCAACAACACCCATTATAGAGTGTTCAGAGAGAGAAAAATTACTCTTTCTCATCTTATCTCAGTTTCTCATGCACTGAGTGTTGATTTTGAAGAAGGATTCATTTACAGTATTAGGGAACCATTAAGGAGCCATATAAAAGCATCAAGAAGTACCATGTCATGGGATCTTTAAGCCCAAAAGCACTTTAAAAACTTTAGCAAAATGCTTTAATAACTAAGTACTTTATAAAGTCTGATGAACAGATTTTAAATAAAATTAAAGGTCTTGTGGTCATTAGTTACCACAGAGCTGATTAGCCCTGAGCAAGCTTTCAAACTTTTAATATAGGAAACTGAGGGGGTGGGCAGTCACTGTTGAGCTCCATGTGGAGAGATTCACCAGTGACCAAACTCTCATCTTGGTAAAGTATTAGAGAAGTGTGTGTTCTGGATCCCAGACAAACACCACAGAATCAGTCTTTTCCTAATTGAATTCAGTGATTTGTTTGGAACATTACTTTAACAGGATCTATCTGATGTAAACCTCATACAGGATTTTCCCAGTGAAGTGGTCTTTAACTCGTGCTGATGCTGAGATAAATGGGAGTATATTGTGCAGTCTTTGCTCATGGGGGAGAGACTCGGTCCAGAGGAGCACGTGTGAGGAGTCTGTGTAGTGTCAGACTGACAGTAATAACCACAAGAGCTCTGTTAGACTGGTGTTCTGGGTGTTCTGGGGTAAGGCTAAGCGATATGATGATAAAATGGGATATTCGAGAATAATATTAATATGATATTTAAAAATACTTTGACACAATATGTGCAAAAATGTACATGCCTTAAAATTACTTTTTTTTTGGTACTGTTTCTTTAAAGGGACAGTGTGTATTTACCCGTTAATTACCGAAATTGAAGATACCCATTCAAAAATACATTGTTTTCCAAGCCTTTTCACTTCCATCATGAAATCAAAGTATTCTTTTGGACTTAGATATAGTCACATAAAAGGGGGATCTTCCCCATGCAGAGGCAGCCATTTTGATTACGAGAGCCGCAGAAGGACATTTGGGCTCCGCCTTTGCCTTCAGCAAGGCTCGTGGTTTTGGGTAAACAACGACAAGCATGTTGCCGGGTCACACGTCGTAATGGATCTAACACGTGTTTTGGACTAAATTGTTTTACTGGATTTTATTGGCTGGATCCTTACGGACAGATGTTTATGGTGAAATGCTGAGTTTGACCTGGGCAGAGCCTTCAAAGGTAAGCTTTGTGCTTTTCCGTTTTGTGCTTTTCCATATAAAAGCCCCATGTGCTCGGGGACAGATTGTTGTGCCGGGAAATGAATTGCATAGTCAAAAAGAGGAGACTGTAAGGTTTCATTTGATGTGTAGATTGTCATGATACATGATCGGGAATGTGTGTTTTCATGCGAAAAGAAAAAAAAAAGTGAACGGGGGACAGCGTTTTATGTATACAGTAGTGGCACGCGGTTCTTGCACCGGTACGCGAGCTGTCGGCGCTACGTCACGCCCGGGTGACCCTCGAGGTCTGCCGTAGCTAAAACAGGAAGTGCAATAGCGACTATCCACCTATGCGCCACGAATCCTGCACACTGGGGCTTTAAGTGACCAAGTGTGTCCAAAAATCAAGTAAAATGAAGTGTGAGCACTGTAGATGTTTTCATAATTCTACTTCACATGTCCAAATAAATAATACAATTTTCTTTCTCAAACTATTTTATTTGAGCTATAAATCATTTTCACGAACCCGGAAAAACAGGACGATTACCCGTATGTGCGGCCATCTTGGATGCATTACACACTCAAAATTACATGTGTTTATATAGCATCCAGGCAGAAATAATCAAAATTTCATGAGAAACCTTGCACATCGGAATCCAGATGTTCTGACACAGTTGACCTGCTGTATAGGGATAAGTTGGATGCCAAAGAAAAGAAGTGTTATATGAAAAAACTCAAAATTAATTGGGCAAGAAGATCCGTATGAGATGGATTCAAGTTTGTTCAGTGACGGTGGCGATTTGTCGATTCTGCTGCTGTAAGCTCTCCTGACATGGTGAACTACCTGGTCTTCTCCCCAAGCCCTTATACAGCACAAGACCTTCAGAGCTCTAAAGGTCTGGAGGCAACAACCAGTTTGTTTGTGGATGGTACGGGAGCATAAAGTGTGGAAAACTGGAGACAAGCATATTGCGATGGCAAAGGTAGGCATACTTATATCTAGTAGACCCACATGTGTAACGTGTTTAAGTACTAGTATATTGCTTATTATTATTCATATTTTGCAAAGATACGGCTACCGGCTAAGATACGGCTAAGATACGGCTACCAACTGCAAAATGAGCTGAGCCTATGCAAATGTTGTCGTGATTTCTCCCATCCAAGTTCTGTTTGAGACTGGCGATCCCCAATCTCCTTTCCTTTGATAATTGCTGTCTGTTCACCCTGGTTTAGTCCTGGTTTAGTCCTGGTTTAGACCTGGTTTAGTTCTGGTTTAGACCTGGTTTAGTCCTGGTTTAGTTCTGGTTTAATCCTGGTTTAGACCTGGTTTAGTCCTGGTTGGTCACTACTTTAGGTAAACAATAGAACTGCAGGTGTTTTTCTTTGCCCGGTCTATTGTGACCCGACAATGGTTGACCATTCTGCTTTTTTTTTTTTTTTTTAAACTTTGCGGTATAAATGCACTGTTCGCGGTGTTTTAAAGATCCCATGACATGGTACTTCTTGATGCTTTTATATGGCTCCTTAATGGTTCCCTAATACTGTAAATGAATCCTTCTTCAAAATCAACACTCAGTGCATGAGAAACAGAGATAAGATGAGAAAGAGTCATAAATATCTCTCTCAAACTCTTTATTCTGGGCGTTGTTGCTTGAATGCAAATGAGGAGAAAAAAACTGGCCAATAGTAGAGGGTGGGGGCGTGGCCAAACTCTCCGCTCAGAGCTCAGAGCCCACAGCTGATCCATTTCCTTGTTTTTGCACGGGGGGAGAGATTTGAAGCGTTCCATTGAAAAATAAACACATTTCCACATAAAATAAAATTAAACCACTGCTGTTCAAAGGTCCAGAGGCTCAGATAAAGGACTTCCGAGCCTAGAAACACTCGGACATGCCACCAGGCAAATAAAAAAACGCATTTCGCATTGCCTAGCACATTAACCATGGGGGGGCTAAACAGGGTAGGGGAGCTCACATTAATGTTCAAAAACCTCAGAAAGTGAAAATTTTATGCCATGGGACCATTAAATATCTCCAAGATGGCGGGCTTCCGGATTATGACGTCACGTGAAAATGCTCTATAATTTCTTGCCTCCTTTTTTTAATGACTAGTCAAACTGCCAAAATAAAAACTTAAAAGAAACTAACCAAGAGTAAAAAGTCTATATTAGGACTTTCTGAAAAAGTCCCCTTTTACATTTTCTGGCTAAATTGTATTTTTTGTAAGAGCAGCATGGGAAAAATTGAACTACAAAGAAAAAAATTTAAGAGAAAATGTTCAAGATTAATGTAAACCATTTTAAAATTCATTGTACTCTTTGTTTTTCAAATACACTAGTACCTAGGGCTGTAGTCCATGTGTCTTGCCAAATGGTTCAGTGACCAAAAAGGGGGTGTGGCAAAAGCTCTCAAAACTGTTATATATCTCTGTACCTGACCCAAACTGCACTCACAAGATTACACTGTTTCTGACTTTTATCTGCATAAGTATTTATTTATGCAGCAAAAGTAGGAAACAATACATTTATAAAAAGACAGATTAAACTTGTGAATCATGAGTTTAATCTGCCTTTTTACATACAAATATCATAAAATACCAAATCTTCAGTTCAGTCATCTCCTTTCTGCTTTACCACATATAAATCTGTATCATTTAAATAAAATTACTAGTTGACTAAAGGCACACAACCCTATAGTTCTCAGGTGTTTCACATTTCTTTTGTGCATGTACACCCAAACCAAAAATCTCTAGTTATTTGATTTTCACTGGCTATGTAAATGTATCCACAGTGCACAATGTGGATAATACTGAGATAGATCTAGACCTGTCATGATAATTACTATATTAAGACTTATCCTTCAATGAAAGTTGGAAAAATATTTTTGGGGTGCAATAGTTACTGTGTGAAGATTGTCTTTGTACAAGTGGGGGTGCTATTTTTTATAGTACGATAAGATTAGATTTAGAGGGTTGAATAAATAACAATAACAATATCATCATCATCATTATCAGTGTTGTGAAGTAACTGAATGCATGTACTGAGAACATGTACTCTGAATACAGTACTAATTTTCAGTATCTGTATTCCTGTATGGTTACTTTTTCATTTGGTGGAATTCAGAATGTAGTTGCTTTTCTAAAATCAAAGGAATACATTGCAGTACCTGACCACACAATTAAGGCATCAAACTGCACACAATAAAAAAAAAACAACAAAAAACATTGCTCTTATAGCATGTGCGTGTAGGAAATACAAACAATGAAACAAATATAAAGCTGTTTTTAATACTATGTTATTCAGACCCTCCAAGAATTCGCGATGTTGCGATTTGCAACTTCAACGCAACTTCAGCCAATCCCCGCGAATTCAGGGCGGTGTTGCAATTTTGACCAATCACCGCAACTTTCCCGCAATTTTTACTAATTTTGACCAATGATCGGCGACGTATTGAACGCCGATCAACTTCCTTCTGTGTAGGAGACATAACTGAGATGAGGTGCACGGTGTGTTTGTGTGTGTGTGTGTGTGCGGCAGACGCGGTGGTTCACGTGAGTGTGGGTGTGTGCACGTACGGAAGTGTGTGCGTGTAAAAGCGCGCGCTCACCTGTCACACAGAGGAGAGAGTCAGGGTTGGGGTGTAGCCGTATTTTTTGTTGAACGCAAACCATTCATTCATCTTTCACGTTAATCTGTTCATCCTGCTGTTTTCATGAGTTCCATTTCATCCTGCTGCGCTGTCATAGCTGTGTGCGCTCTTTTTGTAAGAAATGCACAAAACGCAGATCTCAGCGTATCTGTCACCATAGCCTCCTCTTTGCGCGCCACAAATCTGCGAGCCATAGGACCCAATCTCATATTCTCGGCGGCTAAAAGGTTTGAGTTTGGAAGCCGCAACATTCTGCTTTACTTCCGTGTGACGAAACAAAACTGCGGCCGTGTCCCCAGTTCCCAGAGCGCACAGCTCGGAGCGCGGCCCGAAGGGGGCTCAGACTGCAGTCAAGGAGGTGCACACTTGCTCAGCCCTGAGTGCAGTCCGCGGACCGCTTAACGACTGCGGTCTTCGGACCGCGTGTTAACTGCGCATGGGACAAAAAAGAAGTGGGACAGCAGTCGTCGCGCCGGTGTTCTGTCGAAATGTGTGGCGCACATGCTCTTCGGGCCATGCTCCGAGCCGCGCACTCTGGGAAATGGGACACGGCTTCTAATGGCAAAGAAACATGTCTGCGGCGCCATTTGCCCACAAAAATAACAGCAAAAGTTCCCCTCCTAGTAGTCATTTATTTTTGATATTGGTAAGGTTGTTTTAGGACCATATCTGTGATCTCTGTGTCTTTCTATTATTCTTTGTCAGTAATAACTCAGTATTCAAAATATTATTCAATTTTAATTACAAAAAGCGAAAATGGCAACTATTTATCGCAACTTTCACTTCCTCCCGCAACAAAATCGCAACAAAAACCTTAAAAGCACCGCAACTTTCATCGCAACTTTTTGGAAAAGCTCCCGCAAATTCAGGCATTTTAGCCCGCAACAATCACAAAAAATGCCCGCGAAATCCTGGGGGGTCTGGTTATTGCATCTTTACATCTTTAATGGATTCCTCTTCTCACTGGATATTATGCATTTATAAAAGTACTTTTAGCCTATTTGAAAGGTCCCATGGCATGAAATTTTCACTTTCTGAGGTTTTTGAACGTTAATGTGAGCTCCCCTACCCTGTTTAGGCCCCCCCATGGTTAAAAGTTGCGAAATGTCTAAACTGAGCATTTGCGATCCTTTTCTGCGTTACAAAAAATCGGAGCTCAAACGGGCGATTTTGAACAAGGCACCTTGTTGACGTCAGATCGAAAAAAGAAATGCAAATGCAGTTCCACCCCCGTCTGTCTGTACTCAGCGTCTCTGTAAATCACGCCCAGAGAGTTTGGACTGCGAATGCGCTAGGCAATGCGAAATGCGTTTTTTTATTTGCCTGGAGGCAAGTCCGAGTGTTTCTAGGCTCGGAAGTCCTTTATCTGAGCCTCTGGACCTTTGAACAGCAGTGGTTTAATTTTATTTTCTGTGGAAATGTGTTTATTTTTCAATGGAACGCTTCAAATCTCTCCCCCCGTGCAAAAACAAGGAAATGGATCAGCTGAGAGCTCTGAGCGAGAGCGGAGAGTTTGGCCACGCCCCCACCCTCTACTATAGGCCAGCTCTTTTCTCCTCATTTGCATTCAAGCAACAACGCCCATTATGGAGTGTTCAGAGAGAGAAAAATTACTCTTTCTCATCTTATCTCTGAGTGTTGATTTTGAAGAAGGATTCATTTACAGTATTAGGGAACCATTAAGGAGCCATATAAAAGCATCAAGAAGTACCATGTCATGGGATCTTTAAGGTTACTGTGTCAATGGTATAGAGTAGTTTAATACTTATATTCTTTATTTTGTGATGTAACAATATAGTGCACTTGAAAATGTATTATTGTGATCTTATAATATGCTAGGAGATTCAGATCCATCCATATTGACAATCTGAGTGATAATGTGAGTGTAAGCACCAGAGATGTGTCTTCCTGTGTTATGCACAGTTGAATAAACACATTTTGAGTTGAATGCTGCAGATACAAAGAGCTGCTGGTGTGAGTGGGCAGCAGGCGAAATCACAACAGAGTTTTCTGCAGTTTTTTGGTGGTGTTTTTGTATTGTACAACTGAGGAGAAGTGTGCCATCTGCACTCGGAGAAGAGGAGGAGGAATGAAGATCAAGGAGCTGCTCAGGAAATGGCTCTTGGTGTTTGATCTTTTGTCGAGTATTTGTAGAGCTAAAGATTTGCCGCCATGAAGCATACTGTATAAAGCAGTTTTGTGATTATGCTAAAATTTGATTTGTAAAACATTTGATACTCTATTCCCATTTTGGTGCAACAATGATAATTAAAGATGCAATTTCCTTCAATAATAGAATTTAATGAAGAAGAAGAAGAAGCAACTTTATTGATCTCACACTGGAGAAATTCTTCTCTGCATTTAACCCATCCTGTTATTAGGAGCAGTGGGCAGCACATTACTGCGCCCGGGGACCATCTCCATGATCTTCTTGCTTCGGTTTGGTCTGGACCTAAGCTGGAGGATTTTTACCTATGGTGCATGTTTTGGGAGTGCCCGGAGGAAACCCACCCAGACACGGGGAAAGAAAGAAAGAAAGAAAGCTATGCCTTTATTAGTCCCACAGTGGGGAAATTCCATTTCTGCATTTAACCCATCCTGTTATTAGGAGCAGTGAGCAGCACATTACTGCGACTGGGGACCATCTCCATGATCTTCTTGCTTCGGCTTGGTCAGGACCTAAGCTGGAGGATTTACCTATGATGCATGTTTTGGGTTGGTGGGGGAAACCGGAGTGCCCGGAGGAAACCCACCCAGACACGGGGAGAACATGCAAACTCCACACAGAAAGGCCCAGGCCACCGGGGGATCGAACCCAAATCATGCATGCAAACTCCACACAGAACACACACAGAAAGGCCTGGGCAACCCGGAGATCGAACCCGGAACCTTCTCGCATGAGCGCTAGACACTCAGCCACCATGCCGCCACATGACACCCCAGAATTGGTTATTTAAAGGCATCACCTATTTTTTATGGTCTTAAAATGTGAAAAACAGACCTTGTTCATTTGCAGTGGTCCAAAGTTATTCCTCACTTTCCTAGCACATTCTGAGTATCCTAACTATTCACTGTGGATGAGTTTATAAGAGCTTTTCATAGACCAAAGCTGAGTTCATCATAGTGCTAACAACAACTACCATGCTAACAGCCTTACTTCCTGGTTTGCTGACGATAAAAATCATTAGGGGTAGTGCTCAACAACACATGTTTGACACATGTCAAATACATATTTTCCTATACAATGCTCCTATTGATTGTCTCTGTGATGCTCCAGGTGAGAATTAACTGTTGTGTAAACCTGAAGTGTAAACCTTCAGAAGAAGTAGATAGGACAGTGAAGAGAACTGTGTATTTTCCTAACGTCATCACCCTTATAGTTCAACAAGGATAAAACAACTAAGGCTGTGCAATTGATCAAAGTTTAATCAAGACTGAGATTCAGTAATTTTGTGTTGGCTGCTACAAAAATCATGAAGGGTTAGCTGGGGTGTTTTTAGCTATACTTTTGTCAGACTTGTTGGAAAAAAAATTGACTATGGACAAATGGCAATAATTAAAAGTTGGCCTTCTTTATGTTTAAGAAATACATTTTTATTTGTTTTGATTTACAAAAACAAATTAGAAATTGTGAAATGTCAAAAATGTCAAACAATGAGGAAAACAATTGTGCTACATTTTCTGATTTTGAAGTGCCATATATTGCAGAAGAAAATATAGACAATAAAAATTATAATATTAAATCCCATTGTGCCACTATTCTACATGTAAATAAAACACTTAATCAATCATTGAAGCTTATTCAACCCTCTATAGCTGGTTTTAGGGTGAACCACAGCACCGAGACTGCCTTGGCAAAGTGATTTTACAAAACATTGCAATTCACAAAAGGTGACTGTGTTGGTTCTGCTGGATTTGAGCTTTGCTTTTGACACAGTAGACCACACTATTCTTTTAATTTGCCTAAAACACCTCGGCCTCTCTGGTGCTGTTCACAAATGGTTCACATCCTATATCACAGACAGAACATATGGTGAGTGTGGACACATGCTCCTCCAAGGTCCATAAAATCACATGTGGTGTTCCCCAGGGTTCCATTTTAGGCCTTGTGCTTTTTAACTTGTACATGCGCCCTCTTGGTGGTGTCAAAAGGAGACATGGAATCAACTTCCACAGCTATGCAGATGATATGCAGCTTTACATCTCCATGTCTCCTGGTGACACCAGGCCAATGGATGCCCTTTTTAACTGCATTCTAGATATCAAATCCTGGATGGCAGGAAACGTTCTCCAGCTTAACCAGGACAAAACTGAGATATTAGTCATCGGTCCAGAGGCCCAGAGAGAGAAACTTTTAACCAAACTACAAGCACAGTCTTTTAACCCATCTCCTCAAGTGAAAATTTTTGACTCTGAGTTGACTTTTACCCCACACATCAAGAACATCACAAAAATAGGTTTCTATCACCTAAAAAACATAGCCAGAGCCCGCCCTATTCTCTCTCAGGCCAATACGGAGACACTGATACTTTTATCACCAGTTGTATAGACTACTGTAATGCTGCTCTGTAATGCCCTGCTCTCTGGTCTTCCCAAAAAGAGTATTTCAGGTTTGCAATTATTAAAATTCAGGAGCACATGTTCTGACTAGGACCAGGGGGCGGGACTACATTACACCTGTTTTAAAATCTCTGCATTGGCTCCCTGTGAGTTTCAGGATCAATTTTAAAGTTATTTTACTGTTTTTTTAAATGTCTTAATGGTCTTGGGCCTTCTTATCTTTCAGAACTGCTTTTACCTTAAGAACCCTCGCAGACCTTGTGCTCCTCCGACAGCTCCTGGTCATTCCCAAAGTCGGGACACACTCACGGAGAGGCGTCTTTTCAGTACTGCGGCCCTCGTCTATGGAACAGCCTGCCAGAGGAGCTCAGGGCTGCAGAGAACGTTCATGTTTTTAAGAGTGGGCTAAAGACTTACCTGTTTAGCTTGGACTTTGACTGAAATGTTATACTTTTTCTTGTTTTTATTATTCATATTTTATTTTATTTATTTTTTTTAGGGGTATAATTAGCCACTCACATTCCTTTATAATTCCTTTATAATTTTTAGGATTTTCAGGGTCTGTCCTGTGGGCTCCTGGTGGAGCCCCATCTTGGGGGTGCTTGGGCCTCATCTCTCCCCTGAGCCCTGGTGGCTCTCTGCTCTTGGTGTAGACGGCTCCTCTGATGGTGCTTTCTCAACTGGCTCACCTGTATTCAGCCTCGCATTTTACTATGTGTAGTTTTATGTATATTAGCATCTTTGTGTGTGTGTGTGTGTGTGTGTGTGTGTGTGTGTGTGTGTGTGTGTGTGTGTGTGTGTGTGTGTGTGTGTGTTACTGTTTGGGCTGTTTGGTTGTGTGGGGTCAGGCAGCTGTAGGGGGTTGATTGGGTGAGTGGAAGTAAATGTGGGATTGTTTTAATCACTTTATAAATAAAGTTTGATTGAATGATTGATTGATTGATACAGCTCAAATCTTATCATAGTATATAAATATAACAAAAAATTGCAAGATAAGTACAAAGAAAAAGTACTCACGGTCAGAGGTGGGACAAAGTCATTGCTGGGCAAGTCCCAAGTAAGTCTAAGTCTTTTGCACTCAAGTCCGAGTGAAGTCCTGAGTCAAGAGTATCCAAGTGCCGAGTCAAGTCCGAAGTCAAAGCTCACAAGTTTCAAGTCGAGTCCAAAGTCATAGCATTTTAGTTTCGAGTCATTTCGAGTCCCCTTTACAAAGAAATAAAATTTCTACAAATCATATAATGTCTGCAAGATCTGTATTCATTTGACCTTTTTACATTGGATGTTGTGCAAGCCGCGCGCACATGCTCTTTGCATACATTTTCGCAGATTCACAAGTACGAGTGCGGTCCTTATCAACATACTTTTAGAGGTTTTTTTTTCATTGGACGTAGCAAGTCATCACAAGTCAAAAGGCCTAAGTCCAAGTGAAGTCACGAGTTATTGATATTGAAGTCCAAGTCGAGTTGCAAGTGTTTGTACATTTTGTCGAGTTGAGTCTAAAGTTATCAAATTCGTGACTCGAGTCTGACTCGAGTCGAAGTCACATAACTCGAGTCCACACCTCTGCTCACGGTAAATACTGACCACGAGAATAACTGTTCCCTCTCATTTATTGAACAATGAGCCTCGGCCTGTCCCGACAAATTTTGAAGCACAATAAATTGACATGGAAAATTGAAATTAAATTGAAGAAATTATAGACAATAATATTGAAACTAATTTATGCCACTGACACAAAAACCCAAGAGCAGATTTTAGCCACAAATAATTCTAAATGTATGGCAAAAATTCAATTTGTCAGTTGGACAAAAGTTTATTTGGTCGAACACATTTCGCAGCTAATACAAGCAGTTCTTCAGTAATACTTGCAATACTTCAGTTCTTATCAGACGCTGGTGGACACTGCCTATATCTGCCTGAAGGGAGGAGCTAACTACAATGAAATTACTTTGAAACTACCACACCTATTTGTTTACAGTTTCTGTTAGTTAGGTGGGCCTATTAAATATGCAGTGGGGGTGGGGGGTGGGATCTTGTTAGCATAGCCATTCATGACCATAATGTGTGTTTTCACACCTCTGGACCTGACCTGGCTAACCCTATTGTTTTCTTTGTTTTGATTTAGGTTTGAGGATAGAGTTACAGGGATTCTACACACAGTTCTAAATGTACAATACCGTTAAGAAACCACAAGGTGGAATAAATAAACAGCAGAATGAAACACTAATAGTTAGTGTGTGTCTGTAATGAGTCATAGAAGTTCATAATTCAGCCTTCTAAATCTCAAATCTAGTCAAAGTAATGCAAAGAAAATGTACACACAATAAATACTGACCCCAAAAAACGATTGTTCCATCTTTCATATACTGAATTACTTTTAATAATAATAATAATAATAATAATAATAATAATAATTCATAGCATTTATATAGCGCCTTTCATGACACCCAAAGGGCTTTACAGTTCATTGTTCATTCACTCCACACTTGGTGGTGGTAAGGTACTTTCTGTAGCCACAGCTGCCTTGGGGCTCTTAAATCTTAGTTCTTTAGATTAAGTCTTGTCAATGGATTTTTAGAGGAAAATGTGGCATATTCACAATTTTGTTAATATCACAATAAATATCGTACCATGACATGTATACTGTGAAAATATCGTACAGAGAGATTTGGATACCGTTACATCCCTGTTGAAGGATGAGTCAAAATAGTAAATATGGTGAGAGGCCTGGTACATAAAACAGGCTTTTCTGAAATACTTCCCTGTCTGAAGGTTGCGTGGTAACACCTGACAGTGGGCACATCTCTGAGGCAGTGCTTGGCAACACAAAAGCGCTCTGTGGCCAAATAAAGCGTGTGTGTGTTTGGGCCAGAGCAGAGGAGGGTATGTCAACAGGACCATGACAGCAACCACACGCCCTCCCGTAGATCCAACTGAGAAATCAAAGAGACTGAAGACTGCGGAGGAGTTAAATGTATCAAAACATGTCCAGATGACGGAGGGAGATGGAGAGGTGTGATCGAGACTGACAGATGGCAAGGACACAAACAAACCCATTAAACATATCGCCTGATCAAGATGTTCGAGCTGTTCTTGAAAACTGACTATCAAGGAAGATGGAGGCTTTCTCACATATGATCAATTATATACCTTTAGTAACAAGGAAAAAATCATCAAGTTTAACGTTATGATAAATGGGATGGATGGGCAAAACAAAAAGATATTGTATTCAATGTTCCCCCTAATTTTTCATGTGTCTGACCAAACACACTAACTCCCTGAGCGTTCCTTGGACCCCTATGAACGACATCCGACATGCACACTGTGGCCACACCAGTATCACCCCTGAGATCATCGCAAGTTACAGCTTATTCAACAAATTACTGCAGTTATTTCTGTTAGTTTACTTTTGATTTAACAGATTTTTTTTTTGGTCCACTTAGAATGACAAAGTGAAAAATCTGTTCATGAGCTTTGTATATCCAAATCCAAATCCACTTTATTTCTATAGCACATTTCATAAACATAAACAGTTTCCAAAGTGCTGTACAGACAGAAAAACTGTCTGTACAGCACATAACATACAACATAACATATATGTTGTATATTAGTGTGAGGATCCTGCTGTGGTCACTGAAACATTGAACAGTACAATATTTTGAAAAATAACCTCAAATAATTAAAATAAGTTCAAATAAAAAATGTGGGCTACACCCAGGTGAATCTTTTCAGCCCATAAATGAGCAGTGTATAAATCTGTAAAATTCCATTAAGAGATTTTTTCAGCTTGATAAATATAGCCTGCATTTAGCTGCAGTTTTTTTTTTTTTTTTTTTAATGGATTGTAGGACCTATAGGCCATAAGATGGGTAATCTTTCAGTATGACTACGGTCATACTGAAGGAAGCAAGAGAAATGCGGTCGAAATGTGTCTGTTTGTAGTTGGCTTCTCCCTAACTCGTGTCACATTCACATGTGCAAACTGAATCTGATTGGTTGTTCCGTGTGTCTAACCAGCGCTTTGTTTATTAGTTCAGGTTAGATTTTATTTTATGCGCTGCACGCGCGCACCTTAGAGGGAGCACTGGTTAGCATTAGCGTATCTTAACTCAGCGTAATGAAGTTGGCTCGATGTTTGATGTTCGCTTGATATTCAAGGTTTAACATTCCCGCATTAAGATCCAAACAAGCATTTTGCCTAAATAACGCGACCAAGGTTAACGAGAGTGCTACTTGTTAAAGGGATATGCCACCCCCAGGTCAAATTTGGGCATCTCCCCACAGTCCAGAGACTAAAATAAGTGGTGGAAAGCGTTTTCCTGGTCACCCAGCCATTGTCCGAGTCTGTCAGCACTGACCGCCGCTGTATCTGCTGCTCCTCCGCGTTAGACTGGAGTCTAACGGCGCCAGAGAAAGATTTCGGCCAAAAGGAATTAATTTGCTCAATGCGTTTCCCAATTACTTTGTGTGTAGTGCGCATTCATATCGAGTGCAAATAAATGTGCAAATCAACACGGAGAGCTTGCCTTGGTCATTTTGGGTGGGAACTATTTTCCAGTGCGGAAAAATAAAGCCGTATCACGCACCACGCTGTGCAACAGGGGAACTCCCTTCCTGGTGCGTAACTGGGATTCCCCTGGCAGCGTGCTGCGTGTGAATTGCGTGTGTCACACTCTCAATGCGTGAGACTTGAGAGCCCTGCTTAGTAGAGACATGTATTTGGCAACTACTACACCCATCAGATTTAGAAAAAATGATTTGGGTCATTTTTTAAATGAATTTTTAAATGTAATTATTGTGTCCCACTTCACAGAAATATGACCTAGGAGCAAAATTTGACCTGTAGTAAGTAAACACATTTATTTGGCAACTACTACGCTCAACAGGTTTTTAAAAAGTGCTTTGGTAAATTTTTTGTGAATTTTGTGGGGAAATTATTTCGTCCCCTGCTCCACCGTAGCAGTGACTATGACTATGATTGGCTGGACACCTGTCACTCACTGAGTTACACAGCAAAATGATACAGAAAAAAATGTAGATCTAATTCATTTACAGTGCGCTGCATAGGTTTTCTTGTGCGCTGAGAATGTGCAAGCAGTGCGCAATTGCGCAGGCGCGCAGCTTAGAGGGAACATTGATTGTATTGATACTTTGCAGCTGATGTCATCAACATTCTGTGGGAATGAATCTAACTGGAGGCACTGCTCTTTACACTCTATTAGACTTTAAAGGTGCAACTTTTCTGGAGGAAAAGTTATACCTTCTCCATGGAGATGTTATTGAACAATATGGTATTGGACTACTCTATTTCCATAAAAAATAAGACAATGACGCCACCAAGCTCAGTTACAGACAAGATCTACCCTCAACGTGAGAATGCATGTTTGCATGAATGCAACTTTAATTGCATGAATGCAGTATGGGTACGTTTAATGGCGTACTGTGGAATATTCCAGACAAAACAATGATATCGTCACAGAGACAAGCAGGTGGCAGACTCTCCCCATGAAAGTTACACTGTGCACCTTTAATCTCAGATTTATTTGAACACAATCTGAAAAAAAGAAAGCTGATTTAGCTGGAACTGGAACTGGAATTTGTGCTGTTAAACAAGCCTCTTACAAATAAGGTTACAAGCTAGCAATAGTTTTCAGTTTCAGTTTCACCTTTTTGTTGAAAATGAAACATAAAGAATGAACACTCGTATTAATCACAGGCTCCTTGTGTAATTTAAATACATTTTTGAAGTTTTCAGACTATCTTAAAAGAGAGAAAATAGATATACACATAGAACACCCCAAGCGTGTTTGTCACTGCAAAGAATAAATTATTGATCAACTTTCAGTACTAATAGAACAACAAAAAGTCAACTTAAAGAACAAGCCCTAAACCAGTTATCAAAAAATATATTTCAAAATACACTGTGTATATATTTGAATTGTTAATTGCTATGGGAACTGTGGCAATGGATAAACAAATAAAATCCCATCACTGAGTGGACACTGATGATTCTGTACTGAAAAAGATCACAAATATATAGGGTGACATCAGGTAATTTGAGCCATCAGCTAAAATGAGACATTTAAGGTTTGAGCATCCTAGCTCTTTAAATGTTAGCAGCCAATGGCTGCAAACTATATCAAATGCATGCTACAACTGTACTTGATAGAAAACAATACATTTGATTGGTGTATGGTTGGTATGGTGGGCGGTACAATGCCACACTTACATACTACTGAGGAGAACTGTGAGGTTAGTGGCCTGGCAGACAATTCTTTCTTGAAATTTATAAGGTTGATAAATCATTAAAAAATCGACCTTCAGCTATAAAAAAAATAGGCTAAATGCATGTTGTGTCAGCCTTTATCAGATATGATGCTGAGTTTTTGCTTAGCTAAACTATTTTTCATGAAATTAGTATTTTTGGTGGAGTTAGCTTTAGCTAATATTTTGATGGTATAGGCTATTAGCATAGCATTTTGATGATATGTAGACCTGCTTATCCACATCTTCTGTTCTATTTATCCCTCCTGGATATACTTTTGGGTTCAATAAATAAATAAATCAATCAATCAAACAATATTTATAAAGCGATTTTCATACAAAATTGTAGCACAAAGCGCCTTACAGTGGTTAAGGATTAGAAGATTGACTTTCATTGATCTCACACAGGAGAAATTGTTCTATGTTAGACCCGGGGACCAACCTCATGATTTTGTTATTTAGTCTTGGTCAGGCCCTAAGCTGGAGGATTTTACCTATGGCGCATGTTTGGGTTGGTGGGGGAAATCGGAGTGCCCGGAGGAAACCCACCCAGACATGGAGAGAACATGCAAACTCCACACAGAAAGCCTCGGGCGACCCAAACCTTCTTGCTGTGAAGCGTGCTCAGCCACTGTGCTGCCAGAGGGAAAAAACAAACAAACAAAAAAAACCCGGACAAACAGATGAACAAACAAACAGACAAGCAAACAAACAAACAAACAGAGGACAAACAAGCAAAGAGACAAATAAGCAGACGAACAAACAAACAAACAAACAAACAAACAGGTGGACAAACAAACAAAAGAACAAACGAAAGACAAGCAAACAGATGACCGAAGTCAATCAAAGGCCAAGCTAAACAGGTGAGTCTTGAGCCCACTCTTAAAAACATGAACGTTCTCTGCAGCCCTGAGCTCCTCCGGCAGGCAGTTCCATAGACGAGGGCCATAGTACTGAAAAGACGCCTCTCCGTGAGTGTGTGTCCAATAAAGTACTAAAGTGCACTCTCACACACACACACGCGCACACACACACACACACACACACACACACACACACACACACACACACACACACACACCCACACACACACACATGTATGTGTTATGTTTTATTTTGTGTGTTAGAATTACTAATATGTTTTTATGATAAATAAATGAATGTTTTGCTTTGCATTTTTGGTGGATCATTTAAGCTGGTAAGTGGCTCAATTTAGCTGACCGGGTGGCTCATTTTACCTGAACACTGATCGTTAAAAAAATGTGGGACAGCTGCTGTTTTATAAGCTGTAAAACCTAAATGATTAAATTTTATACAATAATTCAACCCTAAAATATTAAAGATTGTATTTATTAACTAAAATAAATATAAACCATAGATAGTTTTTTACGAGTTTCCTAAGACATTAACCAAAATGTGGCTCAAATTACCTGATGTCACCCTATACTATATATATATATATATATATATATATATATATATATATATATATATATATATATATATATTTATAAAGTTGTTACATGAGCCTTTAGGAGCCAGCAGTGAACTTGAACCCTCTGCTATCCTGTCTATGGATTAGTTAGTCACTCATCATCCCCCTCCCATATAGTCGTAATATACATGAGTTTTATTTACTGTATGTAATCTAATTGAATGCATTCTTGCACAATAGGTCATATATCTTATCTTTATGTGATACATGTTTTCTTTGTCCTGTTTGTCAAAGAACATCCCATATGTCAAAGTCCATAACCAATTAACTGTATGTAGCCTGTGCTCTGACTGGTTTAAATAAGGTACTACAGTTATTGAACCAATCTGAACCTGTGTTTCCAGTGCCTTAACCTCCTTATATAGAAAATATAAGAGTTTTTCCTCATTTTCCATATATGGACAGGCCATGCAACACGTGAAAGCTCAGAATCTCCAGAATTCGCTGACTGAGCTGCAGAGGCTGCAATAGTGCTGATTAATGATTGAAGTGCAGGAGTTTAGGTAGAGAGGATTCATATTGTCACCCATAGCATTAGGCCATGGTTAAATGAAGCTTATAAGGCTAGCAGTTATAAGGGCAAATTTGAAGCAGGATTTTTATGGACAAAATAGCGAAACAAAAACACCAGGATCATGTAGAGCAGGTTAATACAAAAAAAATAAAAATAAAATAAAAAATGAAGAGCTTGACAGCAGCAGTTACAGTGTTTTTCAATACAATGTAAATTAGAGCCGGAGTCGATGGAGCCAGAAGAAGAAGTGACTTTATTGATCTCACACAGGAGAAATTCTTCTCTGCATTTGACCCATCCTGTTATTAGGAGCAGTGGGCAGCACATTACTGCGCCCGGGGACCATCTCTATGATGTTGTTGCTCCGGTTTAGTCAGGACCTAAGCTGGAGGATTTTTACCTGGCGCATGTTTTTGGGTTGATGGGGGAAACCGGAGTGCCCGGAGGAAACCCACCCAGACACTGGGTGAACATGCAGACTCCACACAGAAAGGCTCGGGCGACCCGAATCTTACCAACATGCAGGATCGAACCCGGAACCTTCTTGCTGTGAAGCGTGAGCACTAGCCACTCAGCCACCGTGCCACCAAGCTGCTTACTTCCTATCTGAAATACAGAGACTAGTGAGTTAGCTATGTCCATTTCTATATACAGTCTATGATCTGAACATCGCTAGCTCATATCTGGGGACATCTGGGGTCATCTTAGAAAATTTAAAATGTAACTCTTACACACTGTCTCTTTAAACTTGATTTTTGGCACTAGAAAAAAGAACCGACCTTCAAAATTACGCAGTTACTTGCACAATTCTTCATCGCACCAATTACCAGTGTTTTTGAAGACAAATGCAGCATGTACCACTGAGCTTAAAATCTTGTGAGCGTTTATTCTTGGTTCATCAATTTGAAAATCCTCATCTCCTGCTGATCAACAACACAACACATCACAACAGAAAAAAATACTTTAATTCCTCTGTCTCTGTCTCTCCCCTGTCACCCATCTACAGTTTCTAGATCAATATCTCCAAATTTGATACAGCTATAACAGGCGCAATACTATCCAGGCCTATACTTTTCATGAGGAGTAGAAACTAAATCTTTGTCTCCTAAAAATAGAGATTTTCTTTGAAGACAATCCGCCCTCCGCGCCCCCGGGCGCTACTGGATGTTACTAGACGCTACATTACAAAGTGTCATTGCGTTGGTATGAGGCCCGCCTGACAGGCAAACAAAGGCACTAGTGGAAAATGCCTTAAGGTCATTAACACCATTCAGGTATATATATGAAATTATGTGCTTTCTAATGTCATTTTAAAGGTGGAACATGTTAAATTATTGGTTTTGAGTTACCTTGAAAAGCGCTGTATAGAACCATAGTACTATATATTATTATTATTATTAATACGCAACTTTTCTGGTAGGGTTTGCAACTTTCGTGTCTCCATAGAAATATTATTGCTTTGTTGGACAGTATGGCATTAACTTTAAATCACCACGGTGACAAGGAGAATGGCACCAACAAGACAAGTTAGAGGTCAGGTCTGTGAAGAAGTGATCCTTCTCACAGTAAGAAGGCATATTTTTCAAGGTATTTTTGAGTAGTAAAAACATGTATCTGTGATTGCATCAATGCAAGTAATTCCTGGAAAAGCGTGGCATTTTCATGGAGACATGCAAGTAGCTCAATCCCATGTAAAAAATACATAGTGCACCTTTAAAGCCCCGAGTGAATAGTTTTACTAAATGTTAAGCCTCATCATCCAGGTAAGTTCCATAGCAAAAATAAATAAACACATGTCTCATTCAATGTTTAGTTTATTTTTTCTTATTTTCTTACTACTTTCTACATTTTAGACACACACACACACACACATACGTACATACATACATGCATTTATCATAATTAGAGTTAAAGGGACAGTGTGTAAGATTTTTACCCGTTAATTACTGAAATTGAAGATACACATTCAAAAATACATTGTTTTCCAAGCCTTTTCACTTCCATCATGAAATCAAAGTATTCTTTTGGACTTAGATATAGTCACATAAAAGGGGGATCTTCCCCATGCAGAGGCAGCCATTTTGAATACGAGAGCCGCAGAAGGACATTTGGGCTCCGCCTTCGCCTTCAGCAAGGCTCGTGGTTTTGGGTAAACAACACAAGCATGCTGTGGGATCACACGTCGTAATGGATCTAACACGTGTTTTGGACTAAATTGTTTTACTGGATTTTATTCGCTGGATTCTTACGGACAAATTGAGAGCAAGTTTATGGTGAAATACAGAGTTTGACCTGTGCAAAGCATTCTAAGGTAAGCTAACCTCGTTTTGTGCTTTTCCGTATAAAAGCCCCATGTGCTCGGGGAGTGTTTGTTGTACAGGGAAATGAATTGCATAGTCAAAAAGAGGAGACTGTAAGGTTTCATTTGATGTGTAGAGTGTCATGGTACATGATCGGGAATGTGTGTTTTCATGAGAAAAGAAAAGGAAAAAAAAAAAAAACGGGACCGCGCGGCTCGCGACCCTCGAGGTCTGCCGTAGCTAAAACAGAAAGTGCAATAGCACCATCCACCTATGCGCCACGAATCCTACACACTGGGGCTTTAAGAGAAGGATTTGACATACTGCATTATTCTTTCACTCTACAAACATAAGCTATACTACGGCCACAGCTGCTCTGGGGCGGATGGACAAACTGTGGCTGCCAATTTATTCAAACTCTATGGTTATTGACCACTCTGCTAGCTTAGCCACTGTCACTCATTAGAGCTGTGATTAAACTTTGATATTAAAAAAGATACAATCTCACGCAAGCTGATTATTAAAGAAGAAATCTGACAAGTCATAAATGTTTTACACAAATTTGTAAGTCATTTCAGCTTCTGGTGGGTGTAAAATGTTCTTAAAAGAAAATGAAAACTCTAATGTCAAAACATACATTGCAATTTTCTCTACTTAATTCATATCACGATTTCTTGGTCTGAATAAGTTCCAATTTCTTTTTAAATGATGTAGATCTAGGACATGAGGAAACTCACAGTGGTTTTGTGCTTAACAGCCGTTGTGGAACAGATGGGCAGGTTGGATATGCAACCTGTTTTTCTTTGCAAGTCCAAAAACAAGTCTGCGTCCCTCCCTCGACAGTCTGCATCATTTTGTTTGTTTGTTTGAAGTGAAAAAGTACACATATTTGGTTTAGTATTAAATTTAAAGGTGCTGTACCTGATTTCCAGTATCTAAAAACATGAAAAACAAAACAAAAACTGTTGGTCCAACTGTTTGGACCAACATCACAGCAGCAGAAACCACCATTAGGAACAAGCTCACAGAGACAGAAGCTGGAGAATTTAGACTGAAATTAACAGCTGCACTGAGCAATGCCAAACCTCCACCCTCCAGTGTAACACCAGAGGAAAGGAAGACCATCGTTGCTCTAGAGAAGGACCACAGCATCAACATCCTGCCTGCGGACAAAGGGAGATGCACAGTGATCCTGAACTCAGCTGATTATGAGGCTAAGGTGAACAGCCTACTCAGTGACACAGCAACCTACAAATTGCTAAAACGAGACCCCACCAATGGGTACAAAAAGAAGATCATTGATTGCTTGCAGAAGCTGAAGAAGGAAGAAGTCATTGATCGACAGCTGTACAGTCTGTACCCTGGTGACGCCATCCCGTGGCCTCCCTAAGATTCACAAACAAGGATTTCAACTCCCGTTGTATGTAGCGTTGACTCCATCACATACAATGTGGCCAATGTGGCCTTGTATCCCTACAGCGGTAGTGGTGGAGGCAGCAAGAAAGAGACTACTGCAGGACACCAAGCTAGAAGAGAACCAGACATTCACCCAACCAAATCTGCCAACTGCTGGAAATGTGTTTAAATACTACCTATTTTCCGTTCAGAGGAAACTTCTACAGGCAAATCCACGGCTGTGCAATGGGCTCACCGGTCCCCCCTATCATGGCTAACTTATACATGGGACACTTTGAACGGAGTGCCTTGGCCTCATATCCAGGCACTCCAGCAACATATTGGTATTGTTATGTGGATGATAATTTTTCAAAAATTCAAGATTTGGAACCGTTTACTGCACATATCTATTCTGTAGATCCGAACATCAAATTGAAGATGCCAAGTACAACACATTGGCTTTCTTATATTGTGTCGTAGCAATAGGAGAGGGCCGACGACTCCAAGGTCTTCAGGAAGCCCACACACACACCGACCAGTACCTGCTTTTTGATTCACACCACCCACGGCAGCACAAACTGGGAGTTATTTGGACTTTACAACCCAAGTGGTTCCTACAAGCACAGAGAGAAAGGAAAAAGAAGAACAACATGTGCAGAAAGCCCTCTCTGTTTGTGGATATCCTAAATGGGCTTTCAATAAAACTAAGAGAGACAAGAAATAAGACAACAGAGAATCAGAACCCAGGAGGACTAACTATTCCTTACCTGGCCGGCATTTCTGAAAAACTACAGACGATTTTCAGACAATATGAAATCCCAATCTATTTCAAACCCACAAACACTTTAAAGGAAAAGTAACGTTTTTTTTTACAATTTGAGCCTTATTTTGGTAACAAAACAAGTTGTTTTACTCACCCATATCACTTTGGTGTCATATGGAGCATTTACGGAGATATTTTAGATTAGCGTTAGGTTAACGCCGTTAGCCTAGCGCGATTTATAGCCATAGCTCGGGGCATTCCCCGAGCATGTAATATGCCCCGTGCGGGCTCCAAATAACACAAACTTTAGCACTTTTCAAATCATAGAAGCTCGATGTCTTTAGTCTACGATTTCGTTTGAATCAAAAGTGGCCTGTAATCCGAGATTTATCCATAGTTTACAGCTATGCGTTCCATGTTTGGGTCCCGGGAGCTGAGAGCACACTCCGCGCATGCGCACTGGTGTCCTCATCTACTCGAAACTATGGCTAAATCTCGGATTACAGGCCACTTTTGACCAAACAAAATCGTAGACTAAAGACATCGAGCTTCTATGATTTGAAAAGTGCTAAAGTTTGTGTTATTTGGAGCCCGCACGGGGCATATTACATGCTCGGGGGATGCCCCGAGCTATGGCTATAAGTCGCGCTAGGCTAACGGCATTAGCCTAACGCTAATCTAAAACATCTCCGGAAATGCTCCATATGACACCAAAGTGATATGGGTGAGTAAAACAACTTGTTTTATTACCGAAATAAGGCTCAAATTGTAAAAAACGTTACTTTTCCTTTAAGGCAGAAATTGGTCCACCCAAAGGCGGCACGGTGGCTGAGTGGCTAGCACTCATGCCTCACAGCAAGAAGGTTCTGGGTTCGATTCTGTGTAGAGTTTGCATGTTCTCCCTGTGTCTGCTCCAGGTAAAATCCTCCAGCTAACGTCCTGACCAAGCCTTAGCAATACGATCATGGAGATGGGTGCCTGGGCGCAGTCATGTACTGTGTGTGTGTAAACAAGTAGGTGAGGTAGTTTCAAAGTAACTTCATTGTAGTTAGCTCCTCCCTTCAGGCAGATAATAGGCAAGTGTCTACCAGTCTAACCAGAACAGAAGAAGCAGCTTAGATGAGCAGCGAAACGTTATTTGACCACATAAACTTTTGTCCAGTTGACAAATTGAATTTCTCCTTTTGCCCTTATACATTCCAAGCATCCTAAATTATTCAACACAATGAGTTTATGAGTACATTTCCCAATTCTCAGAGACCAAAGCAGAGTTTTGTTGTGACGGTGATAATGCTAACAACTAACATGCTAACACACACTTCCTGATTACTGGAGAATAAAATGCTATATAATTAGATGCAGACAACAAGCAGCAGACATTTTGACTTCAAGAGCTGTTTATAAAATTTATTTTTTTATACAAAAATTATGGAAAAAAATCAGATAGCTTTTTTCTTTACATTTTTCTAATCTTGAAAACTATTGCAAATGCAGAAATTAATGCCGTCACTGTCAATCAAAGTATACTAAACATAAAGTATACGATCAAATCTGAGAAGAAATCCCAAAAATGTAGTTGTATTTTAAGAAGTAGTCTGGTCTTTATCTTTATTTATTTATTAGTCTAACATCTATTGTGACCATCACATACCGTACATTTGTAATACTGAAATAACAAGTGTTTTGTTGAAGTTGGCTGATAAAATGCTAGAGGAAAGCAGTTAGAAATACCAGGATAAACTCTTTTGTATAGGAGCTGCTGAGATTAGTAGCGTGCATACTTTGGCTGCTCTTTTGGATATAAAGCAAATATAAAGCACATTCATGGTAAGGCTTAATGTTTAATCAGAAATAACTGAGAGCTTGAAAAGAAAGACTGTTAATGTGGTACAAATGTGTGTTGATTATCCATTGTAGTAATCAAGGAAGCCACAAATACTAAAAGTTAAAAAGCAGTTGGCGGTTCGAATCCCGCTCTTGACGGGTTGACCGTGTGTGATCCCAGCTCCCACAGATGAGTGCTGCTGCAAAAGCGCATCAAGGCCGGTTGTGGGCCGTCCTCCCGTGGACCCACCACCCGCGGGAGGATCCATGGGAACTGGCACATTGTGTTCCAGGCAGCAGATCTGCTTGGACTGCTGCTCCCGTGACCCAGAAATAGAAAAGCGGAAGAAGATGGATGGATGTTTAGTCCTGGTTTGAGCTCAATTTAATCTTGATGTAGTTTGATACTAGTTTAGTTCTGGTCTAGTCCAGCTTTAGACCAAATTTTTATGTGGTGTGTGCAAATGTAAAACAGCCTTTAGTCGAACATTCATAAAGGTAATTATTACAATCAATTCTTCCAATTACTTGTTCTATACATCTAAATCATTTTTTAAAGGCCTGGATCAAAATTTCAATCTCAATTTTAGTAAGTAATAGACTCGATACTCAATACAAATCCCACGATAATTAAAATACTGTTTATATAGTAACATTTCTTTGACCATCTAGTCTCAGTATCAATCCACTGGGTATGGTCCATAGTGGTCCATGTGCGTACACTATTCTATGTGGTCTTACACTTGTTCTGATACAGCTCACGATAATTGTAAAACTATTCAGGAAAGGTTCATTAATGTCCTGTGAATGTTATTTCCAGTATCAATACCTGCTCAAATATCTAGTTTCGATACTAGTATCTGATTTTCAATACTTTTGCCAACCCTGTAGTTCATTATATTCTCATTTAATGAAAGATAGAAAGTCAAAGTAGTGAAATGTTGGGAGTGAAATCAGCCAACGCAGCAGAGTGAGCCAGCTCCAGTCTGTGCTGAATAATTCATGGTCTCTCCTCAGTCTCAAGGATTACAGTTACAAAGAGCTGTAATAGTGAAAAATAAAACCAAAAAAGACTTGCGAAATTAACAAGAAAAGGGAGTGATGCTGCGCTAGCCAAAACCCTGTAGGACGTGGTAATCTGAGAGATACAGGTTTACACAAAAAAGAAACCTAAAACTACAGATTTTCTGATGATGGATGAAACAAGAAGCAGTTTTGATAGCAAATTGCAACAAAAGGACCTCACACAGTAAGCTATAATTTAACAGAATAGAACTTAAAAAGCATATGGTTGGAACAACTTGGCATTATTTTTTTTATGGTAAGAGAGAATCAGATGGACTAACTAGTTTTAAATAACTGGACATTTTGGTTACCTGGCCCGTCAGAATCACACACTTTGACACAACTGTCAACTTGTCAAAAGACAAGTGGATCTGGAGCCGTATCCTGTCTCCCTGATTCCAGAGGGCATGATTGACAGGTGGATTAGTCAGTCAGAGTCACTTAGTTTCATCAAAAACAAACATACAGTGGTACCTCACCTTACGAAAGACCCAACAAACGAAAATTTCAAGTTACGAAACGCCTTCACGTTAAATTTTGGTCTCTAGATACGAAAGAAAATTCAAGTTACGAAACGCGAAATCTCAAAAATTCAAATAATGCGCGCTCAGCCACACACATTATACATACGAAACTCAGACTGGATTTAAACTTTTCTCACATTTCTGTCTCGTTTAAACACTCAAACTTTCATAGATTTTCAACAAAATGTATTAATAGTGAAGTGTGGGGGGAAGGGGGAGGGCGGTGTGTGTGCGCACGGACACGTGTGTGATAGCGCAGCATGACCCGGTGCGGGGCGCGACCACGAGACCTGTGCTCAAACCGTGCCAGGTCTAAACCAGGTCTAAACCAGGTCTGAACCAGGATTAGACCACCACGGCTCTTGCATGCGTTCGTTCATGCGCTCAGACTGCGTGCGGTCCCGAGGCACATCCCCTCACCTCCTCGCTGCTCGCCTCAGCCGTGACTCGAAACGAAACCAGGAAATAGACCCGCACGCGGCGCTTTAATCCACCTGGTTTAGTCCAGGTTTAGTCCTGGTCCAGTCCTGGTTTAATCCAGGTCTAGATCTGGTCCAGTCCAGGTTTAGACCTTGGTCTAGACTGGTATAGTCCACGTTTAGTCCTGGGTCTACAGTCTCTACGCAGGACACAGTGTTACACTATAAAAAAAATATTACACTATAAAAAAAAAAAAAAAACTTGGAACGAATCAGGCTTTTTCCATTGAAATAGCTACTCAACTTACGAAAAATTCACGTTACGAAACCACTTCTGGAACGAATTAATTTCGTAAGGTGAGGTACCACTGTAGCTCCAACATGTAAAAAAAAAAAAAAAAACATAAAGGATTGAGAAACAGTGCAGATTTTTGCAAAATCAACCATCAAAGCACAAAATGATACGAGAATTATCAAGAGGATATGTCTTCCACATTTGAGAGAAATGTTATACAAATTGTGGTTGGATACTCAAATTAGGACAGTGGATTTTCACTCTCTATTGTCCGATTCCAGACCCTTCTGAATTTCAACAGAATGTAGACTATTCTGTCCTCTTGCGTGCGTGTGTAGGCTTGCACGTTTTGACAGATAGATAAACAGTCAATATTCAGTGAGAATGATGAGCCAGACGAGGGAATAAAGTTGTCTCCTTTACTCTGTATTATCTTGTTCATCACAGGTTCCTAAATACTGAGTCTCTGTGAAACTAATCACAAAAAAAAGCTTGCTTTAGTCCAAATGCAACATAAACTTGCACATACAAATGATGTAAATATTGTAAACAAAGTTTAAACATAAAGTACATTCCTCCTGAGTGTGAGACTGCTTATTTTACACTGCATACAATTGCTAACGGCATATTGGTGAGCTGCTTATGTTACACAGCGTCACAACACGTGCAAACGCACCAAACTACAAAATGCACAGATATATGTAACTTTTAACATTATCTTCACAACATTACTTACAAGCAATGCTTTTCCAAGGCTGTAAACAAACAGACGTCGAAAGAACAAAACATTATTGCAGACAATGTGCTCTCCCGTGCACGCTTTACAAAATGACTGCGCAGAGTGAGTTTCTAGAAGTAGGAGAAATCACATGACTAGTCTAAACCAATGAACTGCCAGTCAATGCGCTGCCGCTCAGAAACTAAGAGCTGGCTAAATATGCATGTTAAAAACGGCCAGCAGGTGTCACTAAGAACACACAATATATTTTCTAGTACCCATAACATGACACTCCCCGTCTGATATTGAACGCAATATCACTACACATCTCTCTTATAAAACAAGGAACAGTGTCATAATGCAAAGTGCATGTGAATTTAAACAGGCATAAGAGGAACAACCTCTACAATAGGCCTAAGGAATGTTCTCACATTACCCCCCTTAGTTACCCTCAGTTCCAACTTCCTGACTTTTCCATCAGTGCCAGCGGTGGCTTTGGTAACAAGAGCCATGGGCCATTCGTTTCTTGTCACCTGGCTGTCCTTCAACAGGACTAGATCACCTTCCTTGATATTCGGCCTACATTCTTGCCATTTTTTGCGGGTCTGCAGCGTGGCCAAATATTCTCGTCTCCATCTCTCCCAGAAAGTATTGGCAAGATGTTGCACTCTTTTCCACTGTTGGCGGTACAAATCAGTCTTTTCAAAGGAAACAGGTGGAGGCAAAGGAGTGGTGGTCTTCTGCGTGAGGATCATTGCCGGTGTCAAGAGGAAGGGAGATTCCGGATCAGTAGAGATGGGTGTCAGAGGTCTCGCGTTAATGATGGCACATACTTCGGCCATAAAGGTGGACAACACTTCGTGAGTGAGGCAAGACGGAGGCACTTGGGAGAGCATGGAGTCCAGTATCCGTCTCGAAATCCCAATCATCCTTTCCCATGCTCCTCCCATGTGGGAGGAGTGGGGCGGATTAAAAGTCCATGTGCACCCCTCTTCGCTGAGGAATTTTGACACATTTGGTTCTGTCGTATTGTCCATAAGCATTTTCAACTCTTTGCATGCCGCTCTGAAATTAGTTCCACAATCAGAGCGTATTCGTTTGAGAGGGCCACGCAGGGAAATGAAGCGGCGTAAGGCATTTATGAAAGAGGAGCTATCCATTGCCTCAATCAATTCGATATGCACAGCTCGCACACTTAGACATGTGAAAATCACCGCCCACCTTTTGCTGTTGGCCTGGCCTCCACGGGTCCGACGCATGCACACCTCCCATGGGCCAAACACGTCTAGGCCCACATTGGTGAAAGGTGGTTCGGTGCTGAGGCGGTCAGAGGGAAGATCCGCCATTCTCTGCTCCGCTGACCTTCCTCTGAGCTTCTTGCAGATGACACACTTGCGAAGGGCGTTATTGACACATCTTTTTGCTCCAACTATCCAGAAGCCCTCTGAGCGGACGGAGGCCTCCGTGAAGACTCTGCCTTGGTGTTTCACTCTCTCGTGAAAGTGATTCGTGAGGAGAGTGGCGACATGGCTGCGTCCCGGGATAATGAGCGGATGTTTCTCCGTCATGTCGAGTGTGGCATGCTCAAGTCGACCCCCTATTCTCAATAGGCCATTCACAAAAACGGGGGACAGCTTTCTTAGTGGGCTGTTTTTAGGAATTTCTTTCCCTTTCTCCAAGCATGCAAACTCAGCTTGATAAGCCTCTCTTTGCACACATCCAATTACAGTGTCTCTAGCTTGTGCTAACAGATCAGCTGTGTGAGACTCTACACAGTGATGCCATCCCTTACAAGTCTCTTTCCTTTTAAAAGACTGGACGATGTGTGTAAGGAATGCTATGCCTCTCATGAGAGACTTCCATGAGGAGAATTTCTCAAAGCGATGAGAGCTGAGTGTCGTGCTTGCCTTTGTGCATGTGGTGACATGGGCTCTTACCTCCACATCAGACTCCGGAAGAACAAGGTCAAAGGGCGTCTCCTCTGTGGCATGTGAGGAGTCGGGATGCTGAAGGAAAGCTGGACCGGTGAGCCAGATGGTTTCTGTGAGATGGGCTGCAGGCACTGATCTGGTAGCCACATCCGCCGGATTAAGTGAAGTGGGTACATAATGCCATTGCTCAGGGCGTGTGAAACGTCTGATCTTTTGCACTCTGTTGCTGACGTACACATAAAATCTTCGCGTTTCGTTGCAGATGTACCCCAGTACGACTTTACTGTCCGTGTAGAATTTTAAGGCATCTGGTTCACAGTCTAACTCTTGAACAATCAGCTCTGCTAGTTCAACTGCAAGAACAGCTGCGCACAGTTCAAGTCTGGGCACAGTGTGACTTGACAGAGGGGCTAATTTGGCTTTGCCCATGATAAAGCCTACATGACACGTGTCATCGGTGTCTGTAACCTTTAGATAAGCTACGGCTGCTACTGCTTCTACAGATGCATCAGCGAACACATGGATCTCCTTTCTTACTGCATTGGACAGAGAGGCTACTGTGTATGCTCGTGGGGTTTCAAACCTTGTGAGATCTTGTAGAGAGTCTCTCCAGGCATTCCATTCAGCCTCCTTTTCAGGGGAGAGAGGAGCGTCCCAGTCTACAGTCGTGTTTGTCAGCTCTCTGAGCAGAAGTTTGCCTCGGATGGTAATGGGAGCCACAAGACCAAGGGGGTCAAACACACTGTTGACTGTGGCTAGCACGCCTCTGCGGGTGAATGGCTTGTCAGAGTTGGCGACACGGAATGTGAATGTGTCATTTTGCAGGTTCCAGCTTAGCCCGAGGCTGCGTTGAACTGGTGGAGAGTCCTTCTCCAAATCCAGGTCTCTAAGATCCTTCGCGTAGTCACTTGAAGGGAATGCTTGCATGACTGCTGGGCTGTTAGATGCTATCTTATGAAGCCTCAGGTTCGAGATGGCGAGCATGTCCTGTGTAGCCTTCAGCAGGTCAGTGGCTTCGGTGGCGGAGGGAAGGGACTTGAGCCCGTCGTCGACATAAAAGTCCCTTTGCACGAAGCTCTTTGCTTCTGCACCGAACTCGGTCTCACCATGTAGAGCCGCACGCCTGAGTCCGTACATTGCAACGGCAGGGGAAGGGCTATTGCCGAACACATGAACTCTCATTCTGTATTCAACAATGTCTTTGGAGACGTCATTGTCTCTGAACCAGAGAAATCGAAGGTAGTTCCTATGATCCTCTCGAACAATGAAACTGTGGAACATTTGTTCTATGTCTGCAGTGATGGCTACTGGCTCACGTCTGAAACGTAGCAGAACTCCAAGCAGGCTGTTGTTTAAGTCTGGGCCTGTCAGTAGCACATCGTTTAGTGACACTCCATGATGACGAGCGCTGGAGTCGAAGACCACTCTAATCTGATCAGGCTTACGTGGATGGTACACACCAAACGTAGGTAAGTACCAGCGTTCTTCCTCTTCATCCAGGGGCGGAGCCGGTTCAGCATGGTGATGATCGAAGATTTTCTGCATGAATGCCACGAAGTGCTCCTTCATCTGAGGCCTTTTGTCCAGTGTACGACAGAGAGAGGTGAGACGGCACAAAGCTTGTTCCTTGTTGCAAGGCAGGCGTGCCCTTGGGGAACGGAAAGGAAGCGGAGCCACCCAGCTATTTGTGTCATCTATGAACATCTCCTCGTCCATTATCTGCATGAACAATCTGTCCTCGATCGATGGGGCCACTTTGTCATCGTCCGATGTTCTTTCGAAGATGGAGCTGTCACGCCTGGGGCTCCAACTGCAGGAGAAGTGAGTGTCTGGAGCAGACTGAGAGGAAAGAGGCAGCTTCGACATGTTATCTGACTTCAGTGTTTCTTTCAGTACGATGTGGTGGGGACAAGGACTGAAGTAAGAAGGGCGTCCATTAGTTAAAATGTGTGTGTGATAACTGCTCACAGGTGTGGGCTTGTGAGCAGCACCTAGACACACCTCACCAACTACAACCCAGCCAAGGTCAAGTTTCTGAGCATAGGGTGCATTCTTAGGCCCATTGCGTTGATCCCTCACCTTGTGAACTTGCAGGATATCACGGCCCAGCAGAAGGAGGATCTGCGCATCTGGATCGAGTGGCGGAATGAGGTGACCAATGGAGCTTAGGTGTGCGTGGTGTTTCGCTATTTCGGGCGTAGGTATCTCCGACCTGTCATCCGGCATGTGATTGCACTCAATGAGCGTAGGAAGGGACACATTACAGGTTCCATCAAGAGACTGTGCGATGAAGCCTGTAGCTCTCCTACCAGATGTCTCTGTGACTCCAGCGCATGTGTGAAGAGTGTAAGGAGACTCTGTGCTTTTGAGGCGGAAGATGTCGAAAAACTCAGATCTGGCGAGTGACCTGTTGCTCTGATCGTCGAGTATTGCATAAACTTTCACAGCTTCATCTGGTTTGCTTTTGTGATAGACTTCAATGAGACAGATTTTAGAACAAGAGCGAGAACTCAATGAGTCGCCACAAACATCGGTGCATTTGTTGTTAACTGCAGGGGAAGCATTCTCCTCTTCCTCCCCGCCGTGCTCTGCACTAGGGGGCTTAAGAGTCCATGGGGGTGGCCCTGGGTGAAGGGCTGAGATATGTGAGTTGCTGTTACATTCAGAACACTGCACTGCCACTTTGCAGTCCTTCGCTAGGTGTGTGTTTGAAGAACAACACCTGTAACAGACATTATTTTCCTTTAAGAATGTTTTGCGTTCCTCGATGCTTTTAGCTCGAAAGCCTCTACAGCGTTTGACGGAGTGGGGTTTTTTGTGTATGGGACAATGCTTGTCAATTTCTGGCTTGCTGCTTGCCATGTCAGCGGTATCGGCAGTCTGTGTGTGTGAGATCTCAGTCTTATTGACAGACACCAGGCTTTTAGGCTGCCATTGTTTTTTCACAGAGTTATCTGGCTTTGAGGAGCTGCTAGCACACAGACCAAATGTGAAGCTAGGATCATTACGTGTGTGCGCCTCACGACAGACAAAGTCAACAAAGAATGAGAAAGGGGGAAAGACTACCTGGTGATCGGTCTTGTATCTGGAACCCAACGACATCCATTTCTCTTGGAGGTTGTAGGGGAGCTTGTCAGCGATGGGTGCCACTCCTCGCGCTGTGTCCAGATAAGAGAGCCCAGGCAGGTAGCCCTCTGCCTTTGCAGACTCAACTTCTTTCAATAAGTCTCCGAGTTCCCTAAGTTTCAGAGGTTCCTTCATGTTGATTTTTGGGAATTTCTCTAGCTTGTCGAAAAGAGTCTTTTCGATAATCTCAGGGCAGCCATAACAGTCTTCAAGACGTATCCACGCCATCCTAAGGCCAGTGGTAGGATCAGTAATGTGAACAGCTCTTAGCCTCCTGACATGTTCTGAAGACTTTGGCCCTAACCATGTAACTAAAAGATCAAGCTCCTCAGTAGCAGTCAGTCTTAACCCTTCTATTGCACTGGTAAATGAGGACTTCCAGGCCAAGAAATTTTCGGGGTGGTCGTCGAACTTGCTAAGCCCTGAGTTCACAAGCTCACGGCGCGCTAAGTACCTGGCTAAGTCGCTCATGCCTGCACGGTCCGTGTCACATGGCGAGTGCTCTTCTCTCTTCACAGGGAGAAAGAGCGGCTGGTGTGCTGTGTTACGGCCGTGGGTCTGACTGTGAGCTGGTCGGAAAGGAGGACGGAGATGTGGCTGCATGCCTGTGTGCTCCGTATACTGTGGCTGGAACACGGGTTTGACAGGAGGAGGAGAGTGGGGCTGATGTGCCCTGGTTAGAGCTGGGTTATGGTGTAGAGGAGGGCACGACTGCAAATTGGCCTGCTCTGCAGTGTATGCCTGCTGAACTGCTCTGATGGGAACAGGATTAAGTGGCTGAGCCTGATAGGGAGAGGGTTGGCTATTGCGTGTGGCAGAGATACAGTCAACATAGTCACTAGTTCGCTTTTCGGCAGATTCACGGGGCAATGCCACAATGTCACTTCGCCTTTCACCTAATTCTAATTCTGCTGCTGCTATCGCTAGCACTTCGGCTTCCGCACTTGCTGCTACAACTTGCTGTTCGTGCTGCAGCGTGCGCAGCTCTGCTTCTAATCTGGCCTTTTCCAACATTACCTCAGTCTCTCTCTGTACAAGTGTGGTGCACGCCTTCGCAGCTTCCGCCTTGGCACGTGCTCTTGCTGCTTCCAGGCTCGCAGAGGTCTTTCTTGAGCTTGAAGTAGTGTTAGATATGGCTGATCTGGTTTCCAGATGACTACAAGTGCTGGTGGGTCTCGCCTCTGGATTCCCTTCCATCTTCGATTTGTCACACGAGGACGCGTTGCTGACTGAAGAGGTGAGAGGATGAGAAGTAGCCGTCTTCTTCCACAGGATCTATTGTTTGTAGCCCGCCGTGTTGCTGCTTTTTCACTATTCTGTCCTCTTGCGTGCGTGTGTAGGCTTGCACGTTTTGACAGATAGATAAACAGTCAATATTCAGTGAGAATGATGAGCCAGACGAGGGAATAAAGTTGTCTCCTTTACTCTGTATTATCTTGTTCATCACAGGTTCCTAAATACTGAGTCTCTGTGAAACTAATCACAAAAAAAAGCTTGCTTTAGTCCAAATGCAACATAAACTTGCACATACAAATGATGTAAATATTGTAAACAAAGTTTAAACATAAAGTACATTCCTCCTGAGTGTGAGACTGCTTATTTTACACTGCATACAATTGCTAACGGCATATTGGTGAGCTGCTTATGTTACACAGCGTCACAACACGTGCAAACGCACCAAACTACAAAATGCACAGATATATGTAACTTTTAACATTATCTTCACAACATTACTTACAAGCAATGCTTTTCCAAGGCTGTAAACAAACAGACGTCGAAAGAACAAAACATTATTGCAGACAATGTGCTCTCCCGTGCACGCTTTACAAAATGACTGCGCAGAGTGAGTTTCTAGAAGTAGGAGAAATCACATGACTAGTCTAAACCAATGAACTGCCAGTCAATGCGCTGCCGCTCAGAAACTAAGAGCTGGCTAAATATGCATGTTAAAAACGGCCAGCAGGTGTCACTAAGAACACACAATATATTTTCTAGTACCCATAACATGACATAGACTGTCTGGTCAGGAAAACATTTTGGACAACTCATAGAACAATCAATAAAATGTATTGCATTGCCCTATCATATTTAGCCTTTTTGGGAAGGTTGTAGTAAAGTAAAGAAACTAAAGTAAATAAATATTTGTACCTGTAGTTTATACACTCAACAAAAATATAAACGCAACACTTTTGTTTTTGCTCCCATTTTTCCTGAGATGGACCCAAAGATCCCAAATTCACTCCAGATACACAACACTAAGATTTCTCTCAAACATTGTTCACAAATCTGTCCAAATGTGTGACAGCGAGCACCTCTGCCCCGCCGAGACAATCCACCCCACCTCACAGGTGAGCCACATCAAGATGCCGATCCGACATCATGACCAGTGCACAGGTGCGCCCCAGACTGCCCACAATAAAAGACCACCCCAAAATGTGCTTTTTTTTTTTTTTTTTTGCTTTATTGGGGGTCTGGGGACTCAGAACCAGTCAGTATCTGGTGTGACCACCATTTGCCTCATGCAGTGCAACACATCTTCTTCGCATAGAGTTTATCAGATTGTCAATTGTGGACTGTGGAATGTTGGTCCACTCCTCTTCAAAGGCTGTTATGGACGAAGAACACAGGTGCATTTTATTGATGGCATTTTGAATGCACAGAGATACCGTGATGAGATCCTGAGGCCCATTGTTGTGCCATACATCCATGAACATCACCTCATGTTTCAGCAAGATAATGCACGGCCCCATGTTGCAAGGATCTGTACACAATTCTTGGAAGCTGAGAATGTCCCAGTTCTTGCATGGCCAGCATACTCACCGGACATGTCACCCATTGAGCATGTTTGGGATGTGCTTGACCGGCGTATACGACAGCGTGTACCAGCTCCCACTAATATCCAGCAACTTCGCACAGCCATTGAAGAGGAGTGGACCAACATTCCACATGCCACAATTGACAATCTGATAAACTCTATGTGAAGAAGCTGTGTTGCACTGCATGAGGCAAATGGTGGTCACATCAGATACTGTCCCCAGACCCCCAATAAAGCAAAAAATGCACATTTCAGAGTGGCCTTTTATTGTGGGCAGTCTGGGGCGCACCTGTGATGTCGGATCGGCATCTTGATGTGGCACACCTGTGAGGTGGGGTGGATTGTCTCGGCGGGGCAGAGGTGTTCGCTGTCACACATTTGGACAGATTTGTGAACAATGTTTGAGAGAAATGGTAGTGTTGTGTATCTGGAGTGAATTTGGGATCTTTGGGTCCATCTCAGGAAAAATGGGAGCAAAAACAAAAGTGTTGCGTTTATATTTTTGTTGTGTGTATATATATATATATATATATATATATATATATATATATATATATATATATATATATATATACATACACAAAATGAAATAAGATTGCCGTCTGCAGCTAATTATAACAAATTTTATCAGGAAGTGCATTGTTAGCATGCTAGTTGTTGTAGCATTAAAGTGTCGGCTAAACACCAATCTGGACTTTGAAAGTTGTCTAATAATAATGTTCATACAAGATTGATGATAGTTTTGAGGTGGACTTGAGACCTCACTGGGAATAGGCAAACTCAGAACTGTAACTTTCTTTAATACCATTACTCTTACAAATGTCAGGCTTAACAGGCAGCTGTAACTTTGATTAGCTGCTTCTTTCTCTACTTGCTTTCCCAGATGATCCAAAGCACCAGCCATCAAATGTGTCCCCTCAAACCTTTAAGTACACTAAAATGGATCTGAAAATGGTTTAGCTGGTTTGTGGCGCTCTCTGTTTCTTCTCTTTGATAATCTATTTTTAGTTGTGTCGGTTCTGGTTTAGTCTGGACTCCTGTAGTGCCTGGCCTTCACCGTTCACAGAGCATTCAAGCTGAGAGGGTGGGCTCTATGGGGGGCAGAGAGGGGAGGCACTGGGTGGGTGTGGGAGCAGGATTCTGTCCTTAGTATGTGGACACAATAGGAGTAGCACCCCGACCCCAGCTGCAGCTGGGGTGTATATACTGTATATATATATATATATATATATATATATATATATATATATATATATACAGTTGAATTCAGTATTAAACAGTGGGCATATTACGTTATTTGAACTCAGATTTTCAGTGTGAACCGTACCTCTGGCAGTAGGCTGCAGTGGCTTTTGTTGTGTGGTGTGTGGGTGGCTTTGGCCCGATACAGTACATGCAGTTTGTCATAAAAGAAGAGTATGTGCTGTGCTGCTTACGTGGGTGAGGATATCCAGCTGACCTATGATGTGCTCTAGGGTGGTGGTCAAGCTCCCCTCTGAGGCTGGTTCCTGTGGGTGTGAGGGGGGGGCACTGGAATTAGATGGGGTCTGGTGAGAGGTGGAGGTCAGTCCGGGTTTTCTGTGGGATTGGCCTGGGCCCGATCGACCATTGTGACAGAAAGAGTGGGAGTCTGCTTGGGTCACCTCTGCTGCTTCTGAATTCTGGGAACAAGAGAAGATGTGCAGATGGTGTATGGTGAGATATTGTACCATATGGACCAGACATGTTAACAGAAGATATATTCACACAGGAGACATGTACATTTTAAGATTCTTGCAGATAATACTGTTGTTGTGGCTGGCTTCCAGCGTCTTGAGTATGCTGGTGTCTGAATAGATGAGTGGGTCCTGTCACGTGGAAACAGAGAGATGACCCAAAATGCAGAACTACTGTTTAAGTACTTTAATAATAAACAAAGAACTGACCAAAAAGGCATGACAAGATTAATAATGACATGACGAGACGAGACATTGACAATGGACCAACAAAGGGCAGAGGAGAACACAGGGTATAAATGCATGACAGACACAGGTGTAGCACATTCGGGTGGGGAAAACAATCAACAGACAGAAAGTAAAACTAAAAGTAACAGTAATAAAACACCAAGGGCACACCAAAGGAATAAGATACACAAAATATGAAACAATAACAGCAAAAACATGAACCATGACAGTTCCTTGATGTAAAGCACTTTGAAAGTGCTTTCTAAATGTGACGCACCATGGATTTCAAGCCCTCAAGTCGGCATTACAGATTCTCAGAAAATGCGGTTTTTGTGGGGTTTTTTTTTTTTTTCAAAATTTGTGATTTTCGTAGTTTTGCAGAATGTGCTCGTTGAGATCATGAAGAAGCCTCTCCATGTTTCAGATAACAGCATTAGTGACGTTAAAAACATACATTTTTTATTTCAAAAGGGCTTGTTTTTAAGGAAAGAAACAGGGCGTGTATAAATCAACATAATTTTCCCACGCTCGCGCGTCTGCCAATCCCGTTGGGAGGAGCGCAGAAGTGGGATTCCCCTGTACGCCTATCAGCTGTGAAGAGCTCCTGCATATGTAAGCGGCACTGCAGGACAATAAAGGACATGAAAATGGACATTTAACTTCTACTTGGACACATGACACGTCTCTGTATTGGGGGAGCAGGCATGTGACAGCGTTTATACACATATATATATATATATATATATATATATATATATATATATATATATATATATATATATATATATATATATATATATATATGCTGATACTCAGCAGGAATCATAAGCTTGCCAAAGGAGGAGATACAGACCACAGACGTTAAGACATGAAAGCTCCTGACCATGCATGGAGGGTTCCATCCCAAATCCAGCACCCTGAGACTGTACACGAGCCGGAAGGAAAGAGGCCGAGGACTAGTGAGTGTGGGAACCACTGTCCAGGATGAAACATCCAAAATCCATAAGTACATCAAGGACAAGGCCCCGACAGATGATGTGCTCAAGGAATGCCTCAGACAGTGGAGTGCAGAGGAAGAGGTGCTGGAGGGACCATCATGGCAGGACAAGCCCCTACATGGGGCGTACCACCGAAACATAACTGAAGTGGCTGATATCAAGAAATCCTACCAATGGCTGGAGAGGGCTGGTCTGAAGGACAGCACAGAGGCCCTCATCCTGGCTGCACAGGAGCAGGCCTTGAGCACCCGAGCAATAGAGGCCCAGACCTACCACACCAGACAAGACCCAAGGTGTAGGCTGTGCAAAGAGGCTCCTGAGACAGTCCAGCACATAACTGCAGGGTGTAAGATGCTGGCAGAGAAAGCATACATGGAGCGACACAACCAAGTGGTGGGCATAGTGTACAGAAACATCTGTGCAGAGTACAGGCTGGAGACCCCAAGGTCAAGGTGGGAAACACCTCCGAAGGTTGCAGAGAATGACTGAGCCAAGATCCTGTGGGACTTCCAGATACAGACTGACAGAATGGTGATGGCGAACCAACCAGACATAGTGGTGGTGGATAAGCAACAGAACAGAGCCGTGGTGGTGGACATTGCAATACCAAGTGATGGTAACATCAGAAAAAAGGAACACGAGAAACTAGAGAAATACCAGGGGCTCAAGGAAGAGCTGGAGAAGGCCTGGAAGGTGAAGGCATCAGTGGTGCCCGTGGTGATCGGAGCACTCGGGGCTGTAACCCCCAAACTGGAGGAGTGGTTACAACAGATCCCAGGAAAAACATCAGACATCTCAGTCCAGAAAAGTGCAGTACTAGGAACAGCAAAGATACTGCGCAGAACTCTCAAGCTCCCAGGCCTGAGAGTGAGAGACCAACCACCGTCGTGGAAGGTGAGGAGCACACACATATATATATGGCATGTATTTATTTATTGTTATTTATTTAAAGCGTAGTATATTATACTATGCTATATTATGTGCAATATGAAATTCATATGAGCAGTATTACCTCCTGTGAAATACTCCTTAAATACCTGTACCTTGGTATTTTATTACATATTTTATTACTTTTGTTTTTTAAATTATATTGGTTACTTTGCTATGCTATTAGTATTTCCTGACTATAAGTAAATTATTAGTAAACTTTGACATACATACATATTATCCTGTGTATTATTAAATTATTGAATGATTCTGACTTGCCTGGACATTAACACACCACAGTGATAGTCATGATGGGGGAGGGCTTAGCTTAATGTCATGCAAATTAGGCAAGGAGGGCTGAAGAGAGCAAACTTTGAGAGCTTTTTTCAGGGCTTTCGAAAATCTACTGTGCCTGCATTCAAATAGCGACAACTTAGAAAGGAAAGCTTAGAATCTATACTTTCAGAATCTGTGAATAACTCAAAACGCCTCCGGGAGCCTACGTGTCCTGAAATCCCGCGGTTGGTCACTTATGTATATGTGTCCTTTAAGCATAAGGACATGCTGTTGCTGTCACTCAGTCTGGGTAGAGCTAGCTTACTACCAGAGAATACATAAGGAAGAAATTAGTAAAAGACTACTACATGTATATACACTCAACAAAAATATAAACGCAACACTTTTTTGCTCCCATTTTTCCTGAGATGGACCCAAAGATCCAAAATTCACTTCAGATACACAACACTACCATTTCTCTCAAACATTGTTCACAAATCTGTCCAAATGTGTGACAGCGAGCACCTCTGCCCCGCCGAGACAATCCACCCCACCTCACAGGTGCGCCACATCAAGATGCCGATCCGACATCATGACCAGTGCACAGGTGCGCCCCAGACTGCCCACAATAAAAGGCCACCCCGAAATGTGCATTTTTTTTGCTTTATTGGGGGTCTGGGGACTCAGAACCAGTCAGTATCTGGTGTGACCACCATTTGCCTCATGCAGTGCAACACATCTTCTTCGCATAGAGTTTATCAGATTGTCAATTGTGGCCTGTGGAAGATTTTTTAAGATTAAGATTAAGCTTGGGCTTTTTAGCCTTTATTGGTCTCACACACAATGACACACAGTGACACACGGGAGAAATTTGACTTCTGCGTTTGACCCATCCTTTTTCAGGAGCAGTGAGCAGCCATCTTTTTCGGCGCCCGGGGGGCAGTACCGTGAAGGGTCTTGCCCAAGGACCCACACTGGTTAGCTCATTGCCCAGGGGGGGTTTGAACCTTTGAATGTTGGATTTGTGAACAATGTTTGAGAGAAATGGTAGTGTTGTGTATCTGGAGTGAATTTTGGATCTTTGGGTCCATCTCAGGAAAAATGGGAGCAAAAACAAAAGTGTTATATTTTTGTTGAGTATATATATATATATATATATATATATATATATATATATATATATATATATATATATATATATATATATATATATATATATATATATATGTATGAACAGCTGGAGTTCTGTAAGCTAATGTTGATGCAGTAATATTTCATTACCCTGTATTAATACAGTTATTTTTAATGTTTACCCATGTAATGGATCCAATGTAGTGGCGTATGTTTTTATTTACAATATAATGTATATAAACTACCTCTCTGCTTCTGGTCTTTTTTAGAGGATTGTATTGCAGGTATTAGTACGAGGTTGACCACTAGGGGGACCGGTACGAAATGTCGCACCTGGGCCCGTTACTACTTTGTTAGGCTGCTGTTCTTGAGTTCTGGAATGTTGTTACCTTGTCAAAAGCTGGAGTTCTGTTTTGTTTCATTCACACATGTTTGAGTAATCATTAGTTTGTCCACATCTCTAAAGCTTGAAATACTCCATCTCATGATTTAGTTTTCAAGTTAACAGCTACTTTTTACCTTTTGTTCAGTAAAGATTGGCAATTCTGAATTGAAATCCTCCAAATGACACTAGTAAAAGTATATGGAGTTTAAAAAACAGAGGAACACTTATTTGAATGAAACAAAAACAAAAAAGTTTTTAATGCGGAAACAACATTATAACAGAGATCAGAAAATAGCATAGTATGGGCCCTTTAAAATAAAATATCTTTACCATGTAACCAAGCTCTTCAGTCAGTCTGTAAATAATATAGTGAGACATCTCCACATGAAGCACAGTGACCATGTCCCTCCATCGTTCTGTCTGCATGACTCAGGCCCTGTCCCCACGACAACGTTCCTGTTTTTTTTTTTACCCGGGGTGAAAAAAAGTCTCGTCCAGACACGTGTTGGATCAGAAAACCTTCGCGTCAAGATGAGCACGGAGCACTGAGTGAAAACGATGTAGTACATATGTCACACCGATAAGTGGCGCTGTAAACCGGAAAGAGCCAGAGCCACCAGTAACGCAGGACTACAAAGAGCACATGCGCAGAAAGTCCTTTCTCTTTCATAAACAAGCAAACACGTGTACTTTAGGGGCCGTCAACACAAGCGAATATATTTTGTCCCCCTGCTCCACCAATGTAGCAGGGACTCACTCCGGTAATGTGAAAATGCTGACGGTCCCTAACATAGACAGACGCCACAGAACAAAGATTTGCGCTGCGTGAGCAGAGTTTTTGCCTATAAATCGATAGTTAGCATTACTTGCTATCGTTTTATTAGATAGACATTAACAAGTAGAACTCTCGTTAACCTTGGGCGTGTTATTTAGGCAAAATGCTTGTTTGGATCTTACTACGGGAATGTTAAACATACTCGGACATTATGTTGGCTTTTCGGCGAGAATATACAACCGGGGACCATCACCAACGGGCAGCTATATATTTTTGTGTGTGATACTGCATGTGTCTGTTTGAAAAAGGTAAATTTTCATTTAATAAAAAAGACAAGAAATGGTTGCTCTTTCTCTTTATTTACAGCACACAACACACTCAAATTGGTATGTGCTCCTCATTGTCCACTATCTGCCTTTCCAGCGATGGGATCTTTCCAGTTTTAAAATACGTGTTTAGCTTTGCATTGGCAAACACCCGTGCGTCGTGCGTACTGCCAGGACACTTCACAGTAACGTCCATAAACCGGTACCTGTAGTCACACACCGCTTGTATGTTGAGGGGATGTGTCCCATCGATCGATCCCAAACATTGTGGCATGTCATGCACACGGAGGAAGCCCGAAACAAGCTTCTCTGCCTCCGGTTCCGTGAAAGGCGTAATTGTGCATGGTCCTCTGCTGTTGTCGCAATGCATTGCATATGAACAGAGTTTGATGCAGCATTGCCAATAAACTTCCAAAAGTCTGCAAAAGATACTGAAGTCCATTGTCCGCCATGGCTGTTGTTATCTGGTTGTTACCTGCGGAAGGCGCCGGGTTCCACCCTCTGGTCACCGGTCACGTGATGATTACGGCAGCGCGACGTCATCATTTTCTCACCTGCCGCGCTTTTTTGCCGCCCACATTCCAACGCAACGGGGGGCGTTCTCCGACTTCTCCACTCTGGAAGCCGTTTTTGAAAAACTCCGTTCTCGCCCCCAAAAACGCCGGCGCCGTCTGGACGGCAGGCCCAAACGCACCCAAACTTCTCCGTTTCCTCCAAAAAACGTTGTCGTGGGGACAGGGCCTCAAACACACTGTACTGTCATCAACTTCATTTCCACGTGTTAAACCTGTCTGTATCAGGTCTGTGGAAACACAACAGCTCACAGAAGAATCAAGCCAAAGGGTTCAGCTTCTAAATGAGGCTGATACATGAGCCATCGTCTACTGTCTCACCCAATACAGACACAGGGAGAGAGAGAGAGAGCTGTGATTAAATTAGCAGGGATTCCTCACAGTCTGGGCTTAAATGCTATAGAATGCTCCTTATTACCATTTTGTGCAACACAGAAGGTGTCAACGCATCAGGGAAAAACAAACAGGAATGATATGAATTTAGATTTGTTTAGAGCAGTAATCATTTTGAGAAGATATTTTAATTTAGTTTTAGTCTTTTGATTAAAATGTATTTCTAGTGGGCATGATTGACAGGTAGATTAGCCAATCAGGGACACACATAATGCATTCCAAGTATCCTAATTAGTCACCCCAATAATTTTATTAGGGGTTTTCACAACTTACACAGACCAGAGCGGAGTTTTGCCATCACGGTAAAGGTAATGACAGCTAGCATGCCAACTGTGCACTTCCTGATTATCAACAAAACACACACAGATGCACAAAGCTGACTTATTTTGACCTCTAGAGCTGCTTATACAATATATATTTTCTGGAGCAAGACAGGGACAGGGCCGTTAATCATGGAAGCCCTACTAAATGCATTACATTGTTTTCACACATTTTTATTCAGTAGACTCTGTTCACCTATTGTTCTAGTCCATGTGTTGAAGGAGCCAACCCCTCATAGCTGTCACTCTGCAGCCGCACACAGCTCTGATGCATCACCTGGAGCGGAAAAAACAACAGTGGAAACTCTCCTCGGGCTCAAATTAAACCTCTGTCCTGAGTCTGTGATCTGTCAATACATGCTGTTGCAGACTGCACACACACATTTATCAAGTCTACTACACAGAAACAGCTGGCCTCCAATGAACACTGTATCCTGCAGGCTCAAATACTACTACTTTACTTCTCTATACAGGTGCTCAAATACTATCTGTACTTCTGTAAATGTAATACTACTAGTTCATAGTTAGCTTTATTATCAAATTCTGCCATACAGTAACATACACGACATACAGTAAATCGAAATTTCGTTTCTCCCTGCCCAAGCAGAGACACAGTGATAGTGACGGCCAGGGGAGGGGCCGCAGCGCATGCACGCGCCGCCAACTTGGAGATAACAGAGTAGAAAAAGATGCAAGTACAATCAATAACAATATTCACAAACATATTACGACAAAAACAATGGGACAGGTAACACATGGCTTCTTTTTGTGTGGTGAACAAACGGGAGGGTGGGGAGGGTAAGCAGAACAGAATATTGATGAAATTGATTGGAACTCAGCTCAGAGGTGGACATTACTAAATAGGCAGGGCAGAGTGTTTACAGAATACATGTTCAGAGTGTTCCAGTCGAATTTGATAACATGTCCTTTTGCTTATAGTATGCCGTGATAACCACAGCTGTGTCCTTGGGGGTGTGTTGAGTGCAGGAGAGCAGAGTCAAAACAAAGAGTCCTGTTGATTCAGATTGAGATTTCAGGGAGACTGATTAATTACACCAAGGTGGATAATTTAGCATGATCAATAAATTTTTTAGAATCCAGTCGAACGGACAATTAGCCAGAATCCTGGTTTTGCCAGGCCCCCAACTTCATGTCACCTTGCAGAGTTGCTAGAGCCCTAGTTCCTCCTGGTGTACAGCAGTGGCCACAGATTGTGCTGTGTTGTTTCTGCACAGTTCTGTGAGCACGCTCGTGATGGTGTCCAGATGTCGAGAGGTATCCTCTGGTTGGAGATATTCCTCAACCTGTATCACTTTCTGATGTAATCCCTTCACTAGGTCAGCAACGGCTCCACTGTGGTGCAATATTACATCAGACAGCTTGGGTGACTTTTTGTTTTTTCAATTTTCCAATAGACCATGAACAATAGACCATGAACATCCCTAGCCCAATCAACAGATCTCCAGCTATCAAAAATCCAAATAGGTAAATGTTCTCAGCGTCCTCTAGGAACAGCGGTGCCAGACACACAACATTCCACTTGTCCCAAGCGTCCTTGTGTATCCAGCAGCAAAAGTTCCGTCCGGACAGTTGGGCTTTGCCGGACCAGCATTCCTCTGTGAAAAAAGTGTGTCAATTGCATTGAGGGACCAGCTTATCAATTTCATAGTTCAGGATTTTGAAAAATCTGTTCCAACAGGAGAAAAAGAGATGAGAGAATTTATTAGTAATACGATGAGAGAAAAAACACCAGACACAGAGCAGCTGATAAGGGAGGAAAAGAAGACACGTCCGCTCACAACAGCAGCTAGAACAGAAAAACTAACTAATCACTACTACTACTACCACCACTACCACTAATACTAATCAAATATTATAGGGTACTGCTTCTCATAGGTACATGTACTGCCTCTGGTGGCACTCAAAGTGCTGTGTAGAGTATTTCTTAAATGTATAGAAAATTCACTAATACACTAGTCCTCCTTTGGTTTAATCACTATGTAGAACTACCCTATCCATGGTTTATTTTCATTTTAGACCTGTTTCAATTAGGCCTATTTCAGCCCTAGTCTATTTAGATCTGCTGGTACTCAGAAAGCCAAATATTATCTTGATGTGAAAACAAAGTTTGAGAACCACTGTTATAAGGGGAATATTGGGATATGGTTCTTGGCTCGGTTATGTGTAAAAACACCGCCTACTACTACTACTACTACTACTACTACTACTACTATTGCTGCTGCGGCTGCTGCCATGGCTCTCGTGGCTCCACTCTTCCACATATTCAAATTAATACCAATTTACAAAAACTGCACAAGTCAGATTTAAGTTGCAAGAGGTGAAAGATTTTCTGAATATTAAAAGCTCATTTTGAATTTAACTTTGGTAACACGTCCGAAATCAGAACATATATAGGTAAACAAGTGAAAAATACAAATAAATTGCTAAAAAGCATTTTACAATCAATTTGGTTCACTGGTACAATATGGAAGAATGAATATTTCTGAGACTGATCCAAATTGTTTAAAGGTCCTATATTGTTTAAAGGTCCTATATTAAACAAAATGGAATGGTTTTCAGCCATGCTATAATGTTGTTACCTTATCAAAACCATACCTTGTAATGTTATGTGGTAATACAGGAAGTGCTACAATTTTTCTTTTTGAGAGATGAACTCAGCATATACATGCAGGGTTTGTGTGTTAAACATGTGTGAATGAATCAAAGCAGAAAGCCAGGTATGTTTTGATGAGATATCAGCATTATAACAGATAAGAAAAAAACATAATATAGGCCCTGTAAACAATCATACAGGCAGCACACCTTAACAATGTCATTTCTCACTTCATTCTAAATTTGCATTTGTAATTAAATCCTACAGAAACACGCACGTCAGAATATAACAAAGGGGAGAATATACAGTGAGCTATTGGCATCCATAGCTGTTCTTTAATTGCAGCAAAGCATTTAATTAATTCAAAGTGATTGTAATATGCAGTGATGAATGAAGGCTGTGAAGTACACTGGCTCTGATTTACACTTGTGGACAAGGCTGTAGCTCAGACTGCACAGGAGAAGTGGAGCGGATTCAACCATTCACTAATGCCACTTAAGTCTCTCCTTCCTCTCATTTCTAATCTGTATCTGTTCAGGGTCTTTGTATCCATTGAGCTGAATGTATATTATCTATTTTGAGCAGTGATTTTCATATGGGCCAGTAGTGAAATGAAAAGTTTAGTTTAATCCAGTTTAAAGTTTTATTCATGTTTCAGACTTGGGCTTGGTTTAGTCATGCTGATGTTTTGAATTAGTTCTGGTTGACATTTACAGTTCTCGCTATAGTCCAGGTTGGTCCAGATTTAGACTGGGTTTAGTTCTGGTTTAGTCTTGGTTGTACCTGGAATAGACATGACTTTGTTCTATAAATTAGTCCTGGTTTAGTAGTTGTTATGTCCCACTTTAATTGTAATCTAGTTTATTTGGTTGTCTTATCTTGCTCAGTAATTGATTAGTTCTAGTAGGATACTTATTATTTCAGATACAAGTTGTACAATCTGTTTGGGACCTAGCCAGGACTTTCTTGCTGTGAGGCAAGAGTCTCAACCACAGTTACACATGCGGCAATATAGTGCTTTGAACTGTATTTTTTATCCCTGGCTTAAAGGTGCACTGTGTCACTTTTTCTGGTGAATGATATGCAACCTGATTGTCTCCATGGAGTGTACACACTCCGTGTATTGCAAGTGTGTACACAGTGACTTTAGAAATCCATCTCCATGGACACAAGCAGGTGTTGCCACCAGGCCAAGTTGCAGATTAGATCTATGTAAAGGCTCATAGTAAGAATGCATTTTGTCAAGATATTTTTGAGCTATAAAAACACTTGTAATTGAATAAATACAGGTTAGATACATTTCATCCCATATAGTGGAACATTCCAAGTACAACAACATCTCTCTCTCTCTCTCCCCTCCCTGTGTTTAACGATGCTCTCTCGCTCCACTAGACCATGAGGCGTCTTTGACTTCATCGGTATCTTCTCCTCCATGCACTGTCACACCCCCTGCTCCCTTTGTCCCCGCTGTCAAACACTATCATCTGCAACGACTGGCACAAAACACTTGTCATACATACACACATAAGAAATAACTGTAAATGTCTGAATTACATGGACTATAATGTAATCTTTTGTATATTTGTGGACAGCGGTTCAATCATCGAATAGAAATTAGGTATTTAATAGATCTGAATAAAAAATAAAGATAAATTGCATAGGGAACACTATATATGCCATTATATTGCTATTTTCTAATCTATGTTATGTTGCTTCCTCATCAGAAACAGACCTGGAGTTGTGTTTTGTTTCATTCACACATGTTTAACACAAAATCCCTGCATATTTAATCTGAGTTCTTCTCTCAAATAGATAACACTCTGTGTTTTCTGTTTGTCCACTTAGCCGTTAGCTATGGAAAAACTACATGACATCACAAGGTGGAACAAAGCATTTTGTGTTTTGGAGATGTAGACGGACTAATAATAAAGGTTGAATCAAACATGGGTAAATGAAATTAAACACACTCCAGGTATGTTTTTTTGATGAGGAAACAGCATTATAACATGGCTTGAACTCACAACAATCCATTTTGCTTAATATAGGACCTTTAAAGAGTGCAGATGGTACAAAATGACAACGTTAATTCATTCAAATGTTATATTATTATAAAAAATGTTGGTTGTGTTCTGTCATCATATGCCCATATACAATGTGCTGCAATAGTCACTCCCATTGGCTGCTGAGTAATGGAAACAAGTATTCCTATCCATGGGTTTCAGAATGATGAAAATCAGGGACAATTGCCATAGCGATTAACAAATTTACAACAAAAGATATACAGTAGATTAAAAGGTATTCAACAAACCAATTGAAATCTTACTGAGTATGTAAGCGTTCAGGTCTAGCCGATAGTTCTAAAATAATCTTGTGCACAAAGACAGAGAGAGGAGGCTGTGCAGTTGTGTCATGTGCAGAGTGTGCAGCTCGTCTGTCGGCACACGTGAGCACAGACCCAGATGTGAGGCTCCAGACGAGAGGAGGAGGGGCTGCAGAGAAGGGGGCTATGGAGCTCAAGACCTGTTTCAGTCCTGCTGCTTAAGATATCATTTAGACTGCTTTAGACCTAGTTTAAGCCTGCTCGAGATGTGTTTTAGACCTGGTTTTGAACCTGGTTTAGGCCTGCTCGAGATGTGTTTTAGACCTGATTTTGGACCTGGTTTTGGACCTGTTTTGGATCTGGTTTCGTCCAGCTCAAAATTTACTTTAGACCGGTTTTATTCCCAAAGGGTAATTTGGTTTTCAGCGATTATTTGTCCAACAAAATAAATACCTGGATCAGTCCTGATGTAAATCTGCTTTACATTCGGTTTAGTTCTTGTTTAGTCCTAGGTTAATCTGAATTGCACACTTGAAAGCAATGTCAGTAATGTTTCAAAAGAAGAAATCAAAGCAAAAATTACATTTTTGCACAATTTATTGTCTTCTTACACCTTAAAGCTACCATCTGTAATTAGACTGGCTCACCATGTAAGACCAATGTAGATGTCTTCATTACTTCTGTGTGACAGTGCACTAGACTTGGTCTGACAGAAGATCAGAGCCTGAACAAACCTGCACAAAGGTCGGATTTTTAGATACTATGAGGTGGCACGGTGGCTGAGTGGCTAGCACTCACACTTCACAGCAAGAAGGTTCTGTCTGGGTGGGTTTCCAACATGCACCATAGGTAAAATCCTCCAGCTGTGGTCCTGACCAAGCCTAAGCAAGAAGATCATGGAGATCCGGGCGCAGTCATGTGCTGCCCACTGCTCCTGAATAAAGGATGGGTCAAATGCAGAGGACAAATTTCCCTTCGGGGACAAATAAGTGATATAAATAAATAAAAAATAAAAAGAGATGTGGTTTTCAGTAGTTCTAATATAGATATAGCCCATTCTAAACCTTTTGTTTTTCATTGTTCAAATATCTTGATACTGGTTTAAGTAATTAACCTCTAAGTATCCATTTTTGGAACAACCAATGGAATAAGTACAAGTTGTACAGACTGACTGTGTTGCATAATTGTATTTGCTTCTTTACATTTCTTATCAAACTATAATGAAGTAAATATGATTTCTATAAGTGCAAATAGAGGAAGTAGGGTCATTTTTTGTGCCTGCATTCCGTCGACACGTGTGTAATGCTCAACACACATTGTGAGAGATGAAAGGGGCTGTATTACTAATAAATTATGAATGATTCAATTCTACATGAATGAGAAATCTGGGAGTGAGGACTTCCAGGTTCAGAGTATTCGTTTAAGTGACACATCGGACAAATGCTTATTCAAACGTGACAAACGGCTGTGAAGTCAAAGCTTAACATGAATTAAATATTTCAGTTTAAGGATTTTGAACTGAACTCTTATTTTTATTAATTAAGAATTAGAAATATGCCATATTTTACTTATTACAGTAATTATAAAGTTAAGCAGAATTCTATATAATAAAATAACAACAATATACAGTATTATTAACATTTCTGGTTAAAGGTACAGTACACTCCTACTACTTTTCAGGTCGAGCAATGTTATTGCTTTATCCAGAATGTTCCACGGTATGGCATTAAACACATCATTAATATATCTTTCAATCATTTAATTACCCATGTCTTAATGCTATTAAAACATCTTCACAGGTCCGACTTGTAACAGAGTGGAATCACCTGCTTGTCTCTACAGATATAGAAACATTTAATGGTATACTGTGGAACATTCTAAGTAACGCAGTAACATCTCCATGGAGACAAGCAGGTGGCCAGACTCGCCAGAAACGTTACATAGTGTACTTTTAACCAGAAGTTTAAATAATGATTTCTTTTAACTAAATGACTAAAAACATTTGGTAGTTAAAAAGACCATTTACTACAGACTGAAGGGAGAAATCAAAGACACTGCATGCACATTTGATTAGCTCTGCTTTTCAGTCATTTTGAGGGGAAAACTAAAATCACTAAGTGGGAGGTTGATGAATAAAAAAAATATTGTGGAAATGGTTGTAGGCTGCAAACTGACTTTCATGAAATGGCCAAGGTGAAATGATTAAACTACTGCCTGTTTTTGATGGAAAAGCAAAAGTACACTGTGATTGGGTGATTTGCCGAGGTTAAGGTTATGTTTTGGGGACAAAGTTAGATTTTGATTTAATTGTATACAGGAAGAAACCTGTGTCAGTAGGTATTCAAGTCTCTATCAAAGTCCACACTTACGGGAAATTAACTGCAAATAAATGAATACTGGCACCAGCCTTAAGGGCCCTTTTCAAGAAACTAGGTCTATTTCTATTTGAGATATATTGTACTATATATTCACTTATTCATGGTTGCTCATCTATCAATCTGGTGAATCTATCTGAGTTCAGATGGACGTGATTGAGAAGTGGATTAGCTAATAAGGAACATGCATGGGCATATCAACACAAATATGGCTGCTTATGAGGAAAAAATAAAAGAAAAAATATTACAAAGGACTGAAAAACATTGCGGGTTTCTATAGAATCAGAGATCAAAGCCTTAAACTGTGTTAATAGATGAGGAGAAATTTGAAGGTGCTCCTTCATTTCACATGTATCACTGGCAAAAAAAACAAAAAAAACAAAAAAAACAAAAAAAAATCTGATTGGATTTACTTTTGAGATTTACAATATATTCACAGCTTATTCATGGGTGTCAAAATCCTTTTGAGGACTTTTCACCATTCAAATATATTTATTTGAATTGTTAATTTCTATGGCAACAGTCCTTCGTCAATGGCTTGAATATTAATTCTGGGTTATTATTATATTATTTACTAGCAGTGGACCAGTGCCACAGCATTAGTGGAGTTCTGCTAATTAATGAAAAGCTTTTCATATTATGTGTGAAAATATATATTATGACCTACATAGTCAATAAATGCATGCAACAACCAAAATATTAAAGGTCCCATGGCATGAAATTTTCACTTTCTGAGGTTTTTGAACGTTAATGTGAGCTCCCCTCCTCCAAGGCAAGCTTTCCCAGATGAACGTGCCTGATCCTCTCTGCAGGTGGATCACTGACTTCCTGACGGACAGGAAGCAGCACGTGAGGCTGGGGAAGAATGTCTCGGACTCCCGGACCATCAGCACCAGGCAGCTCTCCCCAAGGCTGTGTTCTTTCTCCTCTGCTCTTCTCCCTGTACACCAACTGCTGCACCTCCTCCCACCAGTCTGTCAAGCTCATCAAGTTTGCAGATGACACCACGGTCATTGGACTCATCTCGGACGGGGATGAGTCTGCCTACAGGACAGAGGTTGACCGTCTGGCGTCCTGGTGCAGCCAGAACAACCTGGTGCTGAATGCCCAGAAGACAGTGGAGATCATTGTGGACTTTAGGAAGCACACAGCCCCACTCCCCCCCATCATCCTGACCGACTCCCCCATTACCACTGTGGACTCATCCCGCTTCCTGGGGACCACCATCACCCAGGACCTCAAATGGGAGCCCATCATCACCTCCGTCATAAAGAAGGCCCAGCAGAGGATGTACTTCCTGAGGCAGCTGAAGAGATTCAACCTGCCAGCACGGACAATGGTGCAATTCTACACTGCCATCATCGAGTCCATCCTCACCTCCTCCATCACCGTGTGGTATGCTGGAGCCACATCCAGGGACAAACAGAGACTGCAGCGTGTTGTGTGCTCTGCTGAGAAGGTGATTGGTTGCAGCCTTCCATCTCTGCAGGACCTGTACACCTCCAGGACACGGACACGTGCAGGTCGGATTGCATCCGATCCTTCTCACCCTGGACATGGACTCTTTGACCTGCTCCCCTCAGGCAGGAGGCTACGGTCCATTCGGATCAGAACCTCTCGCAATAAAAACAGCTTCTTCCCCTCTGCTGTCGGACTTTTGAACAATAACAACACTAGGACTCTTCTCACCCACCCTCCCACACACCCGCTCTGTGTCAGGCACAAGACCCCACCCCCCGCTCTGTGCCAGTCACAAGACCCCATCCCCCGCTCTGTGTCAGTCACATGACCCTGCGCCGGTTCTTCTTTTTGCATCTGACCATTACCTGCACCTGCACTGCTATATCCTTGTACTCTTGTAAATTTGTTAGATTTAAGTTTTCTGCTACTCTATTTTATTCTATTTTATTTATTGCATGTTAAGTGTTGGTTTACATTCTGTTCCAAGCACCGCAGCAATTTCCTAATGTTGTGAACTTGTTCAAACATATGGCATTAAAACCTTTCTGATTCTGATTCTGATTCTGTTTAGCCCCCCCCCCCCGGTTAAAAGTTGTGAAATGTCTAAACTGAGCATTTGCTATCCTTTTCTGCGTTACAAAAAATCGGAGCTCAAACGGGCGATTTTGAACAAGGCACCTTGTTGACGTCAGATGGAAAAAAGAAATGCAAATGCAGTTCCACCCCCGTCTGTCTGTACTCAGCGTCTCTGTAAATCACGCCCAGAGAGTTTGGACTGCGAATGCGCTAGGCAATGCGAAATGCGTTTTTTTTATTTGCCTGGAGGCACGTCCGAGTGTTTCTAGGCTCGGAAGTCCTTTATCTGAGCCTCTGGACCTTTGAACAGCAGTGGTTTCATTTTATTTTATGTGGAAATGTGTTTATTTTTCAACGCTTCAAATCTCTCCCCCCGTGCAAAAACAAGGAAATGGATCCGCTGAGGGCTCAGGGCCGAGAGCGGAGAGTTTGGCCACGCCCCCACCCTCTACTATAGGCCAGCTCTTTTCTCCTCATTTGCATTCAAGCAACAACGCCCATTATAGAGTGTTCAGAGAGAGAAAAATTACTCTTTCTCATCTTATCTCTGTTTCTCATGCACTGAGTGTTGATTTTGAAGAAGGATTCATTTACAGTATTAGGGAACCATTAAGGAGCCATATAAAAGCATCAAGAAGTACCATGTCATGGGATCTTTAACGTTACATCACATTTTTATTCACTACACATGAATTAGTTTTTCTAGTACACAACTTTGCTAAAGAAACTACTGCACATCCCATCAGGTTTGTCACATTATAGTATAATATTTTGCATCCTGCTTGTGTATATTTATGAAAATGGCCATGTGGGAGCATGGGAGACGTAGGCTTGTGGGTTGGACATTGCACAGGATTGCACTGCTAACCGTAAGGAGGGTTTGGGTAGTGACCAGGAGAGGTCACTAAAATACTCAAACATGCATGGATGATATTTAAAACCTCTTCAGGCATGTTTTTAATGAGGAAATAACTTTGTACATGGTAAAAAGTTCTAAAAAATGTTGCATAATACCTCCTCTTTAAGGAAAGTCCCTGGTATACGTCAATATAAGCTAGCAGCAGATTCCCAATATCAAGTATCTACATTAGTATTGGAACTGAAAAAGCTGGATCGGCACATGCCTACTTTTTAACCCAGAGATTTTTTAAAGAAATCATCTCTATGCATGCTGCCCATTTTCTAATTAGGCCTTTAAGTGTGTCTGGGATAGCACATGTTGAGTTGAGAGGCTATTAAAATCTATTTACAACATGGTTACAGGACTGTGGGAGGGAATAATGGCGCCTTATCAGAGAATCAGAAAAACAGCTCTAAGTGTCCATCTGAGACATTAGCAGCTGTTTAAGGCAGACCAATATGCTTTGTACTCCAGGCTAATAATAGCGGCACTTAACTTTCAAGGGTGATAAAAATATATGCAATTTGGAGAATGAATTAACAGTTACTTAAGCTATATTTTATTGAATCATGTAATGTTTCAATGATTTCTCGGATGCCTCAGTGGTTCAGCTACAGTCCATTAGCTGTGCATGTTGATCAGTTTGTTTAATAAACATATAAATCAATCTATAAAAACTTTACATATCCCAGAGGGGTAACTGAATCACAATGAGCAGTTAAAACGATAATAGTCTACTTTACAGCAGCTTTGAAAACAGGGTGAAAAGTAAAAGGTGCATTCCTTCTCTACAGGGTTTTAGAGTTTTTGTGTTTGTTTTTGACCACAAGACTGCAATAAAAATCTCAACCTATCTATGTATGTCTATGTATGTATTGATCTATGTATCTATTGATTATCAAACAGACCGATAATGATCAGAATCAACATCTTGAAATTTTAATTGTAGGTCTATGTTACGTGTAGGGATGTAACGTAACCAAAATATCATGATATTGTATTGTTAAATGGCTCACAATAATATTGTGGGCCATCACAGTATATCGAATCTCAAAGTCTCTTGGCTTAGATCCATTGTTATCGTGCAGCAATAGCAAAACTCTACAGAGGGAACTACATATACAATAAATCTTAGTTCTGTATCGGTCCAATTGATATGATGAAATACTTGTTTTTAGGCACTTTTAAATCTTAACTCTTTGGTTTATGACAGTACCAAAGGCTTGGCTAGGCATTTTAAAAGAAAAAGTAGTATACTCAATTATGCGTGAAAAGTCCCTCAGTCGTCCAGGTAGAATCCATGATCAAAGGAGAAGTTCAATTTGTCAACTGGACAAAGTTTGTTTGGTTGAAAACGTTTCGCCGCTCATCCGAGAGGCTTCGTCAGCTCTGGCCCTCATGCTGGTTTATATCTAGCTGCAAGGGAGGAGCTAGCTTCCCTGAACAAGCTAGCTTCCCTGAACAAAGCTCTGACCTATCCCCGCTACTCTCTTTTGTTTTACGAATTCCTCTGGCGTCTTGTATTGTTCTGATAGATATGCTAATACAAGACGCCAGAGGAATTCGTAAAACAAAAGAGAGTAGCGGGGATAGGTCAGAGCTTTGTTCAGGGAAGCTAGCTCCTCCCTTGCAGCTAGATATAAACAGGGTCGAACCAGCATGAGGGCCAGAGCTGACGAAGCCTCTCGGATGAGCGGCGAAACGTTTTCAACCAAACAAACTTTGTCCAGTTGACAAATTGAACTTCTCCTTTGATCTTATACTCAATTATGTTAGCCTTTACAAAATATTGCAGGAAATTTGGATATCGTTATATCACTATATCATTCATCAGAAAAGTGCTACATGTGAATACTTTCACTCACCCTTTGGAAGCTTGCACTATAAGGTAGTTTTATTTTTAGCAAAACATGCTCCAGGTAAAATCCTCCAGCTCAGGTCCTGACCAAACCGAGCAATAAGATCATGGAGATGGGTTCCCAGGCGCCTGAAAGACGAGCTGCCCACTGCTCCTGATGGATGGGTCAAATGCAGAGAAATAATTTCCCTACGGGGATGAATAAAGTCTGTCTTCTTCTTCTTCTTCTTCTTCTTCTTCTTAATACAGACAATATAAGAAGTGACATTATTGATCTCACACAGGAGAAATTCTTCTCTGCATTTAACCCATCCTGTTATTAGGAGCAGTGGGCAGCACATTACTGCGCCCGGGGACCATCTCCATGATCTTCTTGCTTCAGTTTGGTCAGGACCTCAGCTGGAGGATTTTGCCTGGTGCATGTTTTGGGTTGGTGGGGAAAACCGGAGTGCCCGGAGGAAACCCACCCAGACACGGGGAGAACATGCAAACTCCACACAGAAAGGCTCTGGCGATCCAAATCTTACGGCCATACCAACGTGCCACACGGAGATCAAACCCAGAACCTTCTTGCTGTGAAGCCTGAGCGCTAGCTATTCAGCCACCGTGCCGCCATACTCATTTATCTGAATGAATTTGTATTGTTTTGCTTTCATTTTTGTTGTTGTTTCAGGTTAAATGTAGTTTGTCATTTTCAAATAAATAGTTTGTATAGTTGAGGCCTCTGACCAGTAACTGTATTGTTGTTTCTGTTATTTGTTCTTTATTTTGACCTTAGTTTTCCCTGTACTGCAACATTTTACCATATTCAACATTCACAATTAGCTGTGAGCCCTCTCCTCTTTTCCCATAGTGATTGAGCTATCTAAAGTGGCCATGGGTGGATCTTGAAACAGAAAAAAAATCAATGGGTGAAAGCGGATCCTGGGAAGACCTTGGCTGTGCCCTTGTAAATGTAACTAACCCTGGATAAGTCGAGGGGCTGAAATCTGATGCTCTGCTCCACTCCACTGCAGCCGACAACAGCCTTCAATTATTCAACATCTGTAATTGCAACACTATTGTACGCCTTTAAGGTTAGTCTCAGTTCATTCAAGTTGTTGAAAACATTCTTATTTCTATTTTGTTTTCTTGTACTAGAGGAGCTACACTACCATTCAAAAGTTTGGGGTCACTTAAAAATGTCCTTATTTTTGAAAGAAAAGCACTGTTTGTTTGTTTTTTTCAATGAAGATAACTTTAAACTTAAGATGTGTGAAGAATCCCTCAGTCGTCCAGGTAGAATCCATGGTAAACGAGAAATTCAATTTGTCAAGTTTATTTGGCCGAAAACGTTTCGCAGCTCATCCGAGTTGCTTCGTCAGTTCTTTAAACTAAATTGCTAACGTGGTAGCTTCAAATGTCTTTTTTTTTTTGGTGCAATATCTACATGTATAGAGGCCCATTCCAGCAACTATCACTCCAGTGTTCTAATGGTACGTGTTTGCTCATTGCCTCAGAAGGCTAATGGATGATTAGAAAACCCTTGTGCAATCATGTTAGCATAGCTGAAAACATTTTAGCTGGTTAGAGAAGTTATAAACTGACCTTCCTTTGAGCAGGTTGAGTATCTGAAGCATCACATTTGTCATCACATTCAAATTGTGCAAGAACTGTTTAGAGAAGAAGCAGGCAGCTGGTATTCTATCTGTAGTGGAGTGGTCAGTGCAGTCACCAGATCTAAACCCCGTTGAGCTGTTGCGGGAGCAGCTTGACTGTATGGTACGCAAGAAGTGCTCATCCAGCCAACCCAACTTGTGGAAGGAGCTTCTAGAAGTGTGGGGTGAAATTTCTCCACATTACCTCAACAAATTAACAGCTAGAATGCCAAAGGACTGCAATGCTGTAATTGCTGCAAATGGATTCTGCAAAGAATGTATTCTTTGACAAAAGCAAAGTTTGAAGGAAAAAAAATATTTATAATTTATATAAAATTATTTAAAATATAAATCATTATTTCTAACCTTGTCAATGTCTTGACTATATTTTATATTCATTTTACAACTCATGATGGTAAATAAAAGTGTGACTTTTCATGGAAAACACAAAATTGTCTGGGTGACCCCAAACTTTTGAACGGTAGTGTACTTAGTAAGGCAATACAAGCTATCATGGATACATTTAGAGATAAATTGAGATAAATTAATTTACTATTCAAATGATCATTATTTGGACATACACAGACTCCAAAATATGCTGAGAAGAGGTTTTGCCTCTCAGATAAACAACATAGTATTTTGTCTGTAAAGATCTCCATTAGGATGGCTTTAAACAGCATAATTTTTGTTTCATTTGGGTCAAATTTAGTACAAATTTCAAATTCACTGACCTTTTGTAATCTACACAACTAATCAATTAGTCACAATAATAATTGCTAGATTACTCCATTAGCAAAATAATAATGAATTGCAGCTCTCGATACTGTCCAAAAATAAAACTATTTGTACAATTTACCAAATACAGAGAATTTAAAGAATATCTTGCCACGTATTGTAATAGCTACGGGATCAACATTGATTAGGGTAAAACGAATAGTGTGTCCTTGGCAGGTAGAAGTGTACCAAAAGGGGAACTCCCAGTGGGCTCGAAATTCCACTTTGTCAATACTGAATCGATAGCGGCTGCAAAAATGCAACAGGGAAAGTGGCTACAACTTTGAAGGCTTCATACTGGAAAACCAAAAGAAAAAGGGACACAGTAAATAGCAAAAGTTAAACAAGATTTTTTTTAAAGAGTAAAACACTGATCAATTGGAGGAGAGAAGGATTGGCTGTTCTTGGAGGCTATAAAACTTGAAATTGAGCAGCTTCAGATGACATTGCAATATTTTATACTTCTGTACTCTTTAACTGAGCAAACTGGGGATCATTTTTGACATTTTAACATTTTCTGGTTTGATAAATAATGGAATTATAATTTTATAAAATATAATCATTATGGATATTACTACTGGGTCAAATGCAGAGGAAAAAAATCCTTTCAGAGACAATAAAGTGTACCTTAACTTTAATCTTAACCTTAACCTGCTTGGATCTTAAAACTGAGGTACCTGATTTTCAAACCATGAAAAGAGGAAAGAGGTATTAACTTGGGCCTATCTTTCACAAACCATTTGGCAAATCAAGCTTTAGGACAGTTTTTTCAGAAAAGTGAAACCATGTGAACCACTCATGCACAGCCAATCAGCTTAAAGTAGATGAAGATAACATGACGTAGTCTAACTACTTTTTATTACTTTTTTATCCACAAATACACTTTCTAGGGCTACTCCGATTACAATACCACGATGAAGATAAAACATGCTCCTTTTTAGTAATAAAATGTTAATAATAAAAATCTAATAAAATGTTTTCTTTATGTTCACATGAGATCTTACTCATACAGCTCAAAAATGACTAATGACTAAAAAGAACAAATCCTGTTAATGTGATTTTTTTTTATAGCATCAACACTTGCTCAAATGATTATCTAGTCTGTCTCTGTGGCTCTGAGCTGACTGTGATGTGAGCACGTAGAGCTGCTCCTGAGCTGCTGCCCCCTGCTGTCCACAAACTCAATCACATCAAAGTTTGTCTTCCACACCAGCAGCTGAGAGCATACACAGGGCTCTCAAGTTTTGAGCGGGGACGTGCGTGAGACTGCGTAGTTTCCGAGGTGGGGGTGCGAGTGAACAATCTAACCGATTTTCTGGGCACAGAAGCGCTGGGCGCTGCGCTTGAATTGCGTAACTAAATTTCAGCGTGAGAAATACCATGTGTGGCGTGTGAGCTATTCCATCCAATAAATCCTACAGACCAAATTGTTTTTAAAATGTCATGAAAAACGAAAACACTGGCTTCTATAGTGCACTTTAAAGTTGGCATATTGTGCATTGCTGTGTGTGTGTGTTTTTTAATATGCTTTCAGATAAAGGCATTTCTCATGCTGTGACTATAATGTCTAGTACTAAAAGAGTCTCTATTTAAATCAGGATAAATGGTAGCAAATCATTTATTCAAAAAAAGTCTTATGTTTCACAATTCGACTCTTATGAGTTTTAAGCCATGTTATAATGTTGTTACATCATCAAAAACATACAGGGATTGTATTATTGTATTAGGACCTGTATTACCACATGACATCACAAGGTGCAATTGTGTGAAGAACACAGTATAATTGTGCAAGGTTTGTGTGTTAAACATGTGTGAATGAAACAAAACACAACTCCAGGTATGTTTGTGATGAGGAAACGTTATAACATAGATCAGAAAATACCATAATACCTAATCCTAATCCCTTAGTTAAATAGTTACTAAGCCTGAATCATTTTTAATAAATTAGATGTTCTTTATTATTAATTTGAATTATTAATTAGATATTCTCTTTTTTTTTCATGCTTTACTAAGGCTAATTAAAGTGTAGTCATAAAAAAGTACCAAGATTAACAAATGGTAAATGCTCCTGAGATCAACTGAGTTCACATGTAGCTAAAGTGTTAAAAATAAAAGTGTGGTAAATAAAAGTGGTTGGCAGGGCAGTGTAGACAGTCTGGGTTTGGTGCCGAGCGGTTTCCCAGAAGCACCTGAGAGCAGCAGACAGCGTCACCATGGCAACGCGCGGCTGGCCTGACAGAGTGTTCTGCTCTGACTAAAGCCTGCTGCTGCTGCTGCTGCTGCCGCTGCTGCTGCTGCTGCTGCTGCTGCCGCTGTACCGCTGCAAATGTGAGTGAGGGAGAGAGGGGAGGAGAGGAGGGGGAAAGAGAGAGAGGGAGTGAGGCAGCGAGGGGGGAAAGAAAGAGGGGAGAGATAGTGAGAAAGAGAGAGAGGGAAGGGAAGGGAAGGAGGAAAGAGATAGGGGTGAGTGAGAGGGACAGGATAAGAGAGGGGGGCAAAAAGGAGACAGGAAGAGAGAAGGGTGTGGAAGAAAGAGAGAGAGAGAGAGGGTACAGAAAGAGAAGACAGTAGGAGCGAGGGAGCAGGACAAATGAGAAGAGGGGGAAGAAAGAAGGAGTGATAGGGAGTGAAAAGAGGAGAGGGAGAGGGTAGAAAAGTGGGATAGTAAGAGGGAGAGAGAGAAGAGAGTAGGAGACAGAGGGAGCAAGGAAAAGGATAGAAAGATAGAAAGAGGAGAGAGGGACAGAAAGAGAGGGGGAGAGAGATTAGTGGAATGGGGTGAGGAGGAGAGAAGGAATGAGAGACAAATTGACTTAAAAGCAGGGAGGACCACTTTATTTCTCCGCATGAAGCCATAAAAGACGACTAAAGTGTTATGTAAGTGTCTGGAGGTGATCGTGATTACAACTTTCAAAATTAAATTAATGTTAGGAGTGAGGAGGAGTGTTGGGCACGTTACTTTGAAAAAGTAATTAGTTACAGTTACTAGTTACTAACCCAAAAAAGTAACTGAGTTAGTAACTGAGTTACTACACTATAAAAGTAACTAGTTACCTAGGAAAGTAACTAATGCGTTACTTTTTTTTTTTTTTAGTTAAAAAATGTCAAATAATTTGGATTTTTTTTACAGTGCATTATACAGCTTTTGCTGCTTGGCTGGCGTGGCTCCGTCACCGTGGCCTTCATTGTTAACGGCACCGAGCATGAGATTATCATCATGGGGCCTGCTTCTTCTGCCCCTTCCTCTCCTCCTCCTCTCCTCTTCCTCCTCCTTTCCTCTTCCTCCTCCTTTCCTCTTCCTCCTCTCCTCCTACTCCTCTCTCCTTCATAGCATGCGATTATCATCATGGGGCCTGCTGGGGGCCACTAGTTTAACAGAAGCGTGCGCCGTCCAGAGATGCTTCATTAAATTCGAGTTGCTTATATTGGACGTGGACAAAGTCTTTGGTCTTTGACACAATGTGCACGTAACATGTAGGATTTTACCTTTTACCTCGACGAGGTTAAAATACTGCCTATACTTCTGTCTTCGACTCGGGACTCGCCATCTGACACGGGGTGTGTGGATTGTGTGTGTGCGCTACTACTGTGTGCTGGGATTGTGTGTAGAACCCGCCCACCGCCCACTGGGTGTCTCTGATTGGCTCAACATGAAATCTTACTCTGCTTTAGCCAATCATCATTACTTATCCCGCCCTTACCAAAGGGAGAAAAAAAATTCCCCTGTGCCTATGCGAGTCGCGCACATGATGCCAGTTTCAAAATTAGTAGGTTCAGTAACGCAGTAACGCGCCGTTTAGTAACGGTAATTGAGTTCCTTTATTTTAAAAGTAACGCGTTACAGTATTAGTTACTGTCAACAGTAACGGCGTTACAGTAACGCGTTACTGCACAACACTGGTTAGGAGTGAGGAGGGATTTCAGAGCAGGGCCTTTTGTTGTTTTTTCCATTGGTACTGCACAGGTTTGGAGTTAGACTGTTCAACAAATTGTAAACTACAACCTTGTGATCAAATGCTACAAGATAACCCACAGATCAGAAATGTACGCAGACAACTATATTTTGCAGGGTGCAAAAAATATATTAATCAGAGCAAAACTGTAACTAGCACATTGCAAAGACTGCTTTTATTTCAGTAACATAATTTCCTCTGCAAAAGTGTTTAGCCCAAATTCAGAACTATGGAAACTTTTTTTTTTTTTAAAGGTTGGTGCTTCTTTTATACATGTTTAAAGGAGAATTAACGTTGTTTACAATCTGAGCCTTATTTCGGTAATAAAACAAGTTGTTTTACTCACCCATAGCACTTTGGTGTCATATGGAGCACTTCCAGAGATGTTTTAGATTTGCGAGCTCCGTAATGTGAGTTCTCGGGGCACATGTTTGCGGTCTCCAAATAACACAAACTTTAGCACTTTTCAAATCATAGAAGCTCGATGTCTTAGCCTACGCTTTCGTTTGAGTCAAAAGTGGCCTGTAATCCGAGATTTATCCATAGTTTCGAGTAGATGAGGAGGCCAGTGTGCATGTGTGGAGTCACAACTTATTTCGCTCTCAGCTCCCGGGAGCCAAACATGAAACGCAAAGCTGTAAATTATGGATAAATCTCGGATTACAGGCCACTTTTGACTCTTACGACAGTGTAGACTAAGACATTGAGCTTCTATGATTTGAAAAGTGCTAAAGTTTGTGTTATTTGGAGACCGCTCGGGGCATATATTATATTATATATATATTATAACTCACGATACGGCTATCGCTAATCTAATACATCTCCGGAAGTAAATGGTCACATCTTTATATAGCGCTTTTCCACCTTGAAGGCACCCAAAGCGCTTTACAACAAGGAACCACTCACCCATTCACACACACATTCACACACCAGTGTACGCAGACACTGGGGACACAGAGGGTTAAGTGTCTTGCCCAAGGACACAACGGCAGCATTCATCTGTGGGAGCTGGAATCGTACCAATCAACCTGTGGGTCAGTGGATCTGACCGCTCAACCACTGATGTTTCTTATGTCAAGAGCGGGATTTGAACCACCAACCTTTGGATCAGTGGACAAACGCTCTACCAACTGAGCTACCAACCATATGACACCAAAGTGCTATGGGTGAGTAAAACAACTTGTTTTATTACCGAAATAAGGCTCAGAATGTAAAAAACGTTAATTCTCCTTTAAATATTTGTCTGAAGGGAGGAGCTAATTGCACTGAAATGAACACACCCTTGTTGTTTACAGTAAGGAGTATCTGTTATTAGTATATGAGTAAAACAGTCAACAGTCCCATATGAAACAGTAGACTGCATGTGCTCTTTCATGGGAGCCAGGAGACCAATTAAACTAGATAAGGAGCCCTCCACACAGCACATACAAGTGTCTACAGGAGAGCAGAACCTGGGACCCACGCACAGCAGATGGAGGCCTCTCATCTCCACGTATGTTTCCACCGAGACAATTAACACTATACGAGCCTGACAGCAGATTGGCACAGTCACAGTGGGAACAATACAAAGGCAGAAACAATGGAGGAGGAGGGAAGAAGTGTGTATTTTAAAAAGAAGGGGTCTTTTATGTTTTAGATAGCTGACACAAAACAAACATGTCTTAGTATAATAGGGCTGGGCAATATGACAAAACAGCGATTCAGTGTTTTGTCCAATACTAAACAAATAAAAATTGCTTTAACGTGAATTTCTTGAACATTAAACAGGTTAAATAAAATAGTGAAATTTCTTTCTTCCAAAGTTTGATTTTAATGGGCCCATATTACGCCATTTCCATGTTATAATGTTGCGTGAAAAGTCCCTCAGTCGTCCAGGTAGAATCCATGATAACAGGAGAAGTTCAATTTGTCAACTGGACCAAGTTTGTTTGGTTGAAAACGTTTCGCCGCTCATCCGAGAGGATGAGCCTCCGAGACGAGCTCATCCGAGACGAAGCCTCTCGGATGAGCGGCGAAACGTTTTCAACCAAACAAACTTGGTCCAGTTGACAAATTGAACTTCTCCTGTTATCATGTTATAATGTTGTTTCCTCATCAAAATCATACCTGGAAATTTGTTTTGTTTCATTCACACATGTTTAAACAGAAACCTTGCATATTTTGTCTGAGTTCTTCTCTTAAACAGAAAACAATGTGTTCCAACGTGTGATGTCATGTGGCAATAGAGGAAGTGCTTCACATTTTGACAGTGGAATTGTCAATCTCTACGAATCAAAAGGTAAAATGTTAACTTGAAAACTACCACTTCATGACATCACAAGGTGGAACAGAGCAACAGAGATGTAAACTAGGCTTACTCAAACATATGTGAATAAAACAACTGCATGTATGTTTTTGAGGAGGTAACAATGCGTGAAGAGTCCCTCAGTCGTCCAGGTAGAATCCATGATAAAAGGAGAAATTCAATTTGTCAACTGGACAAAGTTTGTTTGGTCGAAAACGTTTCGCCGCTCATCGGAGAGCTGACGAAGCCTCTCGGATGAGCGGCAAAACGTTTTCGACCAAACAAACTTTGTCCAGTTGACAAATTGAATTTCTCCTTTTATCAAGGAGGTAACAATATTATAACATGCCTAAAAATAGTCAATTTTGCATAATATAGGATGTTTAAAAAAAACATGAGTAGCATGTGGTTTGGGGCAGAGGATTGGCATTGGCAGTGGATTGACAAAAACAGGGGAAAGTCAAAGGATAAAAGGTTGTGTTTTGGGGGATATTTTGTATTGCATGAAACCCTAACTCTATGGAGTGAAGAGAAGGATTTAGCAAACAGGCAAGTCCCTGAAATAAATAAGAGCTTTATAATTAGCGCTCACTCCAGTGTTTCTTTAAATTATAAAAGACTGTGGACTGGAATGGATAGTTCAATGACTTGTATTGTTTTCATATGCACTTAAAGGTGCACTACATCATTTTTCTGATGGTGCACCAGCTGCTTGCACTAACAGTGATGTTCTTTCTTTACCTGGAATGTTCCACAGTATAAAGGTCTCTATCACCGTGGAGACAAGCAGGTGATGGCATAAATTACGTGTTAAATCTTTGGAGATGTGACTATGTTGACAAGTAGCAGACCACCTTCAGAAAAAGTTATGTAATGCACCTTTAATAACCTGGTTACTTGTGTTACTTGTAATGTGACATAATAAAATTGTTCTAATTCCAAGTTGCATAAGAATCCTGAAGGTTATAGGTCAGGTTATATAGCAAGGGTTACTTAGTGAAAAAAGCTATAAATGCAATCCGTTTTTGAACAGACCAAGGACACATGTGGACAGAGTGAACTAAAGCTGGACACAGACAGAACAAAAAGAAGATCTAGGAAAAAAAACAGAGGCAGAGTTTCCTTCCAACAACCCCAAGATGAGTCATCGCGAGTGGGCCGCCCGCACTCCTGCAAGTCCTAAAATATACCACATCATAGAGAGGTGTCTATGCTCACTTTACACACACTTTACACACACACACACACACACTTCTCAAACAATGAAAGAAGATGACAAACATGCTCCCACATTCAGTTCATAGCTCTGAAACACAGGAGTAGGAGGTCAGGACTGGATATCAAAAATGTTCAAAAACTATTGACAGGGGGCTGTCCCTGGATCTCAAATGTACCACAGTAGTACACGTGTTTGAATGAGGGTGTGCTCATGGTAAATGCTTATGCAAACTTCATATCATAATAGCAGTTTAGATGCATTAAAATTAAAACCAAAATTTGCTGTTAATATTACTTACTATTGTTACTGTATTTTTAATTCACATAACATATTGAAAAAACGTATATGGAAAATGATACTTGTATATTAAAAATTAGATATGAATATAAATATAAATGAAAATGAATTAAAGCTACCATTTGTAATAATAATCTCTCTGTTACTGCAGTCTGGTAGAAAAAAAATAAACTTACAGATGGTAGCTTTGATATTTTGGCTTTGAAACAATCTACTTTTGGCAGTTTTGTCTACATCAATATTAAGCTTGCAGCATAAAAAATATTTTTGAATTTTAATAATTTCTCTGTTCTCTTTGGCCTGTTTAACTCCAGGCTCAAAATGTATCTATTCAGACTGGCTTTCAGCTGTCAGTAATGCAGTGACACTTTTTGTTTTATATTTGTTTTATTTCTTTGTTTAATGTTTTTTCTTTTATATTATATACATTTTATATTGTGCTGATTTTAGTGGAAAGCACACTAGATTGATTGATTGATTGAAGAATAGTAAATGGTTATTCCTTGTTCTAAAATAACTCCTGCATCTCTTAATCAGGGATGAAAGTGCCCAGTCATGAAAAAAGCTGAAAGTCACCGAAATCCTAGGGGGGTCTGGGGACATTTTTGAATTCTAGATGCTCTGAGATGCAATCTGGGGTCATTCCAGCCAATATAAATGAAGATGTCAACCACCCATTTTCTTTTCCCCTCTTGATGATCCCACTTTGCACTACCTTCTCACTAAATTTTACAAATATATGTTTGCATTAAAGATCCCATGACATGGTACTTCTTGATGCTTTTATATGGCTCCTTAATGGTTCCCTAATACTGTAAATGAATCCTTCTTCAAAATCAACACTCAGTGCATGAGAAACAGAGATAAGATGAGAAAGAGTCATGAATATCTCTCTCAAACTCTTTATTCCGGGCGTTGTTGCTTGAATGCAAATGAGGAGAAAAGAGCTGGCCAATAGTAGAGGGTGGGGACGTGGCCAAACTCTCCGCTCAGAGCTCAGAGCCCACAGCTGATCCATTTCCTTGTTTTTGCAAGGGGGAGAGATTTGAAGCGTTCCATTGAAAAATAAACACATTTCCACATAAAATAAAATTAAACCACTGCTGTTCAAAGGTCCAGAGGCTCAGATAAAGGACTTCCGAGCCTAGAAACACTCGGACGTGCCTCCAGGCAAATAAAAAAACGCATTTGGCATTGCCTAGCTCCTCCGCAGTCCAAACTCTCTGGGCGTGATTTACAGAGACGCTGAGTACAGACAGACGGGGGTGGAACTGCATTTGCATTTCTTTTTTCCATCTGACGTCAACAAGGTGCCTTGTTCAAAATCGCCCGTTTGAGCTCTGATTTTTTGTAACGCAGAAAAGGATCGCAAATGCTCAGTTTAGACATTTCACAACTTTTAACCATGGGGGGGGGGGCCTAAACAGGGTAGAGGAGCTCACATTAACGTTCAAAAACCTCAGAAAGTGAACATTTCATGCCATGGGACCTTTAAAGCACAAACCACATTTTATTCACAGGTACTAGTGGTGACATACACATAGCTGGTACAAATCTCATGGATGAAAGTGCCCAGAAGCTGAAAACCCGGACCTCCCTAGGTTTTCGGTGATTTTTGAACTCTAGATGCTCTGAGATGCAATCTGGGGTCATTCCAGCCAATAAAAACTTGATTAAAAAAAAAAAAAAGTTTATATCAAAACATGGCACTGACCCCGATTTTGCGACATCAAAGTCTGATAACGAGCCGAGAGAAGCGGTGACATCAGTCCATAATACATAATTGTGTAGTGAATCTTTTTAACCATTTTTTGTATGTGTGAAGGGATTTATCAATTTAATTAGATGCATATTTGTGTGATATGAACACATGGAAAATAAATAATTATTAGCAATTTATTTTTAATACAAAATAATCAAATCAACAGAATAAAATAAATACCTGTCCTGCTTAACTTAAAACTGTATAAATAATGTAATTGAAAAAATTGAAATTGCATAGACTTTTGGTGTTTGTTGTTTTACCTGATGTCCATGAAGCGTGTAGAGCAGTTTTCCCTCCAGCAGGTCCAGGATCTTCAGTGTGGAGTCACTAGACGCAGTTATGAGGAAGTTACCATTTGGATGGAATGACAGACTGTTCACTACACCACTGTGCACTGGGGAAAACAAAACACACATCTTTAACTACAAAGGTTTACTCACAAGAAACATTAACATAATTATAATCTTAGTCATGGCAATAGTATTTCCCCTGTAATCCACTCTAAAACAATACCAATAAATGTATATAAAAATTGCAAAATGTATTATCATAAATACAGTACCAATCAAAAGTTTGGACTCCATCTCATTCATTTTTTTATATATGTTAAATACTTTCAACATTTGATATACTGTACATACAGAAGACATCAAAGACATGAAGAAAGATTGTGAAATTATGCAGCAAAGAAAAGAAAGTAACTAGATGTAACTTTAGGTCATCTTTATTTGGTAGAGGAAATAAATGTCATATTGTATTACCCCCCCAAAAAATATATACTTCAAATAATCCTTATTTGAAGTATATATTTTTGTGCCTGTGCCCCCATAGTCTCATGTAAAGCAGTGGGAAAAACTGATGTGAGTCTATTAATGTATGGTCACCCATCATCACACTAAATCAATGGAGCATGTTTGGTTGCAGTATGGGAGATAGATTATTTTATAGATCATCTTAAGTAATTTCCCTTGTTGATCAGTAATAAAGTCTACAGTCTATTATTTCGAATGCTGTGGTTCCCCCTGGTGGCAGAAACATGCCAGTGCAACGATAGGAACCATTTGGATGTGTAAGCTTATGTTTGTATTTGCATTTCTAGAATTCTGTAAATTCTGGTTTGATAATATAAGCAATGAGGAAGAACAAAATTTACTCTTAAAGATCCCATGACATGGTACTTCTTGATGCTTTTATGTGGCTCCTTAATGGTTCCCTAATACTGTAAATGAATCCTTCTTCAAACACATTAACGTTCAAAAACCTCAGAAAGTGAAAATTTCATCCCATGGGACCTTTAAATAATAAAGATAAAGTCTGATATCTCAGATTTAACTTAGACTTCAACACAATGCCACTTGTATTAATGTTTACACAGTATTCAAAGTGCCATACCTTGATAATGATAAAAGAAGAAATTAAATTTGTCAACTGGACAAAGTTTGTTTGGTCGAAAACGTTTCGCCGCTCATCCGAGAGGCTTCGTCAGTTCTGGTTACAGTGCTGGTAAGACACTTGCTTATATCTCGCTGCAGGGAGGAGCTATCTCGCCTATTGGTTTCTGTCTTTTGTTTCTCTGGCGTCTAGATTAGCATACCTATTCATCCCTACACGACTGTTTTTCACACCTCTGGCCCTGACCTGGCTAGCCCTATTGTATCTTTTGTTTGTTTGATTTAGGTTTAAGAATGATGGAATTATAGATGGGAGACAAATACAGACTCCACCATTTCTGTTTAAAGAAGGATTCTCTTTTTTGACAAAAATAGCCTCTTTAACTCCCCTCTCAAACCAATTTTTCCTGGCCAAGATCTGAACCTCACTGTCCTCAAAAGAATGGCCCGTGGACCGTCATCTGCTGCCACAGTGCGAAGTGTGAGTTTTTCTGGAGATGGACAGAATCTGGTCACAGCCTCAGACGACAAAACAGTCAAAGTTTGGATGGTGCATCGACAGAAGTTTCTTTACTCTCTAAATCAACACATCAACTGGGTCCGCTGTGCCAGGTATTGATTTTATATTTAATTAATCAATCTATAATATTTTACATAGTACTGAGTTCAGTAATCACTACTGCGTAATGTATAATATTTGAATAAAAAACATTTAAATCTCTGTATCCCTGCCTTATATAATGCAAATGACAAATATTTCTTTACTTGCCAAAATTACTGTACATTTGAAATAGCTAAATAACATATTGATACACTTTTAAAAATAATGAAATATTTTGCAGGTTTTCTCCAGATTGCTTGCAGATGTTTGATCGTTTCAAGCAGTGATGATAAATCCATAAAGTTATGGGACAAAAACAGTAGAGAATGCATTCACTCCTTTTATGAATATGATGGGTAAGTTAACGAGAGTTATTTAAATATGTTTTGTTTTATAGAAATGATTGATCTGATATCTGTGTATTTTTTGTCTCAAAGATTTTCAAACCATGTAGACTTCCATCCAAGTGGCACATACATCGCTGCTGCTAGTACTAACAACTCTGTGAAAGTTTGGACGGTGCGAGCTCTCAGTTTAGCACGCACCTCCGGTCCCGCCCAGGGTTTCTGCTCAGGGTAAGTGCAGATGGAAATTTTGGGCACCGTGTCCTCAATGCACTTCCCTATGTAGCCTACGACAGAGTCTGTGTAAGCATTAATGTCACCATCCTCTGCGTCTGCAAACATCTGCCAGTCTGTTGTTTCAAAGCCGTCCTGTAACACCTCATCAGACTTACTGCTCCATTTGTGGATTTGTCTGTCACTATAAGAATTTGCTTTGCAGATGTGGTACTAATAATAATGGTATCATAATAGTGTAGTAATAATAATAGTACAGTATACACTAGATAAAAGGAGAAGTTTGGTTGAAAACGTTTCGCCGCTCATCCGAGAGGCTTCGTCAGCTCTGGTCCTTGTGCTGGTTAGACACTGCTTATATCTAGCTGCCAGGAGGCGCTCCCTACATTGACAAATTGAACTTCTCCTTTTATCATGGATTCTACCTGGACGACTGAGGGACTTTTCACGCAGTATACACTAGACCAACTACTGCCCCGTTCCTCGCAGTAGGGGTGTGCCATTAAGCCAAAAAAAAAAAAAAAAGCATATCATAATTGTTGAGAGCTGACCATCATTTAAATTTTACCATGATTTATCCAGCTAGTATCTATATCTTAATTTATTTATCTTTTTGCTCCTGCTGAGATTCAAGATTCAAGATTGTTTATTTGTCATATGCAGGACCAACACAAGGTCAACAATGCAATGAAATGCTTAGATCAGAAGAACCATTGACTCGCTAAGATAGTGGAGAAGTGCTAATAGCATGCAGTAAGAGTACATAGTAAAAAAGTGTTTCAAAAAAGTGCAGGGGAAAAGGTATATATAATATAAATAGGTATAGGTAGGTATATAATAAAAAAATATGAAATAAAAAATAATAAAATACAAAGGTACATGTAGGGTTAAATAAGGTGTAAATAGAGTATTTCACAGATTGCATATAATATAGTGTAGTATAAGTATTGCACGTGGAGAGTTCACACATCACCGTGATTGGTTTAACCCACTCACTCAGAGCATGGCCGAGACTGACCAATAGGAGAAGTTCAGCATATGCAACCTGGAACTATATATTTTGGGACTCAGTATTTGTCGTGTGTCTTTTTTTGTTTGTTTTTGTTTTGTTTTCATAAATGTGGGAAGATTTAAGGTAACACAATAAGATTTGAGCTTGAATAACTAATAGCACATTACCTTTTAATGATACTGCCTATTTTAAAATGTTTTACTGGGGTTTACTGCTTTATTGTCATCGTGTAAGTGGCTTAAAGTAGTTTCAGTATTTTTTATTGCAGTAGGCCTATATCTCTCGAGCAATATAACATGCTTCAAAATGAGTTATCGTGACAGGCCTAGTGGAGAGGTCTCTGAGCTTAAAGCTGTATTAAACAAAAAATAATAATAAAATACTGAATCACAATATGACAATCTCACCAAATAGCAGATTGTCAATTTTATATTTTGACAATTTATCACCCAGTCTAACCAGGACAAACCCCGTTCAGCTTCTGAGATTGGGCTTTCTCAAGGGCATTTTTATTTTTATTTTTGTAGGAATGTGACCAAGATCTGTTTTTTTTTTCTTTTCAGGTCAGTGGTTTTCATTACATGCACACCAAAATCTGATTAAGATTATTTCAATTACATAAAAACTCCAAAATCAGATGTGAGAGATCAAACGAATCTTGATCAGAAAGAATTTATTTTGCCGTTTACAAGACTTTTAACTACAAAAACCTGAGTCTGATTTTGAGTGTGTGACCGTAGCCAGTGTGAACAAGTCAAATCAGATATTTTTAATACGACCCAGGCCACTTTCACCTGTGGAAATAAATTGGAATCTGATCTGATACAGATTTTTTTCATACTCAAGGCAGAATTTAAAGGTGCATTGTGTAACTTTTTGGTGGAGAGTCCGTCAAACACTTGGATCCTTGGATATGTTATTGCTTTGTCTGGAATGTTTTCACAGTGTGGTATTAAACAGTATTCAATTCAGATCTGTGGAGGGGCAATCCCGTCACAGTCAGAAAGAGTTACCAAAAAGTTACATAGTGCCACTTTGAACATAATAAATACAATAAAAATTAAATAAAATGCCTACCAACAGCAGTGAAGCTAATGATAAAGGGTGTGGTGACTGTATCCGAGGTGATATGGCATTTTCATATCACCCATCGAAAAACCCAATATATCACAAAATATGGTTCACAAGTAGGCAGATGGAACTCTAAAAATATCCCCAAACATGACCATTTCATGTTTATGCTTTAAAAAATTACTGTCTTGGAATGGGAGCTGGACACGTGAAGGCTTTTCCATCATTTAATCATCATTTTTCTCTTATTTAGGCCCTCAATAATAAGAATAATTCAGGCTATGATGATTGAATTTCTTTGTAAAGCTAGTGCTGTGTGGATGACAGCATTTTTCTAACAATAAATGACCTCAAATGCCTTGTCCCGCTGCGCTTACATGACTAATAGAAATCGTTCTTCAATTATTGACTACAGCTGCTTTGATAAAATGTGTAATTTAGCTAACTTGTGATGTTTTTTTTTTATGTTAAAGATTGAAATTAACTGTCAGAACTCACATCACCGCATACATATTTAAAAAAGCAGATCATTGTGTAAATGAAGTATTTCCTTGGTACTTGATGGGCCTACACTACATGTTGTCTCATGAAAAATGCACTTACAGACTTTGTGATGGCCCTTCCCTGCACTGGGCCCTGGGTAAACAGTATCCAATCCGATGCCCTTGTTTCTACTTGGTTGTGTGTACCAGAGAGTTTTAAAAGATTTACCAATGTCATCAACAGAAAAATCTATTGCAAATCCATTTAGCAATTTACAGTTTAGCCCTTCATATAACCAAATTAAGGTGTTGTCATTTATTTTTATTAGGCTAATTATAACTATTGTACAATTTAGACAAGTTTTAGCTGTTGATAATATTATGGTTGCTTGGTAACAGTTATGGAAATACCTACGTATGTCATGCTGCCTTTCTATAATCGGGAAATAAAGTTGCAACCTTCACCAGAAAAGATTGAGATTATGAGTAAAATCTTAAATATACTTATGTTAACTATGTGTATTAGTGAAGTGATTAGTCACACCTTCACACCACACTGGTTTTACAACTCTGGTGTTTTATACAGGAGAAAGAGATGACACAGACAGTGAGTAAGCTATAGTCTGTGCTTTACTGGTTTAAAGGAAAAGTAACGTTTTTTTACAATCTGAGCCTTCTTTCGGCAATAAAACAAGTAGTTTTACTCACCCATAGCAGTTTGGTGTCAATTGGAGTGGTATCGCAGAAGTTATGTTGGAGCCGTTCTGTTCTACTAATTATCCCGTATCCGTTAACATGGTGCTCGTATCATATGCTCGGGGCATTACTTTGCGCTCTCCAAATAACAAAAACTTTAGCACTTTTCAAATCACAGAAGATCGCTGTGTCAGGGTAGACTTTTAGTGGATTCCAAAACGGCCTGAAACCCGATATCCAGCTATAGTTTCATTTGATGACGTCATCAGAGAGGACAGTGCGCATGCGTGAACTCAGCTGTTTTGTAAACACCGCTAGTCCGAAAGAAGCTAACACCGCTCTGAACTTTACTTTTCTGTTGCGATATCGGGTTTCAGGCCGTTTTGGAATCTACTAAAAGTCTACCCTGACACAGCGATCTTCTGTGATTTGAAAAGTGCTAAAGTTTGTGTTATTTGGACACCGCAAATCAGTGCCCCGAGCACTCACGCTAACGGATACGGGATCATGAGTAGAACAGAACGGCTCAACATAAGTTCTGCGATACTGCTCCAATTGACACCAAACTGCTATGGGTGAGTAAAACTACTTGTTTTATTGCCGAAAGAAGGCTCAGATTGTAAAAAAAAAACGTTAATTTTCCTTTAAGCAAAAATAGATAAGGGTATATACCAGTGACAGGCAATGATATTACAGTATTTTGTTTTGCATAATATATTGTATCATTATTTATTATGCATTTATTTAAGTTTATGTTTGTTGGGGTTGACCAAATCATTCCAAAATACTTTATAGCTTACATATTATCATCATCCGATATAATAGTCTATAACCAGAGAATAAATATGTGTGAAATCTTGAAAAGTTTTATGTAATTTACAATATTTAACACTGTACAAACCTCAAATTTTCTCTAAGTGGTACATCACTTGAATGATACCATGTAAAAACAAAGTTAAAACCATATTTGCCATTGTCGGCAGCTGGTGCATCCCCCACTCATCCCCTGTGCAGCTGTGAGGAAATCAAACGTTCCTCTCTTCCTCTCTCTCTCACACCACTGTCTCAACTTGCCTGGGCTGCATTAGGTCATCCAAAATGGCCACTTGCTGGACTCAAGTCAGAATATTTTAAACCACATAACTTTTTAGCTACAAAATAAATAATAAAGAAAAAAGCTTTTTTTTTTTTTTTTTTTTAAACATAGAAAAATGTGTAGTAAACATGTGTAGTGTGAGTGGCCTGGCTTCTTCACAAATCTCCCTTTTGCTTGGAAATGTTGTGGGTTTTGCTCGGTTTCAAATGGCATCCCAACATTCCTATGTTACACAAAATTGACTCTTGTGAGGTTTAAGTGGTGTTAGAATGTCATTACATCCTCAAAAACGTATATACCCACAGTTGTGTTTTGTTTTGTTCACACATGTTTGAATAACCATTTATTATTAGTCTGTCTACATCTCTGAAGAATGCTCTGTTCTACTTTGTGATGTCATGAAGAGGTAGTTTTCAAGTCATCCTTTTACCTTTATTTCAGCAGAGACGGGTAATTCCAGGGTTGAAATTATCCAAATGATTCAAGACAGTGGACCACTTCATGTGTTACCACATGACATCACAAGGTGGAACTGGGTGTTCTATGTTTGAAGAACTTAACCTAAATATGCAGGATTTGTGTGTTAAACATGTAACCCGCCACGGCGAAACCCGTTTGCCACAAGTCGCTCAGAGCAAACACTCTAACACGCGTTAAAAACTTTTTTTTTTTTTTCCCCCAAAATTTGTGATTTTCATTTTTTTTGCACAATGTGTGAGTTGAGATCATGAAGAAGCCACTGCATGTTTCAGATAACAGCATTGGTTGCTTTAAAAGCATACATTTTGTCTTTGAAATTGGCTTGTTTTTCAGAAAGAAAATGAAACAAAACACAGCTCCAGGTATGTTTTTGATGAGGAAACAACATTATAACATAAATCAAATAGCGTAAAATTGGCCCTTTATGAAATTGAAGTGACAACTAAAATTAATAATGGTAAAATGCTGATTTTTGTTGTGATACAGGGCAGATGTAATAAATAGGGAAAGTGTTTTGCCTCCAATCTGGCAGTATGACTAACTTTGTACTTCATCATAATCATGCAGCTGATTTTCCACCTTCAAAAAGTTATGCAGTGTTGCTTTCATAATGTTGATGTTTGATTTGCAGCTGTACAAAATATCAAATCAGCAAAATTTCTCCATCCTGTACTCCCGCACACCCACTATGTCATGTCCTCTTACACAATATGGACAAATCTTATCACATTTAACATGCATACACTGCATATTTAGGCTGTAATGTTATGTGGTAATACAGGATGTGCTCCATTGCGTTTTTAAACTCCATACACCTTCCCTAGAATAATTTGGATAATTTCAACACTGAAATTTCTACTAAACAAAAGGAAAAAGGTAGCTGATAACTTGAAAACTACTGCTTCATATCTCAAGGTGGACCAGAGCATTTTAAGCTTTGGAGATCTAGACAGACTAATAATAAAGGGTTACTCAAACATGTGTGAATGAAACAAAACACAACTTCAGGTATTTTTTGATGAAGTAACAGCATTATAACATGGCTTACATTTAGTGTAATAGTCAGTAGGACCTTTAACAACAGGATAAAATACAGATTGTGTAGTGATAACAAAACATAAAATTTATTACAGAACTTAAAGATTTGAACTTTAACACAATAAAATAGACCAACCTATGAACTGCTACACTCTGGCAACAATAGTGAGAGACATGCTGAATCAGAAACAGCTTAAAATAAAGTGATGTTACAAATGTTTGGGTACTCCTCTAATGCCTTATTACTGTGTGGCCTGGCCTCAGTCTGTTTAACCACATTCATAATGTCACTTAACCACAATGTGCATCATGTGTTTCCAAAAGACTGGCTTTATGTCTGCTTTCACACCACATTGGTTTTTACAACTCTGGTGTTTTACATTGGAGAAAGAGATGAGACACAGACGGTGAGTAAGATCTGTGCTTTTTATGGGTTTAAGCAAAAATAAAATGCTGAGCTAAAGAGATAAGGGTATATACCAGAGACAGACTGTGGTATTATTCTGTTTTGCCTAAAAGTCAAAGTCAACTTTATTGTCAATTCTGCCGTATGTGATCGACATACAGTGAATCGAAAATCCGTTTCTCCCTGGCCAAGCAGTGCAAAAAAGAAAGTGTACAAAATACTTTATAAGACAATACAAAAAAGGACAGAAATCTAAGAACAGTGCAACGAATAAATACCTATTTACAGATGTCCAAAAATGTGCAATAGAATATGCATTGAAAAATAAAGAAAAAAATATTGTATACATATATAATGTATAAACATTGTATAAACATATTGTATAATCATTTATTATTTATTATGCATTTATTTAAGCCTGTGTTTGTTGGGGTTGACCAAATCATTCCATGACATACGTGGCTCACATATTATCATCAATTGCTTGAATGTGCTTGAAATCTTTTATGTAACATAAATTCTCCAAAACACCTCCCCTATTCTGGATGCAGTGCATGGCCTGCATGATTCCATGGAAAAATAAAGTTAAAATCATACTATGGAACATTCTCCATGGAGATAGATGTGTTTGTGAGTCAGGTTTGTGGAGACGCAAGCCGATTCACAGTAATTCACATGTTTTTGTAGTGTTTTAGTGCAATAAAGCATCCAAAATGACCAAAAATGCTTTTATTATAAACTGGTGAGTGGTGGAACTCTAAGTGCATACCCATCACTGATTGGAGCTTTAACAGATTAGGGTTGTTTTCACACCAGGAAAGTCCGATAGTTCACTTGCTTTGGTCTAGACCAAATTTTTTTTTACTTTTTTTATTTTGGTGCGGTTCACTTTCACACTGCAGTTTTTCCCCAAATGGACCAACATCTATAAACAAAATGAACATGTGCTGAGGTCACTCAGACAATGGACAGAAATGAGCTGTCAAAACACCGTATCCAAACACGGAAGGAGGAGAATAATGGCGTTACCTGCTGTTTTCAGTCTAGCCTTAGCGATATGGTTTGCTCAGTTTTTACAGTTTACAGTAAACTTCACGATGTTTGAGCAGCATCGTGAAGTTTACACTATTTTACAATCAACGACGAAGACACAGGGCAAGACGGCTACGGAGGACAGCGCTCATGTGCGCGCATCAAGTTGTGACTCTTGCTCTTCACGCAAAACGTAAGTAAGCCTCATAAGTTTCGTTTCGTCAGCCTCGGTTTCCCATAATGCTCGACATACGATGGAAGCTCGTTAAGTACAAAAAGCCAACTTGTGTCGGATCGAGTCCGGTCTGCATTCTCACCTCAAACGAACCGCACCTGGATTCGAATGGAACCGTGGTCTCGATCCGCTTGTTTGCTCCGGATCGAAATTTTTGGTTTTTATTCATACCAGCCCAAAAGGTCCGAATCAAAGAAGCAAATGAACTCTGGTTCGTTTTAAACTAATCAAACAATCCAGTTGTGAAAACGACCTAGAAATAGCCAACACTTGATTTTTGTCGCTAATAACATTTCCAATACCAAATTTCTTTTCTGCATTTATAAACATATTGTTACACTATTGTGCACAGTCCAAGTATCGCGGCTGGATTATACTCCATTCTTAATATTTATAATTATGCCATTCTTAAAAGTCGTGTACATCTTTAAATGTAGCCTATTCATTGAATGGTGTCCGGCCATAGGTGAGGCTTGTGTGAGATCAGTGAATGGACCTTGTATTCGTGCGTCTCTGCGCCTTTAAACGCGCTCCGCCCTTTTCTCAATGACAAGTCTTCTGCACTGCCTCCGCTCCAGCGAGTCCAGTGGTGTGATGACAACCCAGGGCGCACCACGAACAGCGGACTCATAATAAACAATAACCATGGGCTTCAGAAACTCCAAATCCACCTGCATTTTTACTTTAATGCGCTAACACTTGAGTTTAAGATTGGCAGCATCGATATCTGCGTTCATCTATGCGTAAATGGATTCCGACGCACTGGAATGAAAAGCGCTTTGGGCTGGAAGCGAGAAATAGCTGGGATCCGTGCAAGTTTTCCGATTTTTATCCAGCAAGACTAGCATTAGATCGAGTATGTTGGATACGCTGATGGAAGTGTAAATCTGGCACAGAAGAAGGGAAGTTAACGCGGCGGCAGTGGTGGCAGTGTGGGGTCTTGGTTCCGCTATTTGCGCCTTTTTGCCCGTGTTGATTTTTTTTCTTTGATGTCACAGTGCCAAATGTACAGAGCTGACTATGGTCCTTTACTACTGAGAGGAATACACCAGTACTTTTTTACAGAAGTTAATAAAAGAATAAATAAACTGTTGACAGTTAATTCTACCTACAAATCTAAAGCCTTGTGCCTTTTCATTCAATGGTGTAGACAGTGTAAAGATAATGCAAATATTTAATTACATTACAGAGGAAAAAAACTTGAAAATTGTTAGAACATAAGTATTTAAGATGATCCATAGGAGCATAGGAATATTTGCAGAAGAAGAACACAAACCAATGATAATCCTTGCAAATATCTAAACCAGGGGTGTCAAACATGCGGCCCGGGGGCCAGATACGGCCCTCCAACACCTTTAATCTGGCCCTCGGCTGATTTTATTATAAAAATATTTTAAGTATATTTTAATTTTCTATTAAAATATTGGTCATTTTCTGTGCTTCTTTTCTGCACAGTTTAGCATAGCAGTGTTAACAGCGCCTCTGTGCGTGGCCCCTCCCACCAGAGCAGCACAAATGAAGATTCGCCTCTTTCCAAACGCTTTTAAAGATAAGATAAGATAAGATAAACTTTATTGTCCCCGAGGGGAAATTTGTCTTGGGCTCACTGCCCACAGCTTAAAAACATAGTTATACACACACCTACAGTACAGACAGACAACAGTCAGAACTCATCACAGGATACATGTAAAGTGCCAAAATATTGCACCAGCCCTAGACCACAATGGATAATGCACAAACCCTATTGCACAGAACAATTATTGCACAATTCCTATTGCACAGGTAATTATTGCACGAGCCCTATTGCACAAACAGTTATTGCAACATATAATATAAAGTGACTTAAGTGTGCTTTTGTTGTGCAGATTTGTTCAAGAGTGCAACAGAAGTGGGCACAAATGAAAGTTTATATCTGTTGCTCTTAAAGTTATGCGCTCGATAGCGTCTGCCTGATGGAAGCAGTTCGTATTCCCCATGTAACAGGTGAGAAGGGTTCCCCACAATCCTTCTGGCCTGAGCGAGCACAGAGTCCTGAAAAATGTCCTGCAGAGAAGGGAACTCTCTCCTACCAATCACTTTCATGGCCTTATTTACAAGTTTTCCAAGTTTGGTTTTACACTGGACAGTTAAAGAACCAAACCAGGCGACCATACAGTAACGTAACAGACTCTCCAACACAGCATTATAAAAACAAGTCATAATTTTTGTGCCCACACCAAACAGCCTCAGTCTCCTTAAAAAGTGGAGCCTCTGGGACAGCTTGGAACAAAGAAAATCAACATGTGCATTCCATTTAAACAAACAGTCAATGTACACGCCCAAATATTTGAAGGATGCAACCTGCTCTATTTGTCTACCCTCAATGACCAAAGGACCATCGTTTTGACTATTGACCGTGACACCATCACCAGCAAAATGTCAAAAATGAGAAAAGTGGAGCCGAATGCAGGATTTTCCAAGAAAAATTGGCTAATTCCTATTTGTTCACGGAGGTGAATGGGAAACCCGTTTGCTTGTGTTGTGTATTGCATTTTTCTTAAAGTTTCAGGTTGTTCATATTATAACATTTTGTAAAAGAAAGAGTTCATCAAATAAAAAAAAGTCTTCTGTAATAGATTTGCATTTCTCTGCACAAATATTTGAACTTATTACTGTTTTTGGCATATATATACCATGAGTTTTCTAATCCCCGAAAAAGAATGAGTTTGACACCCCTGATCTAAACTAAATATCATTTTGATCGTGCAGCTGCGACAGTCATTGTAATGGCCTCACTGAGTGTAAGGATACTCAGCTATCCAGAACGTGTAACAGCTAGGCCAGGTGAACAAAGAAAATCGATGTCACGGAATCTTCAATTCTTTTCCTCCTTTCCTTTATTTTACACGTGAACAAGTGCAAAATGATTCTCTCTAGCTGTAAAACTGTAAACAAACATAAAAGTACTCTTTTAGTACATATTCTATTCATTTTCTGCAGTCAGATACAACTATAATAATTACTCAAGAACAAAGAACCTACACGATGTAGTTACACAAATTTACAATTCACATTGACATTAATTCTACCTACAAAAACGTTCGAACATAAAACACGCTATATTTTCAACAAAACAATACTTACGAGCATTGCCCCCGTGAGGTATTAATGACTAAGCATTGCAAAAAACGTCTCTTGGTTTGAGCGTGCTCCGAACGTGGCTTGCTCTCGCAAAGTGTCCCTTGAACTGAGCCACAGGAAATCGAAACTTATCTTTTTAAAACGACTTCTGAATTACCACTAGTGGTCGCTAGATGGCGCTTAAGCACTGCAAATACCAAAGAAAAACCTTTTCAGAATACAAAAATGAACATATGGTCATTAAGACCAGCACACTCCCTGCCTGGTATCTTAAGGATACCACATTTCTAAACACTTAAAGCACTTAAAAAGAACTAAACACAATGAGCATCCTGTTTAGGAGAGAAAAGTAACACAAGTTCAGTCACAGGTCTTTTGTACACTTTGGGAGAGCCTTTGCAGATAGCTCTGAACTCTACAGTCCTTACAACATTGTCTTTGCTGTGGAAAGCTTTGATGACCATTGCCATCGGCCAGTGGTTTCTTGGAACTGCATTGTCTTTCATCAAGATGATGTCTCCTTCCTGCAAGTTAGGTCTTTTGTCCTGCCATTTGGCACGACTTTGCAGGGTGCTCAGATACTCACGTTGCCATTTGTGCCAGAATGTCTCCGCAAGATGTTGTACCAGCTTCCACTGGTGACGGATGATGTCTGCTTTGCCAAAGTCAGGAGGGGGTGATGACGGGGCCCCTGTCTTTTGAGTTAGGAGCATGGATGGGGTGAGTATGAGTGGATTCTCGGGGTCATTTGAAACAGGGAGCAGGGGTCTTGCGTTCATGATCGCACAAACTTCTGCCATGAGTGTGATGAGGACCTCGTGTGTCAAAGAACAGAAGCGTTGCTGCAGGAACATGGAGTCCAAGATGCGCCGAGCCACGCCGATGAGTCGTTCCCAGGCTCCTCCCATATGGGAGGCATGTGGTGGGTTGAATATCCATGTGCATTGCTGGTTTTGCAGGAAACGTAGCATGTCTGTGTCGTCTTCCAGATTCAGTTCTTTTGATGCACCGGTAAAATTTGTGCCTCTGTCTGACCTAATCAGTGTTGCGGGGCCTCTGATGGAGAAAAATCTCCGAAGAGCATTGATGAAACTAGATGCACTTAGTGTCTCTATCACTTCAATGTGTACGGCACGCACACACAGACATGTGAACAATACTGCCCACCTTTTGCTGTTTGCTTGTCCACCTCTCGTCCGACGGCAGGTGACCTCCCACGGCCCAAACACATCCAGGCCGACGTACGTGAATGGTGGGGCGGATTGTAGCCTGTCTGCAGGCAGATCTGCCATCAGCTGATATTCCATCTTGCCACGCAGTCTCCTGCAGGTAACACACCGGAATAGTGTGCCTCTGATGCATTTCTTTGCGCCTACCAGCCACAGCCCAGCGTCCCTGATGGCTCCCTCTGTGAAGTGTCTGCCCTGGTGTTTTACCTGCTCATGGTAGTGGCGCACAAGGATAGTCGTTAGGTGATGCTGAGCTGGGATGATGAGGGGATTGGTACGGTTCAACTCTAGGCCGGACTGTGTAATGCGTCCGCCAACTCTGAGAAGTCCACAGCTATCGATCATTGGGCGCAGGTTTGCAATGGTGCTGTGCTTTGGAATGTCTGTCCTATTCTGTACGCTGTTAAATTCACTAGGATATCTTTCCTGTTGCATGTTCTTGATCAGTATCTTTTTTGCTTTTTCTAGGTTCTCTGGTGTGATTCCTTTTTTACAGGTATGCCACCCTCTGCATGTATTGTCCTTGTTCGTTTGCCTGAAACACTGAGCAATGTGGATCAGGTGTGCAAGTGCTCTCAGTACAGAAGTCCACTTTGAGAAGCGCTCAAAGCGCTCAGTTCCTAAGCTGCATTGTGTGGTTGCAGTGAGTAACACTGTGGCTTGAGGTCTGATTTCAGAGTCTGACTCTGGGTCAACAAGATCAAACAAAGGCTGGTGATCAGCTGGAGTCTTACCAGAGAGGAAGTCGGGTCCAGTCAGCCAGTTGGTGTCTCTGAGCGATGCGGCAGCAACGGATCTGGAGCCATGGTCGGCCGGGTTGAGCTCCGAGGGGACATACTTCCACTGTTGGGGTGAAGTTGTTTGCCGGATGCGCTGAACTCTGTTGCTTACATAAACATAGAATCTTCTCTGCTCATTGTTAATATACCCCAACACCACTTTGCTGTCAGAATAGAAAGTCACAAAGTTCATGTGCAGGTCTATGCTGCTCACAACAGCCTCAGCTATCTCGACAGCAAGGACTGCTGCGCAGAGTTCGAGTCTGGGGATTGTGATCTCTTTCACTGGTGCCAGCTTTGCTTTGCCAAGCACAAATCCGACTTCGGATTGTCCGTCTTCATCAGTCACCTTCAAGTAGGCAACTGCTGCAATTGCTTTGGTGGAAGCATCGGCAAACACACACAATTCTCTCGAGCGCGCTGCAGAGGTGGAGAGAGATGTGTAGCAACGGGGGATCTGTATGTCTTGAAGACATTGTAGGGAGGACTTCCATTTCACCCACTCTGCTTTGAGGTGTTCAGGTAACGGAGAGTCCCACTCACCATTTTCCATGGTCAGCTCTCTCAGCAGCGATCTCCCTTGTATGGTGACAGGTGAGAGAAAGCCAAGAGGGTCGAAGATGCTGTTTACGGTTGAGAGCACGCCTCTGCGTGTGAAGGGCTTGTCGTCTCTCTGCACTTGGAAGGTGAATGTGTCTGTGACAATGTTCCAGGTGATACCCAGGCTACGCTGCATGGGCACATCGTCAGTGGCAAAGTCCAGGTCTTTAATGCTGCTTGCACGGTCCTCGGGGGGAAATTCAGCCATTACAGCTGCGCTGTTCGATGTGATCTTGTGTAACCTTAGACGGCTGTGGGAGAGCATCTCTTGTGCCCGCTTTACCACACTGATGGCTTCGGACTCAGTTGCAAATGACTTCAGAGCATCATCTACATAAAAGTCTCTCTCAATGAACGCTCTGACATCTGAGCCGAACTGAGATTCTGCTTCTCTCGCTGCCCTCCTGAGGCAGTATATTGCTACAGCAGGGGATGGTGTGTTGCCAAACACATGGACACGCATTCTGTAGTCCACGATGTCATTGCCCCAGTTGTTGTCGCGGAACCACAGAAACCTCAGGTAGTCTCTGTGCTCCTCCTTGACTACAAAGCAGTAAAACATGTGTTGAATATCTGCAGTCACAGCGATTTTCTCTTTTCTAAACCTGATCAGGACACCTAACAGGTCATTGTTCAGATCTGGGCCTTTGAGCAGGACATTGTTCAGTGAGATGCCTTCATACTGAGCACTTGAATCAAACACTATGCGAATTTGCTCAGGCTTCTTGGGATGGTAGATGCCAAAAGACGGCAAATACCAGCTTTCTTTTCCTTCTTGGACGACTGGGGCAATCTCTGCATGCTGACTATCAATCATATTTTGCATGAACTGTGTGTAATGCTGTTTCATGGCAGGTTTCTTCTCTAGTGTGTGGCAAACAGACTTTAGTCTTTTCATGGCATAGTCTCTATTGTTTGGTAGACGTTTTCTCAGGGTCCGAAAAGGTAAGGGTGCGACCCAGCTTCGATGGTCATCTTGACATACCTCAGTATCCATGATCTGCAGGAAGTTGAGGTCATCGATGGACGGAGCAGGTTGGTGGTCTTTGTCAGTGCAATGGAAGATGGAGGACTCCAGGTCGTCCACGTGAAGCCGAGGAGCAGTGTGGGCAGCGGCTTGCTGAGGCGGGGCGAACTTGAAGTGCTGACCCTGTTGAGGGTCTTTAACATGTAGGTGGTTGTGGCAGGGTGCGAGGTAGCTGGGGCGACCGTTTTGTAGAACACATGTTTTGAGGGAAGTGACTGAGGAGGGGCGGTGTGCTGTGCCAAGGCATACATCACCGACCACCACCCAGCCGAGGTCTAGCTTTTGAGCGAATGGGGCATTGTCGGGGCCGTTAATTTGTTTTCTGACCTTGTGTATCTTCAAAATGTCTCTTCCAAGCAACAACAGTATTTTGGCATTGGAGTCTAAAGCTGGAATCTCACTGGCTATGCATCTCAGGTGAGGGTGATGTAAAGCTGCACTGGGTGTGGGGATTTCAGACCTGTTGTCTGGGAGTTCGTTGCATTCAATGAGGACGGGTAGAGGGACGGAAGTCTTCTCATCCAGTGACTCCAGCATGTAGCCACATGCTCTCCTACCAAATGTCTCTATGCTGCCCGCACATGTCTTAAGAGTGTACGGAGATGGGGTGCTATTGTCGCTGAATATCTCAAAGAATTCTGATCGTGCAAGGGACTTATTACTTTGATCATCGATGATGGCATATACTCTGACTGCTGCTTCTTTCTGTCCTTGTGGGTAGACATTAACTAAGCATATTTTGGAGCAACCTCTAATGCTCATCCCTTCACCGCATACCTCAGTGCATTTGGAGGAGATTGTCTCCTGTTCGTTCTCAGTGCTCTCCCTGCCGTTCTCTGCTGCAGGTGGGGGTGGCTTTGCTTTCCAAGGTGAAGGACCTGGGTGGAGTGCTTCGACATGCTTGTTGCTCTGACATTCTGTACATGTTATGGCTTTGTCACAGTTCTTTGCAATGTGCGAGGTTGAAGCACAGCAGCGATAGCAGATGGAATTGTCTTTAAGATACTGCTTACGGTCGGCTAGCAGTTTGTCTCTAAAGCTCCTACATGATCCTAATGAATGTGGCTTTTTGTGGATCGGGCAATGTTTAGCAATATCTACAGTGTCAGTTTCGGGCTCACCTTTCTGGTTGGGCTCGGCGACTTGTGTCTTGTGGACGGTGACGTGCTGATTCACTTTGCTCTGGATGCTTTTGGGCTTGTCTCTGTTTGTGATAGGTGGAGGTGGCATAGCGACTCTGAAGCTTGGATCATTTCTTGCCCTGGCTTGGCTCTGGATGAAGTTGACAAACACGCCGAATGGTGGGAAGGAGATCTGTTGTTCGCGCTTTATCTGAGAACCGTAGAACATCCACTTCTCCTGAAGGCTATACGGGAGCTTGTCTACGATTGGAGCTACTCCCCTAGCAGTGTCCAGGTAAGCCAGTCCTGAAAGAAATCCATCTTGCTTAGCTGCATACAGTTCTTGTAGCAAGTCGGCTAAATCACGTAGCTTGGTTGGCTCTCTGTTTGAGATTTTTGGGAAGCTTTCCAGTTTGGCGAACAGTGCCCCTTCGATGGCTTCAGGAGTGCCATAACACTCTTCCAAGCGCTGCCAGATGGCCTCGAGGCCACCCTGGGGGTTTCTGTTGTAGGCTGCTCTGAGCCTCCGTGCTTGCTCAGACGACTCTTTGCCAAGCCACTTGATCAGGAGGTCGGTCTCCTCTGCTACGGACAGACCTATATTGTCTATGGCATTGCAGAATGAGGCTTTCCATGTCCAGTAGTTCTCTGCCTTATCGTCAAACTTTGTCAGCCCTGTGGAGACGATCTGATTCCTAGCGATGAACTTAGCCAGATCAACCGTTGGGGAGCTGTGGCTGTGTTGTACCGACGTGTCACCCAACACGGCAGGATGTGGAGCTGTAGGGGGCATGAGCGGCTGCTGTAGTGGTACCTGTGGCAGTGAGGTCAGCTGTCTCGGAGCTGTCGTTGGTCTCTGTGTTGGAGGACATGCTGGTGGAAACGGGTGGCTGTGTAGGTTGGGCGAAATAACATGGCTGTCTTGCTTTATCTGTGTTTGTGGTGACACATTCCTTGCGGTGGAGTACCTTTGGTCCAGTTCTGGCTCAGGTTCCCCGAAACTGCCGTCGTCGTCTAATTCTGCTTGAAGAACTGCCGCTTCAGCTATTGCAGCCTCCATTTCTTTCGTACACTGCAATGCCTCCAATTCAGCTTCTGCTTTGGCCTTCTGGAGCTTCAGTGCCATTTCTCTTTCAGAATAGGCTGCTTTGGTTCTTGCTGCTTGAGCTTTTGCTTTAGCAGCTGCTAACATGGTGCTCTTTCGAGAACTGATTGATGATCCTCGTTGGGAAAGAGCATGCACAGAGCCTGATGCAGATACTTCTGATCTCACCTCCCAGTCGCTGGTTTCTGTTTCAGGCAAACCGGGAGGACCTGGCATTTCAGTTGGATGATCCATGTCTTATGGAGCAGTGGGCACGTCTGGGCGACTTATGTGGTGATTGCAGGTTGATGGCGTCGTCTTGACACACAAAAGTTGCTTTGGTTAGCAGGCGAAATACTGTCCCCTTCTTGACAGGCGAGGGTTTGCTCTTTTACTGTAATGGCCTCACTGAGTGTAAGGATACTCAGCTATCCAGAACGTGTAACAGCTAGGCCAGGTGAACAAAGAAAATCGATGTCACGGAATCTTCAATTCTTTTCCTCCTTTCCTTTATTTTACACGTGAACAAGTGCAAAATGATTCTCTCTAGCTGTAAAACTGTAAACAAACATAAAAGTACTCTTTTAGTACATATTCTATTCATTTTCTGCAGTCAGATACAACTATAATAATTACTCAAGAACAAAGAACCTACACGATGTAGTTACACAAATTTACAATTCACATTGACATTAATTCTACCTACAAAAACGTTCGAACATAAAACACGCTATATTTTCAACAAAACAATACTTACGAGCATTGCCCCCGTGAGGTATTAATGACTAAGCATTGCAAAAAACGTCTCTTGGTTTGAGCGTGCTCCGAACGTGGCTTGCTCTCGCAAAGTGTCCCTTGAACTGAGCCACAGGAAATCGAAACTTATCTTTTTAAAACGACTTCTGAATTACCACTAGTGGTCGCTAGATGGCGCTTAAGCACTGCAAATACCAAAGAAAAACCTTTTCAGAATACAAAAATGAACATATGGTCATTAAGACCAGCACAGTCATCTCTCCCATTACTCATTTGTGAGCTGATGTTGGGGCTTCTGGGTCGTTATTCCAGCTTGTGTGGTCCTACGCATCCAGTCAGAGTTGATGTGCTGGTCTTTGTAGAGAAAACAATGACAAATTAGTACTCCATTTATTACTTTGTATATACTCCAGGTGCAAGTTGTAAGAAGATAGATAAGTATGTGTAGTGAACAACATTAATACTTCAATATACCCAATATGAAATTACATCATGTATTTGGTTACACATTGTATATTTTACACACCTCAAAACTCTTATTAATCTCTGGGGAGCTCTGTTCTGGGGCTGCTCTTGCACAAACTGCGGGATGATGGATGTAAAGCTTTTTACCTGGAAGGTGAGTACGTAAACAGTGCAAAACCTGGATGTTATTCTTACGGTAGACAGGCTGGATATGGTAATTACGCAAAATAATCACTCCTATTACGTTTTCATGGTTGAAAAATTGATGATTCAAAATCTTAAGTGTAAACTTGACATAACCAAAAAAGTACCTAGATTTATAAATTACAAAACATTAGGAGCAAAACAATCTCATGTTTCCTTAGAGATTTTTGTTAATTTTATCCTTTTATAACTCTCACAAATTACAAATCACAAAAAACTCTCACAAATTACAGCCAAGTAGAATGGAAAAGATGGCTATTATTGAACACAAACCTGCATAATTGCAATTCAAGTCTTTACAACCATGTGATTCTTCACCATGCAAGGTGGTTTATATAACCTGCAAAGTAAAAATCCTATGTGTGAATTATGGATGACTGAACTGTCCATGATCTAAACGTCTCCTCTGAGGGATGTAAAGCCAGGACAAGGCCAGTGTCTCACTCTTTTCACTCCCCCCATCCCTCTCATCCCTCGCTCCCTTTCTCCTTTCTCTCACTGCCACCCTCCCTCTCCCCCACTCTTTCACTCCGTATCTCTCACTCCTTCTCACCCACCCTTCCTTTCTTTCACCCTCCAATCTCTGTGTCTAGGACTAAATGGTCCAAGAGAATGGCGCTTTTTTCAAATTATTTTTTATTATTAAGGAAAGAGTAAAAAACATGTAAGGAAAAAAACAGGCACTTAAAATACACTACTTCATTTCTGGAGTTCACCAGTTCAAGTACATGTTTTGAAGATAAGTTATAAGGCTGAAAGAAAGAATTATTTGCTCTTAAAGGGATATGCCACCCCCAGGTCAAATTTGGGCATCTCCCCACAGTCCAGAGACTAAAATAAGTGATGGAAAGCGTTTTCCTGCTCACCCAGCCATTGTCCGAGTCTGTCGCCACTGACCGCCGCGGTATCTGGTGCTCCTCCGCCTTAGACTGGAGTCTAACGTAGCCAGAGAAAGATTTCGGCCAAAAGGAATTCATTTGCTCGATGCGTTTCCCAATTACTTTGTGTGTAGTGCGCATTCATATCAAGTGCAAATAAATGTGTAAATCAACACGGAGAGCTTGCCTTGGTCATTTTGGGTGGGAACTATTTTCCAGTGCGGAAGAATACAGCCGTATCACGCAGCACGCTACCAGGGGAATCCCAGTTACGCACCGGGAAGGGAGTTCCCCTGTTGCACAACGTGGTGCGTGATACGGCTGTATTCTTACGCACTGGAAAATAGTTCCCACCCAAAATGACCAAGGCAAGCTCTCCGTGTTGATTTGCACATTTATTTGCACTCGATATGAATGCGCACTACACACAAAGTAATTGGGAAACGCATCGAGCAAATTAATTCCTTTTGGCCGAAATCTTTCTCTGGCGACGTTAGACTCCAGTCTAAGGCGGAGGAGCACCAGATACCGCGGCGGTCAGTGGCGACAGACTCGGACAATGGCTGGGTGAGCAGGAAAACGCTTTCCACCACTTATTTTAGTCTCTGGACTGTGGGGAGATGCCCAAATTTGACCTGGGGGTGGCATATCCCTTTAACAAAAATAATTTCAGTTTTAGTGTTAATTAAATATATAAAAAACATTTGGTGTGGAAAGGAAAATCAAAACATAGAACATGACGTTAGTCTAGGCACTCTTAACCTATAGGTACTCCTTCCAAAATGCTGTTTTCAAAATCTGAATATTTTTTCTTGTATTAATCCATCGCAATTGACTTTCTATATTTATTTCCTGAACAGAAACCGCACAGACTTGTTATAATTGTCATTTACTGCAAAACGTGGTCTGTATTCTTCCTTCAAAGTCTGAACTCTAAACCAAATGCTTTTACTGACACAAGATTCACTGTAGACGTCTCAATTAAAAATGTATCACTGATGATTAGAAATGCCCGAATCTCCATCTTATTTTGATTAATTGCACACACTTACATGCATGGTACATTTACGTAGGACGAGCATACATCATTTTAAAGTTTCTTCTTAAAAAGGGGGTATTACACTTCTATGGGGTATTACATTACACATAACATATTTAAATCACCATGTTACCATTTACTGATTTGCTGTTTGTTTGATTTGTTGTTTTCTATTCTGCTTTTGTACATTTATGGAAAATTGCCCTGTGGGAGCATGGGTGACGTAGGCTTGTGGGTTGAGCATTGGATAGAATCTTACAGCTAACCGTAAAGAGGGTTCAAATAGGGCTAGGAGTGAGGGATCACTAGATTACTCAAATGTGTGAATGACAGATAAAACCTCTTCAGGCATGTTTTTGATGAAGAATAGTTCCAACAGTAGAAAGCTCAAAAATGTAGATTTTGCGTAATACATTTAATGTGATTCTCAGAAATGCATATTCAAATGTGTTTTTCTTTTGCATGTGTCTCTATTAGCGCTCACAGAAATGCAGAGCCCCAGCAGCCGCTCCTTCGTCAGCACAAACCTGAGACTGCTTTCTCAGCACCAAGCCAACAGCTTCTACAGGTGTTTGCCTCCTCCTGGACTAAAGATGCACTGAAACATGCACCATTATAAGGCTTTTCAGGTGAGATCTATAAAGTCTGACTTATGAAGTCAATATGAGAACATCTCTTTATCATTACATTTGTTAATGCATTTTCTGCTCAAAGATGGCGCATTTCAAGACAGAAAAAAATGCCCAAAATATATGAAATTCCACCTATGGGTTTCAGAATGATGAAAATTCCTATAACACTTGACCTAATTTAAAGGTACAGTGTGTAGGATTTGTGGCGCATAGGTGGATAGTGGCTATTGCACTTCCTGTTTTAGCTACGGCAGACCTCGAGGGTCACCCGAGCGCGCCGTAACACGGACAGCTCGCGTACCCGCGCACGAACCGCGCGCACCCGGCGCTGTGCGAGCCTGTGCCGACAACTACTGTATAAATAAAACGCGGTCCCGTTCATTGTTTTTTTTCTTTCTTTCTGCATGAGAGCACACATTCCCGATCGTGTACCATGACAATCTACACATCAAATGAAACCTTACAGTCTCTTTTTGACTATGCAATTCATTTCCCGGCACAACAATCACTCCCTGAGCACATGGGGATTTTATACGGAGAAGCACAAAACGAGGTTTGTTACGTTGCTTCCCTTTGAAGGCTCTGGACAGGTCAAACTCAGTATTTCACCATAAGCTTGGTCTCAATCTGTCCGTAAGGATCCAGCGAATAAAATCCAGTAAAACAATTTAGTCCAAAACACGTGTTAGATCCATTACGACGTGTGATCCGACAACATGCTTGTCGTTGTTTATCCAAACGCGTACTATCTCATTGTGTGAAAACCACGAGCCTTGCCGAAGGCGGAGCCCAAATGTCCTTCTGCGGCTCTCGTAATCAAAATGGCTGCCTCTATATGGGGAAGATCCCCCTTTTATGCAGGTATATCTAAGTCCAACAGAATACTTTGATTTCATGATGGAAGTGAAAATGCTTAGAAAACACTGTATTGTTGAATGGGTATCTTCAATTTCTGTAATTAACGGGTAAAAATCTTACACACTGTCCCTTTAACAATATTATATCTTTTGAATGGGCCGCCATACTCAAAAATGGTGCCATATAACAGGAAGCTGAAACCCATGTTATTGAATCTCCAAAACTGTAGCTCTAGTTGTCATTAGTTTTTTTTAAGCTACACTACACTACAATATAACTTTTCTCATAGGGGGTCAACTACCATGGACATGTTAGAGCTTTGCCTGGAATGTTCCACAGTATGGAATTAAGATAATCTAATGCATTGAAACGAGGACTGGTGTCACTTGCCTACAGGCATGAAAATGGGTCAGGGGTGAAAAAGGTGAGAAGGGTGCGCCCCCTTGTAAACATCCGCTTACGGCGGACGTCGCCGTACCGCATCCGCCGTAAACATCCGCTTACAAGTGAACAAGCTAATACAGCTAATCTGCGCGCAGTGATACGAATCTAGAGAAAATAGCACCATGCGAATTACGCTGTTGACCGTTTGTGACGGAAATATATCACTTTTTGGACAAATGTTTTGAGAAGAAAAACAAGCTTTATTAAATGTCCCCCCAAACTTATTGGACCTACGTTCCTGAGCTCCAGAACCCGAGCAGAACCGGGCTCAGACGACGTGGTGAGCGGTAAGCCAGTGTCAATGCACGACATTATTAGAGGGGAACCCATACAGATTAACAAAAAAAAACGAGAAAAAAAAAACAAAACAAAAAAACGCACTATCCCTTTAAAGTGTAAAATTTCACTCCTGGTCTCTCCTCTGCAGCAGGTTGCTCAGCTCCATCTGGTTTTCCAAACACTCCTTCAGTTTGTCCTCTGTCAGAGTGAGGCGCTGCTCCAGGATTGAAACTGTCTGAAACGAAACAAAGACAGAAGAAAGATGAATATATAGAGTAAAATAAACATGGAAGAATAGAGCCATTAACACAATAGTTTAGCATACTAATATCAAAAATGTCCTATATTATACAAAATGGACTCTTGTGAGCTTTAATCCATGTTATAATCCAGTTACCTCCTCAAAAACATACTTGGAGTTGTGTTTTGTTTCATTTTGTTTTCATTGAGTAACCCTTTATTATTGTCTACATCTCCAAAGATCAAGTGTCAGTTGTGTTTTGTTTCATTCACACAAACCCTGCAGCTTTAGGCAGAGTTCTAGTGATTCTAGTGAAGGTGTATGGAGTTTAAAACACTGTTTTTATCTTGAGAGAAGAACTCTAAGTCTAAATCTGCAGGTTGTGTAAATGAAACAAAACACAACTCCAGCTATGTTTTTGACAAGGAAAAAAAAACTTTTGAAGTTTCACAGTTTTGTGCGTTGTTCATTGATTCAGAAATCCACAATGTTTATAGGTCCCCTGCAAACAGCCACATTTGTTTTGATATGGATGGACCATGCATGTCCCTGATTGGCTAATCCACTTGTCAATCACACCCATCTGGATGGATCTCAACAGTGACTATAAGGCTACGTTCACACTGCAGGGCTTAATGCTCAATTCCGATTTTTTTGTGAAATCCGATTTTTTTGCGAGGCTGTTCACATTTCTAATTAAATGCGAATTGTATCCAGTGTGAACGCTAAACTCCCCAAAAGTGTCCCGCATGCGCCTTGGAGGACTCGATGACGTCACACGCAGCGAACACGCTCAATGTTTACGGAAGTAGCCTAAAGTTGCTTTCGTACCGGAGCCAAAACATGTACAGCTTATTTGTTTTAAGGAGGAGACGGAGAAGGACAAGGTTTTTGGCCACAGCGTTTTGCGGGGCAGTGGCAGCAACGTCTGCAGAAAGGAACATGTGGGTGCGGAATCACAGCCAGGAGGGGTGGGATTGCTACGTGCTTCGCCGCTTCACTGATACGAGTTTATATACTATTTTCGCATGACGAGAAGAACGTTTGTGCACATTTGTGAATGCCTACTTGTACCACTCTCATTGGAGGAAACACACTCAGGTCGGATGAATGCGACCTGGGCGTTCAGACTGAAGTTGCATGCCAAAAGATCGGCTATGTATCGGATTTAGGACCACATATCCAAGTGGCCTGGATCGCATTTGAAAAAATCGGATCTGTGTCGTTCAGACACAGATCACAGATCATTAGAAGATCAGATACAGGTCGCATAGAGGCGAAAAAATCAGAATTGGGTCACTTCAGGCTGCAGTGACTATTAGACATTCAGGAAAGAGTCTCAGGTAGGGATGCAAATTATCGATTAATTCATTAATTGATAGTTGGTTGACCTTATCAGTTAATCGTTAATCGATCGATAAGCAGCGTTTTTCACCTGAATTTGAGTGTTTCAATAGGGTCTTTAAAGGGATATGCCACCCCCAGGTCAAATTTGGGCATCTCCCCACAGTCCAGAGACTAAAATAAGTGGTGGAAAGCGTTTTCCTGCTCACCCAGCCATTGTCCGAGTCTGTCGCCACTGACCGCCGCGGTATCTGCAGCTCCTCCGCCTTAGACTGGAGTCTAACGTCGCCAGAGAAAGATTTCGGCCAAAAGGAATTAATTTGCTCGATGCGTTTCCCAATTACTTTGTGTGTAGTGCGCATTCATATCGAGTGCAAATAAATGTGCAAATCAACACGGAGAGCTTGCCTTGGTCATTTTGGGTGGGAACTATTTTCCAGTGCGGAAGAATAGAGCCGAATCACGCAGCACGCTGCCAGGGGAATCCCAGTTACGCTCCGGGAAGGGAGTTCCCCTGTTGCACAACGTGGTGCGTGATTCGGCTTTATTCTTCCGCACTGGAAAATAGTTCCCACCCAAAATGACCAAGGCATGCTCTCCGTGTTGATTTGCACATTTATTTGCACTCGATATGAATGCGCACTACACAGAAAGTAATTGGGAAACGCATCGAGCAAATTAATTCCTTTTGGCCGAAATCTTTCTCTGGCGACGTTAGACTCCAGTCTAAGGCGGAGGAGCTGCAGATACCGCGGCGGTCAGTGGCGACAGACTCGGACAATGGCTGGGTGAGCAGGAAAACGCTTTCCACCACTTATTTTAGTCTCTGGACTGTGGGGAGATGCCCAAATTTGACCTGGGGGTGGCATATCCCTTTAAGAATATAAGCTATAGTAACATAACACTGAGTCATAAATATATCATAGTATTATTATATTGTATATTCCTCAATTAATTATTCCTTAGTAAAAATCAGACAAATGTATTGATGCTGAATAACAAAATACAGTAATCCCTCACTCTATCGCGGTTCGCAGATTTTTTTTATTTTTTATAGTGTAACATTTTTTTATCGTGTAACATTCTGTTCTCCGTCCTGATTGGTAAGAGACTAGACCAGGACTAAACGTGGACTAAACCAGGTCTAGACCAGGTCTAAACCAGGTCTAGACCTGGACTAAACCAGGATTAAACCACCACGTGCCGCTGCTGGTTTCGTGCGGCTGGTTTGTGGTTAGGGCTGAGACTACGCATTCCGGGCGCCGCAGTTCGATCTCGTGCTCAGCAGCCCCGGTGTACTCGTGGGCAGTGCCGTTGGCACCGGCGGCCGGCTGTGAGTCGAGCTTGGCGCAGCGCGCGGTTGCCTTGTTTCGTGACCACGCGGGTGCGCGTGTCCGCGGTTAGTGATTAATTACAATGCATTTTGTTCGACCAACGTCTTGATCGACAATTAATCGTAAGTCAATTAATTGTTGACATCCCTAGTCTCAGGCATGAAAAATTGGACAGCACCGGACCCTGACATGATCCACATGTACTGGCTAAAGAAGCTCAAAACTCTCCATGAGTGCCTGGTAGCACAAATGAACCAGCTGCTAAGGGATGGGACTCACCCTGAATGGCTAACCCAAGGGCGTACGATCCTGATCCTGAAGGATCCCTCGAAGGGTACAGTCCCATCCAACTATCGGCCAATAACCTGTCCCTCCACAACATGGAAGCTCATGTCGGGCATCATGGCGGCTAAGATAAGTGGGCACATGGATCAATACAAGAGCACAGCACAGAAGGGCATCGGCAAAAACTCCAGGGGAGCCAAACAGCAACTCCTGGTTGAATGAACAGTCGCCCGTGATTGCAGAACCCGTCAGACCAACCTGTGCACTGCCTGGATTGATTACAAGAAAGCCTATAACTCAATGGATCACTGAGTGCTTTGGAGCTGTACAATATCAATAAGACTCTAAGGGCATTCATTGCAAACTCGATGCCGTTGTGGAAAACCACCCTTGAAGCCAATGGCAAGCCACTTGAACAACTGTCCATCAAATGTGGCATATACCAAGGAAACGCACTGTCCCCACTGCTGTTCTGCATAGGTCTAAACCTCCTTAGCCGAATCATCGAAAGCACTGGCTACGGATACCGACTCAGAAATGGGGCCACCATCAGTCACCTCCTCTACATGAATGACATCAAGCTGTACGCTAAGAGTGAGCGAGACATCGACTCACTGATCCACACCACCAGGATCTACAGCACAGACAATGGAATGTCATTCGGGCTTGAGAAATGTAGTAGGATGATGACCAAGAGAGGGAAAGTAGTCCACACAGAGGGGGTCTCACTCCCAGAGGGAACAATAACAGACATTGAGGACAGTTACAAGTACCTTGGTATCCCACAAGCAAATGGCAGCCTTGAAGAGGCAACAAGGAAAGCGGCTACGGCCAAATACCTGCAACGAGTAAGGCAAGTCCTAAGAAGTCAGCTCAATGGCAAGAACAAGGCCCAGGCAATAAACAGCTATGCCCTGCCAGTGATCAGATACCCAGTAGGAATCATAAGCTTGCCAAAGGAGGAGATACAGACCACAGACGTTAAGACATGAAAGCTCCTGACCATGCATGGAGGGTTCCATCCCAAATCCAGCACCCTGAGACTGTACACAAGCCGGAAGGAAGGAGGCCGAGGTCTAGTGAGTGTGGGAACCACTGTCCAGGATGAAACATCCAAAATCCATAAGTACATCAAGGACAAGGCCCAACAGATGATGTGCTCAAGGAATGCCTCAGACAGTGGAGTGCAGAGGAAGAGGTGCTGGAGGGACCATCATGGCAGGACAAGCCCCTACATGGGGCGCACCACCAAAATATAATTGAAGTGGCTGATATCAAGAAATCCTACCAATGGCTGGAGAGGGCTGGTCTGAAGGACAGCAGAGAGGCCCTCATCCTGGCTGCACAGGAGCAGGCCTTGAGCACCCGAGCAATAGAGGCCCAGATCTACCACACCAGACAAGACCCAAGGTGTAGGCTGTGCAAAGGGGCTCCTGAGACAGTCCAGCACATAACTGCAGGGTGTAAGATGCTGGCAGGGAAAGCATACATGGAGCGACACAACCAAGTGGCGGGCATAGTGCACAGAAACATCTGTGCAGAGTACGGGCTGGAGACCCCAAGGTCACGGTGGGAAACACCTCCGAAGGTTGCGGAGAATGACTGAGCCAAGATCCTGTGGGACTTCCAGATACAGACTGACAGAATGGTGATGGCGATCCAACCAGACATAATGGCCCTGAATGGCTAACAAGACCCCCCACTCCACTCCACTGCATATTGAATAGGCCCACCTAACTAACAGAAACTGAAAATAAGTAGGTGAGGTAGTTTCAAAGTAATTTCATTGTAGTTAGCTTCTCCCTTAGACTAAACTTAGACAAACTTTATTGATCCACAAGGGAAATTGTTTTGGGTACAGTAGCTCACTCATCAAATATAATATACAATATAAAACAGAGGGCAAAAGAACAAAAAGAAAAATAGATGGAATAGCAACCAAAGAACAATAGACCTGTGTCAGATGAGACACAATTATATACATAAGATAATGGTAATAAATATATATGTCCAATCAGATTTAAATAGAAAAGGCAGATAGGGCCTAAAAAAAATAAATGTTGGTTTCCGATTTGTTGACGGTTCTAGACATGGGTAGGTAGGAAATGTATTTTATTTTTATTTTTTTTCCTGTGGGAATATGGAAATTTTGAATTTTTTTTAAATTTTATTTCCTTCCGCAGCAGTACTATTTCAATAAAGACTATAATTGACATTGGCATAATTTCCCAAAGCTATCTCAATGCTAAGGGCATATTCTATACTTAAGTATAGTCGAACGAAGTTATCCCTCACTTACCTTATACATTCTAAACATCCTAAATTATTCAACGCAATGAGTTTATGAGTACATTTCCCAATTCTCAGAGACCAAAGCAGAGTTTTGCTGTGACGGTGATAATGCTAACAATTAACATGCTATCACACACTTCCTGATTACTGGAGAATAAAATGCTATATAATTAGATGCAGACAACAAGCAGCAGACATTTTGACTTCAAGAGCTGTTTATAAAATTTATTTTTTTATACAAAAATTATGGAAAAAAATCAGATAGCTTTTTTCTTTACATTTTTCTAATCTTGAAAACTATTGCAAATGCAGAAATAAATGCCGTCACTGTCAAATCAAAGTATACTAAACATAAAGTATACGATCAAATCTGAGAAGAAATCCCAAAAATGTAGTTATATTTTAAGAAGTGGTCTGGTCTTTATCAGTCTAACATCTATTGTGACCATCACATACTGTACATTTGTAATACTGAAATAACAAGTGTTTTGTTGAAGTTGGCTGATAAAATGCTAGAGGAAAGCAGTTAGAAATACCAGGATAAACTCTTTTGTATAGGAGCTGCTGGGATTAGTAGCGTGCATACTTTGGCTGCTCTTTTGGATATAAAGCAAATATAAAGCACATTCATGGTAAGGCTTAATGTTTAATCAGAAATAACTGAGAGCTTGAAAAGAAAGACTGTTAAAGTGGTACAAATGTGTGTTGATTATCCATTGTAGTAATCAAGGAAGCCACAAATACTAAAAGTTAAAAAGCAACTACCCATTTTCACCCTGGCAATTTCTGTTCCAATGACGTGATTAATAATTGAATAGTGATGAGGAAAATTCCAAACAAAATTTTGACACCACAATTATAATTAAAAATAAAAATAAAAATTTCACACCCAAAATAACAGAAGTTTATTTAATACCACAGAGTGACCTTATACTAGTTCTGACAATCATTCTAAAACTATTCAGTAATGGACCAATTCAAATGTTTTATCCTTTTTGTGTTTTCTTCAGTGTAAACTAGTTTAAAGGGCCCATATTACCTTATTTTTTATCTAGGTTATGTTTTTTCTCCCAAAAAATATCTGGAACTGTGTTTTGTTTCATTCACACATGTTTAACACACAAGTTCTTCTCTCAAACTGAGAACACTCCAACTTGTGATGTCATGTAGTAATCCAGGAAGTGGTCCACTGTACCTTTGAACTCCATACGCCTTCACTAGAATCAATTGGATCATTTCAGCCCTAAGACTGCCAAATCACTACTGATTTTGAGCTTTGGAGATGTAGACAGACTAATAATAAAGTGTTACTCATACATGTGTGAATGAAACTAAACACAATTCCAGATATGTTTTCGATTAGGTAACAATATTCTATCATGGCTTAATGCTCACAAGAGTCGATTTTGTGTAATATATGCCCTTTAAATGCAGCTTAGATACTAGTTTTGGTATTATTTAAATTAAAATAAAAATAACTTTCTGTTCAACTGTCTTCAATTGCAGATAGAGCCCAATACAACAATATTAAGATAATTGATTGACCACAAAATAAACTGCAAAAGCGCCAAAACATCACTTTTAACCTTTATCATGGCCAAAATGCAGTATGTTTTCTATGATAAAACTGACACATGTAATTAGAATTAGTTTTTTTCTTTTCTTTTTGTTTTTTTTGGTCGGTCACAGAAAAGAAGTGGAATCTATAAAACGGCATGAATAAAGTGAATTAAGGGTGTTGCTGTTGTTTGATCATGCTGTCAAATAAGCGTGATATTGTGATGCTTCTTCTTAAATATATGACTTGTACTGGGGCCAGTCCTTCCCTGATTCTGAATGAGGGTATAAAGTACTTACTAGGGATGTCAACAATTAATTGACTTACGATTAATTGTCGATCAAGACGTTGGTCGAACAAAATGCATTAATTACAATTAATCGCTAATCGCGGACACGCGCACCCGCGTGGTCACGAAACAAGGCAACCGCGCACCGCGCTGCGCCAAGCTTGACTCACAGCCGGCCGCAGGCGCCAACGGCGCTGCTCAGCAGCAGCCCCCCTGCGCGAACCGCGGCGCCCGGAATGCGTAGTCTCAGCCCTAGCCACAAACCAGCCGACGAAACCAGCAGCGGCACGTGGTGGTTTAATCCTGGTCTAGACCTGGTCCAGTCCTGGTTTAGTCCAGGCCCAGTCCAGGTTTAGACCTGGTTTAGTTCTGGTCTAGACCTGGCTTAGTCCACATTTAGTCCTGGTCTAGTCTCTTAGCCAATCAGGATGCAGAACACAATGTTACACTATAAAAAAATGTTACACTATAAAAAAAAAAAAAAAATGGAAAAAAAAAATTAATCCGCGAACCGCGATAGATTACTGTATTTTGTTATTCAACATCAATAAATTTGTCTGCTTTTTACTAAGGAATAATTAATTGAGGAATATACAATATAATAATACTATGATACAGTGGTACCTCACCTTACGAAATTAATTCGTTCCAGAAGTGGTTTCGTAACATGAATTTTTCGTAAGTTGAGTAGCTATTTCAATGGAAAAAGCCTGATTCGTTCCAAGGCCCCGTTCCAAGTTTTTTTTTTTATAGTGTAATTTTTTTTGTGTGTGTGTAAGACTGTGTTATGCGTCCTGATTAGCTAAGAGACTGTAGAGCCAGGACTAAACGTGGAATAAACCAGGTCTAGACCAAGGTCTAAACCTGGACTGGACCAGGACTAAACCTGGACTGGACCAGGTCTAGACCTGGACTAAACCAGGACTAGACCAGGTGGATTAAAGCGCCGCGTGCGGTTCTATTTCCTGGTTTCGTGCTAGCTCTGACGGTACCTCACAAGTCACGGCTGAGGCAAGCAGCGAGGAGGGGAGGTGCCTCCCCGCACGCAGTCCGAGCTCATGAACGAACGCATGCAAGAGCCGCGGTGGTTTAATCCTGGTTTATACCTGGTTTAGTGGAGGCACGGTTTGAGCACAGGTCTTGTGCTCGCAGCCCCGCGCCGGGTCATGCTGTGCTATCACACACGTGTCCGCGCGCACACTTCTCCGCCCTCCCCCTTCCCCCCACGCTTCACTATTAATACATTTTGGTGAAAATCTATGAAAGTTTGAGTGTTTAAACGAGAGACAAATGTGAGAAAAGTTTAAATTCAGTCTGAGAAAAGCGTATAATGTTTCGTAACTTGAATTTTCTTTTGTATCTAGAGACCAAAATTTAACGTGAAGGTGTTTCGTAACTTGGAATTTTCGTTTGTTGGGTCTTTCGTAAGGTGAGGTACCACTGTATATTTTTGACTCAGTGTTATATATATTATAGCTTATATTCTTAAAGACCCTATTGAAACATTAAACTTCAGGTGAAAAACGCCGCTTATCAATTAATCGTAAGTCGATCGATAAAGTCAATCAACTATAGATTAATGAATTAATCGATAATTTGCATCCCTAGTACTTACCTGTTAAAATTAAGGTTAAATAAAAGCCTCAGTGTAATATCTGTTTTAGCATGGTAGCCAAATTTCTGTATACTAGGGTTCTGATACCAAAGATAACTCAGTCACTCACTCACTTCTTTCTTCTTTTGTCGCATATAAATCTCACTCATCAACTAATACAAATTTTAGTCAACTAAGACACCACCAATCGATTAATCAACTAAAGAACTACTGTGTAGTATTTGCATGTTCTTTCACTGTTTAAGCTGCCAGTTGAATTCAGTATTAAACAGTGGGCATATTACGTTATTTGAACTCAGATTTTCAGTGTGAACTGTACCTCTGGCAGTAGGCTGCAGTGGAAGGAAGCTTTTGTTGTGTGGTGTGTGGGTGGCTTTGGCCCGATACAGTACATGCAGTTTGTCATAAAAGAAGAGTATGTGCTGTGCTGCTTACGTGGGTGAGGATATCCAGCTGACCTATGATGTGCTCTAGGGTGGTGGTCAAGCTCCCCTCTGAGGCTGGTTCCTGTGGGTGTGAGGTGGGGGCACTGGAATTAAAAGGGGTCTGGTGAGAGGTGGAGGTCAGTCCGGGTTTTCTGTGGGATTGGCCTGGGACCGATCGGCCATTGTGACTGAAAGAGTGGGAGTCTGCTCGGGTCACCTCTGCTGCTTCTGAAGTCTGGGAACAAGAGAAGATGTGCAGATGGTGTATGGTGAGATATTGTACCATATGGACCAGACATGTTAACAGAAGATATATTCACACAGGAGACATGTACATTTTAAAATTCCTGCAGATAATACTGTTGTTGTGGCTGGCTTCCAGCGTCTGAGTATGCTGGTGTCTGAATGTGTGTGTCAATAGATGAGTGAGTCCTGTCACGTGGAAACGGAGAGATGACCCAAAATGCAGAACTACTATTTAAGTACTTTAATAAACAAAGAACTGACCAAAATCCAAAAAGGCATGACAAGATTAATAATGACATGACGAGACAAGACGAGACATTGACAATGGACCAACAAAGGGCAGAGGAGAACACGGGGTATAAATGCAGACAGACACAGGTGTAGCACATTCGGGTGGGGAAAACAATCAACAAAGAGAAAGTAAAACTAAAAGTAACAGTAATAAAACACCAAGGACACACCAAAGGAATAAGATACACAAAATATGAAACAATAACAGCAAAAACATGAACCATGACAAAATTTGTGATTTTCGTTTTTTTGCAGAATGTGCTAGTTGAGATCATGAAGAAGCCTCTCCATGTTTCAGATAACAGCATTAGTGACGTTAAAAATATAAATTTTCAATTTCAAATGGGTTTGTTTTTGAGGAAAGAAACAGGGCGTGTATAAATCAACATAATTTTCCCACGCTCGCGCGTCTGCCAATCCCGTTGCGAGGAGCGCAGAAGTGGGATTCCCCTGTACGCCTATCAGCTGTGAAGAGCTCGTGCATATGTAAGCGGCACTGCAGGACAATAAAGGACATGTAAATGGACTTTTAACTTCTACTTGGACACATGACACGTTGGGGAGACCTTCGGGACAGGGTCGGGACACGTCCATTTCTCCGGAGCAAGTACGAGAGTGCGATTTAACTCCGAAACACACGATACGCGTTTACACGTGGAGATACGCCGAAAACACTGCAACATGAGGTGAGTCATAATTATGATCATATTTCTGCATCAAATGGACTTCATAGACTTTAGCACATGTTTAAATGCTAATTCAGCTTTCGTGTGTGCTCTGTGCGGGACCGCAGTGGATCTTCATTCACAATGCGGCTAAGCTAATGCTAACGCTAGCATTGAAACAATGCGATCAGCGCGAACAAGAACAGTCTCTTTAGTTTCATTTCCACTCTATTTTTGTTTATATGAAAGCCGAACATTTTGCCATAGGCTATAGCGGTAGAGTAATACTTTATTTTGATTCAGTTTGACCCGTCACTTTTGTAACTTTTTTTTGACTCGGTGCTAATTTAGCCATGAGGTTTTTAATGGAAATTCTTACGATTTTATATATATATATATATATATATATATATATATATATATATATATATAATATATATATATGGCATGTATTTATTTATTGTTATTTATTTATTTAAACCATAGTATATTATACTATGCTATATTATGTGCAATACGAAATTCATATGAGCAGTATTACCTCCTGTGAAATACTCCTTAAATACGTGTACCTTGGTATTTTATTACATATTTAATTACTTTTTTAAAAATTATATTGGTTACTTTGCTATACTATTAGTACTTCCTGACCATCTTGGCGAGTCAATGGTTCTTCTTGATCCTAAGTACTTCATTGCATTATTGTTGGTCTTTTTTATTTTACATTGTATAATACATTGTATAATACGTGCAGCACGAAATCGACGTGCTATATATATATATATATATTATATATATTATATAATATATATATATATATATTATATATTATATATATATATATATATATATTATATATATATATATATATATATATATATATATATATATATATATATATATATATATATATATATATATATATATATATATATATATATATATATATATATATATATATATATATATATATATATATATATATATATATATATATATATATATATATATATATATATATATATATATATATATATATATATATATATATATATATATATATATATATATATATATATATATATATATATATATATATATATATTATATATATATAATTAATATATATATATATATATATATATATATATAATTAATATATATATATATATATATATATATATATATATATATATATATTATATATTATATATTATATATATATATATATAATGCTCCTCACCTTCCACGGTGGTTGGTCTCTCACTCTCATCCAGCTCGGGTCCTCTACCAGAGGCCTGGGAGCTTGAGAGTTCTGCGCAGTATCTTTGCTGTTCCTAGTACTGCACTTTTCTGGACTGAGATGCCACTCCTCCAGTTTGGGGGTTACAGCCCCGAGTGCTCCGATCACCACGGGCACCACTGATGCCTTCACCTTCCAGGCCTTCTCCAGCTCTTCCTTGAGCCCCTGGTATTTCTCTAGTTTCTTGTGTTCCTTTTTCCTGATTTTACCATCACTTGGTATTGCAATGTCCACCACCACGGCTCTGTTCTGTTGCTTATCCACAACCACTATGTCTGGTTGGTTCGCCATCACCATTCTGTCAGTCTGTATCTGGAAGTCCCACAGGATCTTGGCTGAGTCATTCTCCGCAACCTTCGGAGGTGTTTCCCACCTTGACCTTGGGGTCTCCAGCCCGTACTCTGCACAGATGTTTCTGTACACTATGCCCGCCACTTGGTTGTGTCGCTCCATGTATGCTTTCCCTGCCAGCATCTTACACCCTGCAGTTATGTGCTGGACTGTCTCAGGAGCCCCTTTGCACAGCCTACACCTTGGATCTTGTCTGGTGTGGTAGATCTGGGCCTCTATTGCTCGGGTGCTCAAGGCCTGCTCCTGTGCAGCCAGGATGAGGGCCTCTGTGCTGTCCTTCAGACCAGCCCTCTCCAGCCATTGGTAGGATTTCTTGATATCAGCCACTTCAATTATGTTTCGGTGGTCCGCCCCATGTAGGGGCTTGTCCTGCCATGATGGTCCCTCCAGCCCCTCTTCCTCTGCACTCCACTGTCTGAGGCATTACTTGAGCACATCATCTGTTGGGGCCTTGTCCTTGATGTACTTGTGGATTTTGGATGTTTCATTCTGGACAGTGGTTCCCACACTCACTAGTCCTCGGCCTCCTTCCTTCCGGCTCGTGTACAGTCTCAGGGTGCTGGATTTGGGATGGAACCCTCCATGCATGGTCAGGAGCTTTCGTGTCTTAACATCTGTGGTCTGTATCTCCTCCTTTGGCAAGCTTATGATTCCTGCTGGGTATCTGATCACTGGCAGGGCATAGCTGTTTATTGCCTGGGCCTTGTTCTTGCCATTGAGCTGACTTCTTAGGACTTGCCTTACTCGTTGCAGGTACTCGCCTGCCACTACATCCTGTTCACTTGTAAACTTCGGTGTAGACATCCGCTGAAGGTGAACAGGCTGATAGAGTTAACATGGGCATAGTGATACGAGTGGAGAGAACCAATACACGAATGCGAAATACACTGCTGGATGTTTCGTGGACAACTGTTTCGGACGCAAATATATCACCTTTCGGACAAATGTTTTGTTTTGAGAAGAAAAACAAGCTTTATTTCATGTTCCAGGGAAGTTACCGGACCTACTTACCTGGGCTCCAGAAAGCGAGCCGAACCAGGATCAGCTGAGACTGTCAGAGGTAAGCCGGTGTCAACACACGTAACTTTTAGAAGGAAACCCATACAGATTAACATAAAAAAAAACTTTAAACTTTAAATCTTAACTCTTTGGTTTATGACAGTACCAAAGGCTTGGCTAGGCATTTGAAAAGACAAAGTAGTATACTCAATTATGTTAGCCTTTACAAAATATTGCAGGAAATTTGGATATCGTTATATCACTATATATCATTCATCAGAAAAGTGCTAAATGTGAATACTTTAGGAAGATTGCACTATAAGGTTGTTTTATTTTTAGCAATTATTAATACAGACAAATACTCATTTATATATATGAATTTGTATTGTTTTGCTTTTATTTTTGTTGTTGTTTCAGGTTAAATGTAGTTTGTCATTTTCAAATAAATAGTTTGTATAGTTGAGGCCTCTGACCAGTAACTGTATTGTTGTTTCTGTTATTTGTTCTTTATTTTGACCTTAGTTTTCCCTGTACTGCAACATTTTACCATATTCAACATTCACAATTAGCTGTGAGCCCTCTCCTCTTTTCCCATAGTGACTGAGTTATTTAAAGTGGATCTTGAAACAAAAAAATCACTGGGTGAAAGCGGATGCTGGGAAGACCTTGGCTGTGCCCTTGTAAATATAACTAACACTGGATAAGTCGAGGGGCTGAAATCTGATGCTCTGCTCCACTCCACTGCAGCCGACAACAGCCTTCAATTATTCAACATCTGTAATTGCAACACTATTGTACGCCTTTTAGAATAGTCTCAGTTCATTCAAGTTGCTGAAAACATTCTTATTTCTATTTTGTTTTCTTGTACTAGAGGAGCTACACTACCGCTCAAAAGTTTGGGGTCACTTAGAAATTTCCTTATTTTTGAAAGAAAAGCACTGTTTTTTTTTTTTTCAATGAAGATAACTTTAAACTAATCAGAAATACACTCTATAAATTGCTAACGTGGTAAATGACTATTCTGGCTTCAAATGTCTTTTTTTTTTTTGGTGCAATATCTACATGTATAGAGGCCCATTCCAGCAACTATCACTCCAGTGTTCTAATGGTACGTGTTTGCTCACTACCTCAGAAGGCTAATGGATGATTAGAAAACCCTTGTGCAATCATGTTAGCACAGCTGAAAACATTTTAGCTGGTTAGAGAAGTTATAAACTGACCTTCCTTTGAGCAGGTTGAGTATCTGGAGCATCACATTTGTCATCACATTCAAATTGTGCAAGAACTATTTAGAGAAGAAGCAGGCAGCTGGTATTCTATCTGTAGTGGAGTGGTCAGTGCAGTCACCAGATCTAAACCCCGTTGAGCTGTTGCGGGAGCAGCTTGACTGTATGGTACGCAAGAAGTGCTCATCCAGCCAACCCAACTTGTGGAAGGAGCTTCTAGAAGTGTGGGGTGAAATTTCTCCACATTACCTCAACAAATTAACAGCTAGAATGCCAAAGGTCTGCAATGCTGTAATTGCTGCAAATGGATTCTGCAAAGAATGTATTCTTTGACAAAAGCAAAGTTTGAAGGAAAAAAATATTATTTAAAATATAAATCATTATTTCTAACCTTGTCAATGTCTTGACTATATTTTATATTCATTTTACAACTCATGATGGTAAATAAAAGTGTGACTTTTCATGGAAAACACAAAATTGTCTGGGTGACCCCAAACTTTTGAACGGTAGTGTACTTAGTAAGGCAATACAAGCCATCATGGATACATCCATCCATCCATCCATTTTCTTCCGCTTATCCGGGGCCGGGTCACGGGGGCAACAGTCTAAGCAGGGACTCCCAGACTTCCTTCACCCCGGACACTTCCTCCAGCTCCTCCGGGGGGAGCCCAAGGCGTTTCCAGGCCAGCCGGGACACATAGTCCCTCCAGCGTGTCCTGGGTCTTCCCCGGGGCCTCCTCCCGGTGGGACATGCCCGGAACACCTCCCAAGGGAGGCGACCAGGAGGCATCCAGAACAGATGCCCGAACCACCTCAGCTGGCTCCTCTCAACGTGGAGAAGCAGCGGCTCTACTCCGAGCCCCTCCCGTGTGACTGAGCTCCTCACCCTATCTCTAAGGGTGCGCCCAGCCACTCTGCGGAGGAAACTCATTTCGGCCGCTTGTATCCACGATCTCGTCTTCACCACAACGGTCCGGTACAACGACCGCATCACTGCCGACGCTGCACCTGTCAATCTCACGCACCACCCTCCCCTCACTCGTGAACAAAACCCCGAGATACTTGAACTCCTCCACTTGAGGCAAGGACTCCCCACCCACCCGGAGAGGGCAAGCCACCTTTTTCCGGTCGAGAATCATGGCCTCGGATTTGGAAGAGCTGATCCTCATCCCAGCCGCTTCACACTCGGCTGCAAACCGCCCCAGTGCACATTGGAGGTCCCGGTTCGATGAAGCCATCAGGACAACATCATCTGCAAACAGCAGAGATGAGATCCTGTGGTTCCCAAACCAGATCCCCTCCGGCCCCTGACTGCACCTAGAAATTCTGTCCATAAATATAATGAACAGAACCGGTGACAAAGGGCAGCCCTGGCGGAGTCCAACATGCACCGGGTACAGGTCCGACTTACTACCGGCAATGCGAACACAGCTCCTGCTCCGGTCATACAGGGACCGAACAGCCCTTAGCAAAGGGCCCCGAACCCCGTACTCCCAGAGCACTCTCCACAGGACCCCACGAGGGAGACGGTCGAATGCCTTCTCCAGATCCACAAAGCACATGTGGACTGGTTGGGCAAACTCCCATGCACCCTCGAGCCCCCGATGGAGAGTATAGAGCTGGTCCAGTGTTCCCCGGCCGGGACGAAAACCACACTGCTCCTCCTGAATCCGAGGTTCGACTATCGGTCGAATTCTCCTCTCCAGCACCCTGGAATAGACCTTACCGGGAAGGCTGAGGAGTGTGATTCTCCGATAGTTGGAACACACCCTCCGGTCCCCCTTCTTAAACAGAGGGACCACAACCCCGGTCTGCCAGTCCAGAGGTACTGTCCCCGACCGCCACGCGATGTTGCAGAGACGTGTCAGCCAAGACAGCCCTAAAACATCCAGAGACCTGAGATACTCAGGACGGATCTCATCCACCCCCGGGGCCTTGCCACCAAGGAGCTTTCCAACCACCTCAGTGACTTCAGCCAGGGTGATGAGTGAGTCCGCCTCCGAGTCTCCAGCCTCTGCTTCCTCCTCGGAAGACGTGACAGCGGGATTGAGGAGATCCTCAAAGTATTCCTTCCACCGTCCGATAACATCCCCAGTTGAGGTCAACAGCTCCCCACGCCTCTCCGAACTCCTCCCAAACCCGAGTTTTTGCCTCTGCGACCGCCTGGGCTGCAGCACGCTTGGCCCGCCGGTACCCGTCGGCTGCCTCAGGAGTCCCACGAGCCAATAAGGCCACGCAAAAGTGGCGTCGCATCTTCACTTTTTAGACAAGCGTTTAGACAAGCGTTTTCAGGAGGAAATCTGCGTGCGTACGGTGACGCAAAAGTGTGTGGAATTCGATTGGGTATGCATGCCAGGCGGCTAGGTGGTGCTGTGATACATTATCATTATGTCCGCGCACATGTGTAGAATCTTCCTTCTTCTCATCTGCGCCGTGAAAAGCAAAACAAAACATGGCTACCGGTAGAAAAAAAAAAATTACGTGTGGCCAGTTCAACTGTTGTTTCAGACCACGTTAGACTACAAAGCAACGAAGGTGCAACAAGGTGTGGACATAAACAAGATACAGATAGTTTGGATGATGAAGTGTCTTGCCCAAGGACTCAAAGACCACATGCATGCATTTATGGAAACAAGCCACAAAACCAAATACAGCTCAGGTCTGTGGAGAGAAGAGAGAGAACATCCATAATTGAATAAAGAGAAGTGGATCATTCTACGGAAAACAATGACACCTTCATGGAGGAGCAGTGGGCAGCACAGCACATCTTTCAGGCGCCCGGGGACCCATCTCCACGATCTTATTGCTAGGCTTTGGTCAGGACCTCAGCTGGAGGATTTTACCTATGGAGCATTTTTTGGGTTGATGGGGGAAACCGGAGTGCCCAGAGGAAACCCACCCAGACACAGGAAGAACATGCAAACTCCACACAGAAAGGCCCGGGCTCGAACCTGGAACCTTCTTGCTGTGAGGCGTGAGTGCTAGCCACTCAGCGACCATGCCGTATACCTGGTTCCTCATGTATTTCTCATCCAGAGTTTGTGGTGATTACTTTACCTGATTCACGTTGCCTCTGTGGGCAGTGCTGTGGATCACGCCCTCACCATCTGTTTGATCCATATGTGGTCTGTGCGGAGCATTTGATTCATACATGTGGCAATTTTGTTGAGCTTTGACCTCTTCCACACCTTATAATCTCCACATGAAACAGGAAAGGTTAAACGTTAGCATGTTCACCCATCGTTAGCTTCTGCGTTCATTAAAACATGCTAATGACAGTGATGATGTATAGCCCAATCACATACAAGTGACAGCATTGGCCTTTGGGAATAATCAGATTCACAGGACACCATTTTATTAAAGGAACCTGCCTTATGTAAAGCATTATATTATGCAAAAATGACCTTTTTACAATTTTTAAATGTTATATACATAGTATTTGCTTTATGTAAAGAACTATTTGATACAACAATGACTTTTTCTATACACAGAGTTTTGGTTTTGCGGCAGTAGCTCAGTTGGTAGAGCATTTTGTCTACTGTCTACGGTTCGAGTCCCGCTCTTGACAGGTTGACCACGTGTGATTCCAGCTCCCACAGATGAGTGCTGCTGCTGTGTCCTTGGGCAAGACACTTAACCCACCACACACCCCAGTGTCTGTGTACACTGGTAGCCCCCATGGCAAAAGTGCATCAAGGCCGGTTGTGGGCCGTCCTCCCATGGACCCACCACCCGCGGGAGGATCCCTGGGGGCTGGTGCATTGTGTTCTGGGCAGCAGATCTGCTTGGACTGCTGCCCCCGCGACCCAGAAATGGAAAAAGCGGAAGAAGATGGATGATGGAGGACTCCTTCTTCAGCATGACGGCATCCCTTACTTCCGGTGTCCACCACCGGGTTTGCCGCCGCGACAGGCACCACAGACCTTACGACCACAGCTACGGGCGGCCGCATCGACAATAGAGGCCGAGAACAGAGCCCATTCGGACTCCATGTCCCCAGCCTCCCCCGGAATCCGGGAGAGGGACGCGACCCTCTCGTTCACCGGGGTGAACTCCAACACTCGGTGGGCAATGAGCAGGCCCACACCAGCCCGCCGCCGTTCCCCGCGGGCAACGCCAGAGAAATTGAGAGTCCAGCCCCCTTCAAGGAGTTGGGTTCCAGAGCCCAAGCTGTGCGTGGAGGTCAGGCCGACTATATCTAGTCAATAGCGCTCAACCTCCCGCACAAGCTCAGGCTCCTTCCCCCCCAGCGAGGTGACATTCCATGTCCCCAGAGCTAGTCTCCATGTCCGGAGATCTGGTCGCCGAGGCCCCTGCTTTCGGCTGCCGCCCAGATCTCTCTGCACCGGCCCCTTATGGATCCTCCTGCGGGTGGTGAGTCCACGGGAGGACGGGCCCACGTCGCTCCTTCGGGCTGAGCCCGGCCGGGCCCCATGGGGAAAGGCCCGGCCACCAGGCGCTCGTTGGCAAGCTCCCACCCCAGGCCTGGCTCCAGGGTGGGGCCCCGGTGACGCCAATCCGGGCGACATAACTGGCCTCGATCTATTACTCATCATAATGGGCTTCTGAACCGCTCTTAGTCTGACCCGTCCCCCAGGACCTGTTTGCCTTGGGTGACCCTACCAGGGGCATAAAGCCCCCGAAAACATAGCTCCCGGGATCATTCGGGCACTCAAACCCCTCCACCATGTTAAGGTGGCGGCTTAAGGAGGGGATCATGGATACATTTAGAGATAAATTGAGATAAATCAATTTACTATTGAAATAGGGGTGGCACGGTACACAAAACTCACGGTACGGTATGTACCTCGGTTCAGACCCCACGGTTCGGTACATTTTCGGTACAGTGCATGAAAAAAACATAACCAGAAAGGCTGTTCTCAAAGGCAGGTTTTTATTGTTTAAATCTCCAGCTGAGATAGCTGCAACTTAAAACCTGTAAGTAAAACAAGTGAACACGCCAGCACCACATTGAGTTGTCATATATTGATATACTGATTGGTTACTGAGCTGGGTACATCAGTGAAGTTTTAACACATGGGTACCTTCTAGGGATGTCAACAATTAATCGATTAACGGTTAATTGTCGATTAAGACGTTGGTCGATCAAAATGCATTAATTGTAATTAACCGCTAACCGCGGACACGCGGACATGCGCACCCGCGTGGTCATGAAACAAGGCAACCGCGCTGCGCCAAGATCGACTCACAGCCGACCGCAGGCGCCAACGGCACTGCTCAGCAGCCCTGGTGTAAGCGCGAGGCGAGATCTAACCCGGAATGCGTGCCGCTGCTGGTTTCGCCGCGGCCCGCGCCCCGAGCCCCGCGCCCCGAGCCCCGCGCGGCTGGCCTGCGGCTCGGAGCGCGGGGCGCGGCGAAACCAGCACGCGCCCCAGTGGTTTAATCCTGGTCTAGTCCAGGTCTAGACCCGGTCGAGTCCCGGTCCAGTCCAGGTCCAGTCCAGGTCCAGACCTGGTTCAGACCTGGTCCAGTCCACGTTTAGTCCTGGTCTAGTCTCTTAGCCAATCAGGACAGAACACAATGTTACTCTATAAAAAAAATTTTACACTATAAAAAAAAAAATTGGATAGAGCGAGGGATTACTGTATTTTGTTATTCAGCATTAATACATTTGTCTGCTTTTTACTAAGGAATAATTAATTGAGGAATATACAATATAATAATACTATGATATATTTATGACTCAGTGTTATGTTACTATAGCTTATATTCTTAAAGACCCTATTGAAACACTCAAATTCAGGTGAAAAACGCCGCTTATCAGTTAATCGTTAATCGACCGATAAGGTCAATCAACTATCAGTTAATGAATTAACCGATAATTTGCATCCCTAGTACCTTCATATACAATACACACAAGTACCACTTGTGTGTATTGCAATAACAAACTATGTACAGCTGTGTACACCTTCATTCAATTTTCAGGTTTTTCTTCAAAAAAACAAGTTTGTCTACACTATCAGTGGTGAGTGCCGATCTGGTGGCAGTAACTATGTCACCTGCTGTTGAAAAAACCCTTTCACTAGATAATGAAGAAACAGAAACAAAAGTATGTGTCTCGTATTAAACTTCTACCTGTGTGCGAGCGAGCCCGTGTCTGGAGCTGCGGATGCCGTACGTCACCGAGCGAGTGCGCAAGCGCAGCTGTTTCGCACATGTAACGTGTAACGTATCACAGGGCAGGTTAAACTTTATAAAACTTCCTATCTCCCCGTGCCTCAATTTCACGCTCTCTCTTTTCATGCTCTCTCTCCTCCGGCTGGTTAGCTCAACTGGTAAGTCACTGACTTTCCCCCTGGGGGTTGTGGGTTCAAATCCCCCCCGGGCAATGAGCTAACCAGTGTGGGTCCTTGGGCAAGACCCTTCACGGTACTGCCCCCCGGGCGCCGAAAATGATGGCTGCTCACTGCTCCTGAAAAGGATGGATCAAATGCAGAAGTCAAATTTCTCCCGTGTGTCACTGTGTGTCATTGTGTGTGAGACCAATAAAGGCTTAATCTTAATCTTAAAAAATCTCCTGTTCATAGCGCGTGTGGGTGCCCAATGCGCCTCAGCTCCCCAGAGCTCATTTCGGCGGTAGCGTGGGGGGAAGGGGGGGGTGTCCATGACTTTCCGCTTTTTTCATGACTGATGACTTTCATCCCTGTGTATACATGTTCATCAGGGCTCGCAAATGGCAATGGTTAAGAGTCCTCAAGGAAACCCTTGCAAAATGAAAGTCCTGTGGTCAGTTCAATATTAAACTTTTGTACCGTATATTCTCCGTCAAAATGTGCGCACCGAACCGTGACCCCCGTACCGTGACGGTTCAATACGAATACATATACCGTGCAACCCCTATATTCAAATGATCGTTATTTGGACTATACACAGACTCCAAAATATGCTGAGAAGAGGTTTTGCCTCTCAGATAAACAACACAGTATTTTGTCTCCATTAAAGATCTCCATTAGGATGGCTTTAAACAGCATAATTTTTGTTTCATTTGGGTCAAATTTAGTACAAATTTCAAATTCACTGACCTTTTGTAATCTACACAACTAATCAATTAGTCACAATAATAATTGCTAGATTACTCCATTAGCAAAATAATCATGAGTTGCAGCTCTCGATACTGTCCAAAAATAAAACTATTTGTACAATTTACCAAATACCGAGAATTTAAAGAATATCTTGCCACGTATTGTAATAGCTACGGGATCAACATTGATTAGGGTAAAACGAATAGTGTGTCCTTGGCAGGTAGAAGTGTACCAAAAGGGGAACTCCCAGTGGGCTCGAAATTCCACTTTGTCAATACTGAATCGATAGCGGCTGCAAAAATGCAAGAGGGAAAGTGGCTACAACTTTGAAGGCTTCATACTGGAAAACCAAAAGAAAAAGGGACGCAGTAAATAGCAAAAGTTAAACAAGATTTTTTTTTTAAGAGCACTGATCAATTGGAGGAGAGAAGAATTGGCTGTTCTTGGAGGCTATAAAACTTGAAATTGAGCAGCTTCAGATGACATTGCAATATTTTATAGTTCTGTACTCTTTAACTGAGCAAACTGGGGACATTTTTTGACATTTTAACATTTTCTGGTTTGATAAATAATGGAATTATAATTTTATAAAATATAATCATTATTGATATTACTACTGGGTCAAATGCAGAGGAAAAAAATCCTTTCAGAGACAATAAAGTGTACCTTAACTTTAATCTTAACCTTAACCTGCTTGGATCTTAAAACTGAGGTACCTGATTTTCAAACCATGAAAAGAGGAAGCAGGTCTTAACTTGGTCCTATCTTTCACAAACCATTTGGCAAATCAAGCCTTAGGACAGTTTTTTTCAGAAAAGTGAAACAATGTGAACCCTAACCCTAAAAAAAGCATGTTTCCCAGGGTCACACGCGCCCCCCCTGGCATCTCACCGTGCCCCCCCAGGGGGGCCCGCCCCACTATTTGAGAAGCACTGAAGTAGATGAAGATAACATGAAGTAGTCATGATTACTTTTTATTACTTTTTTGTCCACGAATACACTTTCTAGGGCTACACCGATTACAATACCACAATGATGAAGATAAAACATGCTCCTTTTTAGTAATAAAATGTTAATAATAAAAATCTAACAGAATGTTTTCTTTATGTTAACATGAGATCTTACTCATACAGCTCAAAAATGACTAATGATCCTGTTAATGTGATTTTTTTATAGCATCAACACTTCCTCAAATGATTATCTAGTTTTGATATTAGTTTTAGTATTGATTTGATTCGATTCTTTGCACAGCCCTAGTGAGTCTTGTGTGAGTACCTGTCTCTGTGGCTCTGAGCTGACTGTGACGTGAGCACGTAGAGCTTCAGGTCTTGAGCTGCTCCTGAGCTGCTGCCCCCTGCTGTCCACAAACTCAATCACATCAAAGTTTGTCTTCCACACCAGCAGCTGAGAGCATACACAGGGTTTAGTTAAGAGTATGAGCGGCGAAACTGAAAATGAATTTCTTCTTTTATCATACTGCCAGTTTTATTCACCTGCTTATCACTGCCTCCAGAAGCAAAGCACTCGCCATTTTTGGAAAACGCCACACAGGTTACAGGACCCTGAAGAAACAAGTAGAACTATCAGTTGAAATGTTACACAATTGTTATTATTATACAAAAACACAATAAGGGAATTGAATTGTGCGTAGTGAGGGTGGAAATTCAGTGTTTGTAAATGACTAATCCGCTGTTAAACACAGGGACCAGTGTTTTGGTTGATGAACACAGAGCAGCCAAAATCTTTGTAAATTCTCTCTACAGACACTTCTCAACTTACGAACGAGTTACGTTCTGAATGGCCGTTCGTTTGCTAAATTTGTTCGTAAGTCGTTATAGGGCATTCTTTAGAAGGGAATGTATGTTTAAGGCTTGTATAAGTAATCTAGATGGATTTGTACTGCATTTAAATAACACTAAATAGTAACAAAACAATATGCTTTTTAAAAATATGGAAAACTGATGAGATAAAAAGAAGAGAGAGACAGAGGCAGACGCAGTAGACACAGCTGAGAGAGAGAGAGAGAGAGAGAGAGAGCCAGCCAGCGAGAGAGAGCGTGTGTGTGTTCCACTTTCACTAGAAGCTTTTCACCAACCATATTGGATTACGGATGCAAGAATTATTTACCAATAAAACAACAAAGTTCGTAACACCGCAAGAGATACGTCTGAACACTTGGGTAGTTTCAACTGAGTGGGCAGAGGAGAGAGTGTGATGCTTGGGGGATGCTGGGCACACGATCGCAGCGCCCTGCCTGTGCATCAGCGGCGGAAATACGCACTACTCGGAAGTCGGAATAAGCGCTAAATACAAAAACTCACTTACGTACATGTACAGCACTTTTGCCCAAACATTTCACTTTTTTTTTTTAAATTTTCGACCTATGGACAGTTTTGCTCGTAACTCCGATTGTTCGCAAATCGAATGTTCGTATGTGGAGGAGCGTCTGTATAATGGTCACCCACATTTTGATCTTGTGTTACAGTAAGGATTAAGCTACTTAGTTTAGATTAACAAGACAAGATATTTTTAAAATAGCCACAAATAACTATAAAAACTATAAAAAGGTATCTAAAAAAAAATTAAAAACAAGTTATTTTTTAAAAGCAACAGGCTGTGCTGCCCATTTGTCAAGTGGCCTAGGCTCATGTGCCAGCCTAAACGTTTTGTGTTTGCCATTCCAACAATTTCCTGAATACCCTCCCTGCTCTTCTCCCTTATGTCATGCTACGCTATTCCATCCAATAAATCCTACAGACCAAATTGTTTTTAAAATGTCACGAAAAACAAAAACACCGGCTTCTATAGTGCACTTTAAAGTTGGCATATTGTGTATTGCTGTTTTTTTTTTAATATGCTTTCAGATAAAGGCATTTCTCATGCTGTTACTATAATGTCTAGTACTAAAAGAGTCTTTATTTAAAATCAGGATAAATGGCAGTAAGTCATTTATAAAAAAAAGTCTTGTTACGCAATTTGACTCTTATGAGTTTTAAACCATGTTATAATGTTGTTACATCATCAAAAACATACAGGGATTGTATTATTGTATTAGGACCTGTATTACCACATGACATCACAAGGTGCAATTGTGTGAAGAACACAGTATAATTGTGCAAGGTTTGTGTGTTAAACATGTGTGAATGAAACAAAACACAACTCCAGGTATGTTTGTGATGAGGAAACATTATAACTTAGATCAGATGGAAAACACAACTGTATACTGAAATTGCATAGACCTTTGGTGTTTGTTGTTTTACCTGATGTCCATGAAGCGTGTAGAGCAGTTTTCCCTCCAGCAGGTCCAGGATCTTCAGTGTGGAGTCACTAGACGCAGTTATGAGGAAGTTACCATTTGGATGGAATGACAGACTGTTCACTACACCACTGTGCACTGGGGAAACAAAACACACATCTTTAACTACAAAGGTTTACTCACAAGAAACATTAACATAATTATAATCTTAGTCATGGCAATAGTATTTCCCCTGTAATCCACTCTAAAACAATACCAATAATAAATGTATGTAAAAATTGCAAAATGTATTATCATAAATACAGTACCAATCAAAAGTTTGGACTCACCATCTCATTCAATTTTTTTATATATGTTTAATACTTTCAACATTTGATATACTGTACATACAGAAGACATCAAAGACATGAAGAAAGATGGTGAAATCATGTAGCAAAGAAAAGAAAGTAACTACATGTAACTTTAGGTCATCTTTATTTGGTAGAGGAAATAAATCCTTAATCACTATAAGGCGCTTTGAGTTACATTTTGTATGAAAAGTGCTTTATAAATAATGTTTGATTGATTGATTGAAATGACATACTTGTATTACCCCCCCCAAAAAATATATACTTCAAATAAGGATTGCCTGTGCCCCCATAGTCTCATGTAAAGCAGTGGGAAAAACTGATGTGAGTCTATTAATTTATGGTCACCCATCATCACACTAAATCAATGGAGCATGTTTGGTTGCAGTATGGGAGATAGATTATTTTATAGATCATCTTAAGTAATTTCCCTTGTGGATCAGTAATAAAGTCTAGGCAGGGGTCGGCAACCCGCGGCTCCGGAGCCTCTGATGCGGCTCAGTACAGCGGTCCCTTGTTTATTGTGGGGGTTACGTTCTAAAAATAACCCACAATAAGCAAAATCCGCAAAGTCGTCAGCTTTATATTTTACAATTATTCTCCATGTTTTAAGGCTGTAAACGCCTCACCACACACATTCTACACTTTTCTCAGACTGGAATTAACGTTTTCTCACATTTCTCTCTTGTTTAAACACTCAAACTTTCGTAGATTTTCAACAAAAAGCACAGTATTATAGAACGAAACCAAAGTGTATTTCGTGTGTATTTCACAGTTCTTATGACTGAGCCTCTTCGTCCTGGTACCGCTTCGCTGTGGCGGGTTTTGTCGGGGAGAAAACTTGCAAACATACAGCACTTCAAAGTCACACACTCACAGGAGACACGGAGGAGAATAACTGACGAATCAGCAAAGGTCTACAGTCCCTCAGGACGCAGAAATGCGCGTTGATACACTATAAAAAAAATTGGAATAAAAAAATCCACGAAACAGCGAGGCCACGAAAAGTTAACCACGATATAGCGAGGGACCACTGTATTTAACTAAAATGTATTTTATTTTAGTTCATTAATTTTCAAAATGTAATTCTATGGCACAAAGGCAAAAAAGACGTTACATGCAGTGTTGTTTCATTTTAAATTTCAAAAGGGTTTTGTGGCTCCCAGTGTTTTCTTTACTGTACGAAACGGGTCCAAATGGCTCTTTGAGTGGTAAAGGTTGCCGACCCCTGGTCTACAGTCTATTATTTCGAATGCTGTGGTTCCCCGTGGTGGCACAAATATGCCACTCCAAAGATAGGAACCATATGGATGTGTAAGCTTATGTTTGTATTTGCATTTCTAGAATTCTGGAAGAACTAAATTTACACTTAAATAATAAAGAATAAAGTCTGATACCTCAGATTTAACTTAGACTTAAACACGATGCCATATGTATTAATGTTAACTGTATTCAAAGTGCCATACCTTGATAATGTTGTAGCATCTTATGTGATCTGATGTCCCAAACTTTCACAGAGTTGTTAGTACTAGCAGCAGCGATACATGTGCCACTTGGATGGAAGTCTACATGGTTTGAATATCTTTGAAACAAAAAATACACAGATATCAGATCAATAATTTCTATAAAACATATTTAAATCACTATAGTTAACTTACCCCTCATATTCATAAAAGGAGTGAATGCATTCTCTGGTGTTTTTATCCCATATCTTTATGGTTTTATCATCACTGCTTGAAACAATCAAGCGGTCATCTGGAGAAAACCTGCAAAATATTTCATTATTTTTAAAAGTGTACTAATATTATGTAATATTTAATTTTGCTATTTCAAATGTACAGTAATTTTGGCAAGTAAAGAAATATTTGTCATTTGCATTATATAAGGCAGGGATACAGAGATTTAAATGTTTTTTATTCAAATATTATACATTACGCAATCGTGATTACTGAACTCAGTACTATGTAAAATATTATAGATTGATATAAAATCAATACCTGGCACAGCGGACCCAGTTGATGTGTTGATTTAGAGAGAAAAGAAACTTCTGTCGATGCACCGTCCAAACTTTGACTGTTTTGTCGTCTGAGGCTGTGACCAGATTCTGTCCATCTCCAGAAAAACTCACACTTCGCACTGTGGCTGTGTGAGCTTTGAACACCGTTGACTCAGCTTTCCTAAAAAAAACAGATACAAACATATTTAAACTGCTTTTTTAAAATGTGTCAGTATGTTAGTATGGTTTATTCTGTTTCTGTCCAAAATCATATCAGTCTAACATGTAATTGTTTTGCTTTTCAATGGGTTACATTGCATCCAGTGTGATTATGACAAAATTGGAATTATTATAATATCTGGAACACAAAACCTTCAGTGTAAGGATCAAAATAAAATGCAATAATACTTTTTTTTTTTTTTTTTATCTTACCAATATTTATTCACTTATCTAAATTTACACAGTTCACCTAAAAAGTCAGGACTGTAACTAAAGCAATATAGTTTGATAATAACTTGGTCATAAAATAGTCGTATTGCCTGACCTTTGTTGGTTATTATTTTATAGCAGGGGTGGGCAATTACTTTTTTCCATAGGGCCACACAAGATATTGTGGAGGGCCGGGCCAAAATGCTTAACTCAATTCTGCATAATCTTAATTGTATTTCTTTATAAAAAGCAGTAAATAGCATTGTTTTGACAAACTGGTAAGACTGATAAGAGTATAGCCTATGTTATGACTAAGCAATGAAAAAGTGAGGTTCCCTTACAAAAAACGGCATTTATAATAAACACCTCTAAAATTAATGCAGCTTTAGTCCATGCATGAGGTAAAATTATAAAATATGTTTATTTTATAATTCCAAATTATCTTAAATGGGACGGTCAGAGTCAACCAAAGGGCCATATGTGGCTGTTCAATGCCCAGGTCTGATCTGTAGTAATGTTATTGGCATAGTTGAACTGTCAGTATTGACAATAGAGAATAAAAAAACAAAGCAGCATGATTTTCTCATATTGAGGAGTTATGGCTTAAGATACATTTGTTAATTAATCAACGGCCATTTGTTTATGTTTATGTCAAAGGTCAAAGGCCAACACCTACAGGCTGGGCACCCATAGCCGTACACTCTTATCTCGAGACGCAGAAGCTACAAGAGATCCCGATGGAGAAAACTGCACTGATGTTACAGCCTCTTTGTGTCCATCAAAACGATAGGCTCGACTCTGAGGCTTCATGTTCCATATCATCACACAGGAGTCAGAAGAACCTGTGGCTGGAAGAGTAAAAACATTTATAGAGTGTGAGTAATAATCCATAAACAAAAAAGGGATACACTACATCTGACACGAGAAAAATAAAAAAGGAAACTTTACCAATCTGTTTCATAGTGGCACTGAAGTCCACACTTGCCACTGTGTCCCTGTGGCCCCTAAAATGCCTCTCCAGGGTGGGATCAGACTGTGGCAAACAAAATTAACAAAGTATGATTTCAAATGTGTAATAGAAAATATTTGAAATAATTATTTAAATACATAATAATAATAATAAAAATAGCTGCAAGCAGCAATGTGGGGCAAAGCACCGAAGGTTCATGTAGGCCTCAGCATGTAGGCCGCATGCAGGGTCTGACAGGGTCTAACAGAGTCTGACAGGGTCTAACAGGGTTTAACAGGGTCTAACAGGGTCTAACAGGGTCTAACAGGGTCTGACAGGGTCTGACAGGGTCTAACAGAGTCTGACAGGGTCTAACCGTGTCAGAACAGACCCTGTCAGACTCTGTTAGACCCTGTCAGACCCTGTCAGACCCTGTTAGACCCTGTTAGACCCTGTTAGACCCTGTTAAACCCTGTTAGACCCTGTCAGACACATCAAAGACAGATCAAAGGTTGCTAGGTGCGTTGCTAGGCAATTGACAAATTCCTGCAAATTTGACCTGCTGGTGCCACTAGACGGTTGTGGCTGGGGGCCTATAAATCGCTGTGGGTAATGAGGAGACTGGCTGGAATGTGCATGCAAAATTTCACAACTTTTTACCAGACGGTTCTAGGGGTTGCCATAGACTCCCATGGTGAAAGGAATATAAAATAAGAAGAATCAGGAGACCAGACACATCAAAGGAAAGATCAAGGGGTTGCTAGGCAACGTCGCTAGGCAACGCAGAGCAAACACTTTTTTTTGTATCTTTTAATATTACAAGGTACACAATAATACACACTTCAGGCACATAATAGTACATATTTCACCACCACAATAACATTCACAAAGCACTCAGAGGACACATAGGGGGAGCAAACACTATAGGGTGCCTAGCACCTACGGCGCTTGTCCCCTAATAATAATAATAATAATAATAATAATAATAATAAGATGATGATGATGATGATGATGATGATGATGATGATGATTATATTTATTTTAATTATTTATGCATGCAGCGAGCTATAAGGTCACCTTGAACAACTGGCCATATTTTTCACTTGGGCCAAATGGATAGCAAATATTTAGTTGTTTTTTTTATGTATTCCTCTAATATCGAGGCAATTACTATTTTCAAGTAATTTCTTTTAACCTGTTTTTACGGGAAAGCCATGCCGTAAAGGAAGTACGTCATGCGCAGCTGTTAACCGGGAATCCCTGCTTTTCCCCCCTCGAGCTGGATCAACTAAGACCCGAATATGAAAACATTTGACCTAATGCGTTAAAATTATAGTATTGTTCTACTATTATATATATGTTTTTTTTTCATTGGGACAACCTTGATTTTGCCATGAGGCGTGAAAAGCGCAAGCTGTGTTACCTAGGAAACTTTTAAGTAGCGCTGCAAGGCTAACAGCTAATGCTAAACGAATCGACAAATACAACTCCGACCACTTCGGATGTATTTCCATACATCATAAGCCATCCGGACTAACGCTTTGCATCTTTCCCAAGGACAGTGTAATAGCAAAGGGGACTAAATCGGCTTTTATGGTCAAAACGAGGACGTAATGTGTAGAATGCGATCTCCCGTTGCCAAGGAGACGGCTAATGCTAATCCACTTGTGATAAGATTTGGATGAAGACTTTGGTGCGTGTTTGTTTGGGTGCGTTTTAACATGGCAGAACTCCACATCATCGGCCAACTCGTGGGCGCTAGTGGTTTCCCGCAGAATAGCCTGTTTTGTAAGTGGGGAGTTCATACGGGCGGTGCGTGGAGACTTTTATCCGGTCTGAAGGAGGGACAGACCCATGTGGACAATCCTAAGATCGGTGAAATGGCGTACTGGAGCCATCCCATTGATCTCCACTTTGCGACTAAAGGACTACAGGGCTGGCCCAAGATCCACCTCCAAGTGTGGCATCAGGACTCGTTTGGCCGTTGCCAGTTGTTCGGATACGGCTATTGTCACGTCCCCTCCAGCCCCGGACATCACCGGGTCAAGTGTGCGACCTGGAGGCCGCTCGGGACTTGGCAGGAAGAGATGGCCCACACGTTTGTCGGCGGAGGTCCTCAGCTCCGCTGCCCGGACACGAGCTACAGCGGGGCGGACAGATACAGGCTGCACACCGAGGCCGCGGGGACGGTGGAGCTGGAGCTAGGCATCATCATGAATAGATTTGATAAATATGGAGTGGAAAACTAAACATTTCTTCACAGATATTGCAAATATAAATTAGATAATTGTTGGATATTTTTGCACAGGTTGAAAAGTGTTTTAAAATACATGTATATCTACTTTTATATCAATAAATGAGATGTATGAGATGTATTCATTGTGTCATCCTGTTAAGTGTCTGTACATTAGACATCGCCATGTTAGACGGGGCATATACATCCCAATGGTATATTTTGATGCTTATTTAATAGAACACAGCCTTGCAACATCTCTTAAAGGTTGTACTATGAAATTCAATCTAACTTCTACTAGTATTGATGTAACTGTAGATAAGAGTAGGCATATGGGGATGAGAATAGTCAGTTGGGGAAATGGTAGTGAGATGAGAGTAAAAATTCAGATTTCCAATCCTCAGACGTAACAAGTTAGATAAAGCAAAGTGAAGACAAGTATGCCTTATGCATTATCTATATGTTCCAATGACATCAAAAACACAAAACCCATAATTGCTGTATCTTTATGTAGTGACTACAGGTGTATCAAAGGTATAATATGTGCAGACCGCAAGTATTCTGTTAATTAGTATTAGTTTATATCAGACTATAATGAGACATTTTACAACAAATTAAAGTGGCACCACTTTCCTGCCTCCAGGTAAATATTATTGCGTTCCATTGTGTGGCATTATGTTAATCTTGCATTTATATTCAATCTCAGTCTTGGTATATGGTATACATTGCTTGAGATAGAGAAGTTTAATGGCATATTGTGAAACATTATATGAGAAAAATAGTGTTTGTTTCAAAACTAAGCTAAATGGACGCAAATCACTGAATAAAACATTTTCGATAGCTCACTGTAAGTTTTATCTGTAACAACGGTGTAAATACGATTAACATTTGCATATTGTACTCACCAGATCAGAGGTCATCTTTACAATAATCACAGTCCAAACCCAGCGACAGAAAAGTCCGTACTAAAGCGGAGCCAAGGTGTATATTCACATAAACAAATAAATAAAATGTAAAGTTTGAAGTTCGTTGTTGTTAGCTGTAGCAGCTAACAACAACAGACTTGAGTTTACGCGCCGTGGTTCCGCGGCGAGTGGTGACGTCAGATCTTAAAGAGACAGTATCAAGACGTTTTTAATTTGATTGTAGGTATATTTTTTTGAATGGCTAATTATTTGGTATTTATACTCGTTTCTACCATTATATTTGTCTATAGAAATATATATAGGCAGAAAATAACGTATAACGTATGTAGCAGGTGACAATTACAATTTTTCTACGTTAAATAAACATACAAACATACATTGTACCGTCAACTTGGGATTCTGACACCAGGTGGCAGCAGTGTACAAGTTACTGATCTTTCAAGAGCTAAACGTGAAACAATAAAAAATACAACTTTTATTATTTTTTATTTTACTGTTTGTTATAAAGACATTTGATCATTAAAAAAAAGTCCAGATGTATTTTTATGTATATATTGCGGTGGAAATACAATTCCATAATCCACCAGAACAGAACAGAATAGCATATGATTACAGATGGTATCTGGACAAATATGATTTCACTAAGCATTTTTTGTACAGTATGTAGAGAAGAGCATGTGAATATGACATTTAATAGTGTAGGCATTTTAGCCACTTTTATATTTTCAATATTCAATAATATTGTTTTGTGGTAAATGGCTTTTTCCAGGTTTTTTCTCCAGTTAAAGTTTTATATGTCCTGGCATGGCTCTGATTGTTGTGTGCTGAAAGAAGTATGTTAAAAAAAAACCTTTTCATCTACTAAAGTTGTCAGTGGTTTTGATATTGGTGAAACATTTCTCGGAAGGATCACAGAGCCAGAGTTCCTCTTTCACAACCCAGGACTGCCCTTCAATAACATTCTTTGACCCTTATAGAATTTAAAGAGAGAACAAGGAAGAAATGAGTGATTGGATTTGCCTAGTGTGTTGTTGTGTAATCTATGGGCAATGGCATTTCTGTAAAGGCTAACTATTTCTCTTATTTAGTTTTCTAAATTGTCAGCATGAAATAATTGACAAAGGGCCTATATTTTAAAAATGCTATAGTAGCTACTACCATGCCATTGAAAATTTACGGAAATAATTATAAAGTCTAGCCTCAGATTCACCATAATCACAGTTATTGCAACACTGCGTTGTGTTATTGTGGAAAATGTCAGACCTTCTAGACATCCTTTTTGAGCCAGTTATTTTAAAAGCATTTTTTTTTTTTTTTACATCTGTATGCATCTTTGATTTTTTGATTTCTTATTTTGCAATGACCTTTAAAACCAGTGGGCAAAGGTTATATTTACCGGACTAACTTTAACTTCCTTTACATTCCTTCCTTTTACACTGTTCTTCCTGGCCACACCTTTCCCGGTATCTGGTTTTAAAAAAAATATATTGTTGAGCTTAGTTGCCAAGTTATGTTGACAAAGGAAATGTCTGAGTTACACATGAGGAATCAGACATGCAAATAGATCTGTGCTCTCAAAAAATATAAAATCAAAAAAGGGGTTCAGCTTTCCATTCATTCGCATTCAGGAAGTGGGAGGTCTGCATGGGCAATTTCATAAAGCAGTTTAAATAAAAAGAAAAAGAAAAGAGTAGCAAGATTAAATCAAGTCTGGAATGAAGATTAGCCTTCCTGGCATCAGTTCATTTTCTGGTTCTGACAATTAGCCCAGCCCTCCCATTATTCACTCCCATCCTGTGAATCAAAGCCTAAATTAGCCAAACTGCATTTTAGGGGTGCACTGTGTAACTTCTCTGGTGAAGAGTCCGTCACATGCTTGTTTCCATGGAGATATTATTCTTTTGCCTTGATTATTCCACAGTATGGAAATAAACTTGGTAATCACAATGGAGACAGGCTAATGGCAAGCACATAGCCTGGGAATTCCCAGGCCGCTTCCGTTCGTTTCGAACTGGAAGGCGGCCTGGAAACTCGTCCAAGCGAGAGTCCCAGATTTAGGGCCCCAATCAGAGAGCGGGGGAGGGGTGGAAAGACGGTGACGCGTACTACATGACAAACGGAAGCTTGTAGTTTGAGCTGACAACTGACATGATTGGCTATGGACTTACGTATACGCTCAATGATAGACATTCATAACGCCCAATAAACGGCCGTTGGCAATCGGTAACCACACCTCCGCTACAGGATTTTTCGAAGCGAGTTCCCAGACCCATATCTCACTTGTGATATGGTCAGGTGTTAACCAGACTAGCAAGCACACACATAAAAGTTTCTAGGCTATACCACTATGCAGAGTTTCAACAGAATCACTAGAGATGAAAATGCATGGTTTATTCACAAATTCTTACTTGTTTTCTCTATATTTTAATAAAAATTTTTGGTCATCTTGGAAATCACACTGGAACAGAGTGTTACCGAACGTTGCATAACAAATTTAAAGTTCATTAAATATTTACTATTATTGCTCATGTAACCACTGCTTCATCAAGGACCTGTCCAAATGTGTGCAGGGTTGAAAGAGGATTTAGAGCAGAGATGACATTTAACTCTTGAACTGAACTTTGATTCATTATTAACAAATTTTCTCAGCTTGGAAGACATTACATTATCTGCGATTATGGCTCTTCACACACTAGTACTGTAGTATTTTCCAAAATGCTTAATGGATAGTTGCAGTTGCTATAGTTTTAAAGGTCCTATATATTATGCAAAATGCATTCTTGTGAGTTTTTAATCATGTTATATTGTTATCTCCTCAAAAACATACCTGGAGATGTGTTTTGTTTCATTTGCACATGTTTGCGCGAGAACAAGTGTCCAGGACGTGACAAAATCAACTACCGAGTCCTGAGGACATGTGCAGCACAGCTCCCTGGGGTCCTGCACTTTCTCTTCGCACTGAGTCTGAAGCTTGAAAGGGTACCGGTGCTTTGGAAGACCTCATGCATTGTGCCAGTACCCAAGAAGCCTGTCCAATCTAGACTCAATGACTTCAGACCAGTGGCACTGACATCTTATGTCATGAAAGTGTTTGAGAGATTTGTTCTGGCTCAGCTCAGACCCCTGGTGGCACCATCCCTGAACCCTCTCCAATTTACATATCAGGCCCACATTAGTGTGGAGGATGCTATAATCTATCTTCTGCAGTGGGCTCACTCACACCTGGATAGTGTTAAGGGCTCTATGAGGATATTGTTCTTTGATTTCTCCAGCGTCTGTGGCGGGATTCTTGAAGAATTCAGGCTTAATCGAGATAAGCGTTTTAAGGTGATTTATTGTGCTCCCACAGTGCAAAAAAAAAAGGTGTCAAATGTGTGTGGAAACATATTTACAGTGCTGGAGTGATATAAAAAAAAAACAGTTTTTTACAGACTTCCCCTTTAAGTCTTTTGCTTGCTTCCTTGCTTGCTTTCTCTCTCTCTGCGCACGTTAACTTCACTGTGAACAAGACAAGACAAGTGACAGGTGAGACAGGTGAGCACAGACAATAGCTTTCATGCCATATCAATGAATCATATATATAACACTCCATATATATAACACTCCAAATATACAGAATATATGAATAATTGCCAGGCCAATTACTCCTGGCTCACATGACCACCAGAACCAGCGAAACTAGTGGATTTAAACTCTGTGTCCTGTTTTGCCAGAACGCAGCATGGGAAGAGGAGAACGCGGCAGCGTGCAGGTAAGCAAATGGTCGGTTTTCAGCACGGTCAGGATGGCAAAACTGGCACTTCTAAGTGTGCACCCTTCGATGCGACAGAGCACACTGGAGAGGTTATGAGAATTAATATATGGTGGATAATGGAAGAGGGTTCGCCGCACAGAGCGCAATAGATAAGGAGTCAGGAAGCACACGTCTTCACATGCTCACCCCGGGGACAACGCTCTTAGGGACGGGACTGCTCCATCACAGCGCCTTTAACACAATTCAGCCCTTTCTGATGAGTGAGAAACTTCTCAGGATGAGTGTCAGCTCCTCCACTGTCTCCTGGATTACTGACTACCTGTCAGGCCGGCCTCAGTACATGCAACTGGTGACTACCCTGTCTAATACTGTGGTCAGTAATGTGGGATCTCCCCAGGGTACAGTCCTGTCTCCTTTCCTGTTCACTCTGTACACCTCTGATTTCCAGTACAGCTCAGGGTCCTGTCATTTCCAGAAGTTCTCTGATGACTCTGCGGTGGTTGGGTGTATCAGGGCTGGACAGGAGATGAAGTACAGGACGCTGATTGTAAATTTTGTGGAGTGGTCCCAGGCAAACCATCTTCTCCTAAACTTAGACAGGACCAAGGAACTGGTGATTGACTTCAAGAGGATGTGGAGCCTATTACATCAAGGGTCACGAGGTGGAGATGGTGGACTGCTACAAGTACCTCGGCGTTCATGTGAACAACAGGCTGGACTGGAGGGACAACTGTAATGCTGTGTACAAGAAGGGCATGAGCAGACTCTACTTCCTGAGGAAGCTCAGATCTTTCAATCTGTGCAGTAAGTTACTGGAGATCTTCTACCAGTCTGTGGTGGCCAGTGCCCTGTACTTTGCTGTGGTCTGCTGAGGGAGCAGCACCAGTAAAAGAGACATCGGATGGATTGACAAATTGACCCGCAAAGCTGGTCACATGATTGGCTGTGAGCTGAAGACACTTGTCACAGTGAGGGAGAGGAGGACACTGGACAAACTGCTCTCCATCATGGACACTCCTGCTCACTCACCACCAGACCATAGAGGGACAGAGGAGTTCATTCTCCAACAGGCTCCTACAGCTCCGCTCAAACAGTGAGAGATACAGGACTACATTCATACCATACTCCATACAACTGTACAACAACTCACCCTTATGTAACAGATAATACTCCCTACAACTGTATATAGCTGGTACTGTACATCATATTTGATTTGATTTTTATATTTGACTACTACTTTTCTATTTAAATCTGATTTGTACATATATATTTTATTATCATTATCTTATGTATATAATTGTGTCTTATCTGACACTGGTCTATTGCTCTTTGGTTGCTATTCCATCTTTTTTCTTTTACCCTCTGTTATACATCATATATTATATTTGATGAGTGAGCTACCGTACCCAAAACAATTTCCCTTCAATCAATAAAGTTTGTCTAAGTTTAAGTCTAAGTCTAAGTCTAAGTCTAATTATCAGTTTATAATTAGCCTGTCATCTTCAAAGATCAAAATAGTCAGTTCCACCTCGTGATGTCATGATGTGGTAGTTTTCAAGTTAACAGCTAACTTTTACCTTTCGTTCAGTAGAGATTGGCAACTCTAGAGCTGAAATTATCCAAATTATTCTAGTGAAGGTGTGTGGAGTTTAAAAACACAGTGGATCACTCAGCATTTCTTACAAGTGCACAGTATAATTACAAAGATTAAATGTTTTTTGTTTGTTTTTTTTCTTAATGGAGAAAAAGTAATTCCTTTTATTGGGTCATTCTTTTATCCCGCCCTGTAGTGATGCGTTATTTGATAAAACACGTGCTTATGTAAGTGCAGATCTTGTTTCCCTTTGACACAGAGCTGTATCAAAAACCGTGAGCCGTTTGGACCCATTTGAACTCTCACCACAAAAAAGCCTGGGGTGTATTGACCTAGATTCTAAATGACCACCTGTTGTGTTTGGCCCAATAAAAGAAAGAGGATCCAGATTTGAGAGATTACAGACGTTTTATACGAGTCACGCCCTTTATTTAGAGAGACAAATTCAGGGAGAGTCTATTTATTCACAGACTGATTAAAACAGTAGATGAGCGGCTGTTAGGTCTTAAAGTCACAAATATTAAAACCTGAACCAATTTAATGTCATAAAAAATGTGATATTTGTCACTATAATTATTATGTTAGTTGCAGCAAATAAGTATATCAACAGTCCAAACAAATATATACACAATTAAAAGTGTCTTCTGATAGTGGCCAGCTCTCTCTCCTCACAGTAAGAAGGTTCTGGGTTTGACTCTGGGCACTAAGATTTCACCATTAATTCAAAATATGCACAATAGATAACATCCTCCAGCTAAAATAGTCCTGACCAAACCTAGCTCAAGATCTGGAGATGGGTCACTGCTCCTGACAGGTTATCAGCAGCATTAAAGGGATAGTTCAGGTTTTTTAATGTGAATCTGTATGACATCCCGTTCAGCAGTGTCGTGCATTAACACTGGCTTACCCCTGACAGTGTCCTCTGAGCCGAGTTCTGCCCCAGTTCTGGCGCTGACGAAAATAGCACCAAGCGATTTAGACTTCTGACTTTTCCGTGTGCAACTGTTTTGTGATATATAACTTTTTGGACAAATATGGTTTTGAGAAGAAAAACAAGCTTTATTAACTGTCCCCGCTAACTTGCCGGACCTACGTTCGTCAGCACCAGAACCGGGGCAGAACTCGGCTCAGAAGACTCTGTCAGGGGTAAGCCAGTGTTAATGCACGACATTGCTGAAGGGGATGCCATACAGATTCACATCAAAAAATCCGAACTATCCCTTTAGGGATGGGTCAAATGCAGAGGTCAAAATTTCTTTGGTGCAATCCACAGACAGTATGAACTATTCCCCTTCGCTTCCAATGTCTTATATTATTACATTTGTTCTAATAATTATTGACCAGATCATTTCTGTGCACTCATCCATTTCCATTGCCAATGACAGTCAGGAAGAATATTCTGTTTACTTGGACTGTGTCTTGGACACAGAGTAATCAGATAATATAACATTAAAGGTGCTATATTACACAAAGTAATGTGAGCTTTAACCCATGTTATAACTGTTACCTCCTCAAAGCCAGAAGTGTGCTTTGTGTTATTCACACATGTTTGAGTAAACCTGGTTTATATCTCCAAAGCCCAAAATGCTCCATTCCACCTTTAGTTTAGTAGAGATTGACAATTCCGGGACTGAAATCATCCGAATCATTCTAATGAAGGTGTATGGAGTTTAAAAACACAGTGGAGCGCTTCCTGTTTTACCAGTATTATTTTGTGTTACACATGTGTGAATGAAAAAAAAACAAAACTCCAGGTATGTTTTTGATAGGAAACTACATTACAACAGACCAGAAAAAGCATAACATGGGAACTTTAAGTATCATTGTTGAAATTGGACATGGATAAGAGTCTACAGTGGTTATAGTTTCTAGTTCCTGTGTAATGCATGAATGTTTGCTTATAAAAATACCAGATCTAAGTTACAGTATCTTGAGAGAATCTGGTAAAGAGCTGTCCAGTGGTTCAACCGGTTTGAGATGCTTTTACTGTCAAGAGTTCACCTTTACACATCCTGCTTTCTGTTCCTACTGACAACAAGGGCAAAGTCTGTTTTAACATTAGCCAATTCAGTCTAGTCAGTCCAAGAGCATCAATGGTCTCGTTTACACCACTGTTTAATTACTATTTGAAAGATTATGAGAAGGGAAATTCTAGAAACTGTGTATTCATTGTGTAATAATTTCAGATCCAGGATTTAGTTAGATCATATTTATTTTAATAATAATTTAAATCATTTTGTTGTTTCTAATTCAAGAATGTGATTGTGTCAGACTTTCAGGTGAGGGGAAGAGGGTGTGTTCAAAATGAACAACCACAAATCAACCATAATTTAATTACAAATAGCCTGCATTTCATACTTTAGATATTAGTTTTTAAAATGTAACAGTATATAAGTCCATTGAATTATGTGAGATAACCCATGCCTTGCTAAACTCAGCCCAAACCCGGACTAAACCCTATAATTAGCATTTGTTTATTTTTGTAGGCCTAAACATATACAAACCCTGTGATTATAACTATAAGGGCTCATATTACACTATTTTCTGATCTATGTTATAATGTTTCCTCATCAAAAATATACCGTTTTGTTTCATTCACACATGTTTAACACACAAAGCCTGTATATTTAGGCTGACCTCTTCTCTTAAGCAGAAAACCACCTTGTGATGTCATGTGGTAATACAGAAAAGGCTGCATTGTGTTTTTTAATTAATTAATTAATTAATTAATTAATCAATTAATCATTGCATTTATATAGGGCCTTTCAAGATGCCCAAAGCTCTTTATGGAGCATTATTCATTCAAGCTACTATTGTAGCTACTATTGTAGCCACAGCTGCCCTGGGGCAAACTGAGGAAGTGAGGTTGCCAATCTGTGCCACTAAGCAATGTGAGTTACATGTCCTAAGGACACCAAACCAGTTTTTTGACACTGGCACCCCACTGTGGCACCTGATTTTTCCAAAGATCTCCCATCCAAGTACTATGACCAGCCCTGCTTAGCTCCTGAGATCTGATGAGATCGGCTTTGAAAGTTGGTATGGTTTTTAAACTCTATACACCTTCACAAGAACCATTTGGTTAATTCCAGCCCTGGAATTGCCAATATTTACTGAACAAAGGTAAAAAGTAGCTGTTAACATGAAACTACTGCTTCATGACATCACAAGGTGGAACAGAGCATCTTGAGCTGTGGAGTTGTAGTCAAATTAAAAAGGATTACTCAAACATGTGTGAATGAAACAAATCACAGCTCTGGGTATGTTTTTGATTCATTCTAACATGGCTTAAAGGTCACAAGAGACAATGGTGCATAATATAGGACCTTTAATCTCAAATTGTAAAAAAATATATATATAAAAGATATATATATATCTCCTTTTCTCTCTTTCACCCAAATGACAAACTGACTATTTTTGTCTGGAGACCCTGAACTTATCCAAGGCCATCCTGCTCCACAACCTTCAGAAGGGACAACTCTCTGATAAACGAGATTTGAAAAGGTTTATCATGATTCTTGCTTTGTAACCTTGAAACACACAGATTTAAAAGAAAACTCCCAAGCCATATCCAGTGATTGTATAGCTGCATTTTTCATTGTAAATAGGCCTAAATGAGATATAGTAACAGTAGCAGTTTTGCAGTGATTGATGGGTGGTTGTAGCAGTAGCAGCAGCACTAGAAAACTTGTTTACTAACTTAGGTGCTATGTTCGTCACATTTTTATATCTCGTACACTTGTTATAACTTGTTGACATACTTGTCCAGGTCTGTAGTTGTAGAAAAAGAAGTTGAAAAGGTACGCCAAATACGAGTGTTAGTAAAATAAACATAACATTCAAGGCTAAATATGAAAAACTCTCCTCAGCTATTGTGGTGTAGTAGTAGGCCAACTCTGTATATTAGTAGTAATAGTTGCAGCATTATCACTTCTACTACTACTTGCTGATAGTAGTAGTAGTAGTAGTAGTAGTAGTAGTAGTAGTAGTAGTAGTAGTAGTAGTAGTAGTAGTAGTAGTAGTATTCTTTTCAATATAAACATTATGATAAATCAATCTCTTTTGCGTTGGGAACCACAGACTTCGTTCCAAATAAGAAGTTCGAATGAAGGCACTTCTGGCTTCTTCTGAGCTTGGCTCCCATTGACTTATATTGGAATATTGACTCTCCCTGTAACTGCTGCACTGAGCCTCGTCATTTTGGTCTTAAAATGTTCATATTAACATGCTCTACATGATCCTGTTTTTTTTTTTCACTTTGTCAGTTTAAAAAAAATCCTATTCATAATATAGAGCTTGGCTTCATTTCAGTGGCGCTGAACTCTGTAAGTGACGTCACACTTGCTTAGTCAACTTCTTTACAGTCTATGGTTGGGAACCCAAATACTGTGCTGCAATTTGAACAATATCCATTTTTATTCAAACTAATTTCATGCCATTATGAAAATATCAAATCTAAGTAGCCTAATAAGGTCAGTTATGTTTATGCCATTTATTTATCATCACTGTTAACACATTATCCTTCACCTGACACATTATATCAATATTCTGCATTTTTATCTTCTGAAGCCTCATTGATTCGTCTCAGTTTCAACTTTTGTATCAGTGTAGCTATGGACATTTGAGAACTACAGACATTTTACAGCATACGTGGCAGCAAATGTATCAGAAGACCTTCCAGAGCAAAGACTCAGAGTCAGAGAGACCTTTCAGAGGAAATACTTTGATCCAAGAGCAAGAGGGAGTTTATTTGTAAATCACAATTCATACACAATGTAATTCAAAGTGATTAACAGAATAAGAAAGACATTCATCACCAACCGAAACAACAGAGAGGAGTAAGAGTGGACACTGGACACACCTATGACACACCTATGATGCTGCACGATATAATAATATTATATCGTAAAGGTGGTTTTCAGATTCTAGAATGAATCAAGAGTCAATTTCTCCTATTGTTTGCATGTTATTGTGATAAGGAAAATATAAATATAAATTTGCAGGTGTTGATTTCTGTTAGTAACTAGACTTGGAATTAGCTATATTACAACTAACAACTATAGTGATTTATAGAATATTGTGACGTCATTTGAAACTCTGCAATTGCATAATCTTTCCATATGCGTCTCTCTCTTAGTCTCCCACGCCCTCTTCCATTTATCTCTCTCACTTTATTTTTGCAGTTAAAAGGGTCATGTCTTAGCCAGCACAAACCTAAAGAAGAAAATTGCATACAAAAATTTACTGAGAGTTCAAGTTACTAACGGAGGATTATCCTGTTTACTGTTGACATTCAAGCCGAAACTAGTTTACAACAAAGCTGACAATGAGGAGTAAGTATATGTGGGGTAAAGGTGGAAGAAGCAAAAATGGACTTACTTAACAGTGTAGCTGGTTAAACAGACAACAGTGTGATCCGTGAAATGCTTATACAAAACAATTGCATTAAACAAAACAAAAATAGGTTTCAGGCTATGGCAATGGTCAGTGGCCATACTAAATAGGTTCCGTAATTTAAATCAAAATATTAGTACACTGCCTGACAGAAGTATTAGGACGATTGTGTATTTCTGAACTTTCATAATGATAACAAGACGTATTGGTAATGACAACAAATCAATTTATTGATATATAAAAGCAAATTTCATCATGTGTAAATGCATGTTATTGCAAAAATTTAACAATATCAAGTTAAATAGCGTTTTCATCAAAGTAACCACCTTTGGCCTTAATCACAGCTTTACAAATTCGAGGCATTCTGTCCAACAATTTTTCAAGATATCCATAGTTTTCCACTCATCCTGAAGACATTTCCACAGGTGTTTAACGTTAGTCGGATTCCTGGAGCGCACTTTAATATCCAAATATTCCCACACTTTTTCGATGGGTGACAGGTCAGGAGACTGGGGCGGCCATGTCATAACCTGCAGTTGATGACGCTGTTCACACGTCTCCAAATGACCCTTACACAGTTTGGATGAGTGCTTTGGGTCATTATCTTGTTGGAAACAGAAGTTTCATCCAGAGTTCAGAAATACACAATCGTCCTAATACTTTTGTGAGGCAGTGTATATCTTTACTCACAAAAGCCTTCAAATCATGGGGGAATTGTTACCTGAAACCAATAATAAGAATCCTGACTCATTGAAACTGACTGAAAATAATGTGTATAAAGTAAAACATGTCATTTTAGCTGAATAACTGTGATGGCTGATTCATTTCTTCAAACACAATAAACTTCTTAATAGTACCTAAAATATGGTGCGCAAGGTACAAATTACATAGATGTTTCCTGACAAAAAGTCTCTTCACATGTACCATGGAGGAGTCATGTTGTACACAGTAACTGGAGCATGAGATTTGAGGAAACTATGAATTCCTTTTGGATGAACCCTTTGTTTACACATAGGATTGTGCTATAAAGCCAGTGCAGCGCAGTCTGTGCGCCAAGAGGAACTAATGAGATCTCTCATGAATCTTCATGGCGATGTGAAGATGGGGGTCTGGCAAAACCCAAGCTCAATCTAAATTGTTTACCTGGGTCTCTAAAAATGTATTTTATCAATGCTAAATTAATTAATCCCTCTGGATAATTATGTCTCCCTGTGAAAATCTGTGTGGCTCCAATGGTTATCTGTGTTTTGACTTCGCCTCCCTGCATGGACACTTCCAAGGCCACAGAATGTGGTTTGTAATCTGGACTCTACATAAACATGGTACCCACTCACTGACACAACTGACATTAGAAATGAATGAGTAGAAAATGTCTTTAGTTAAGGTCTGATCTCTGCTCTCGGTTCAATCAATTTAATTGATTTCCAATCTGATCCCCCACACCCTTCCTTCTGTTACCAACGAAAAAGATCACCGTATGTTATATCTCCAATTGTTTTTCTGTCATTACATGTTGTTAAATTGTCACTGATTGTATGTATTGCATCTATTCTACTCTGCATCTCCCAGTCGGCGGCGCGCCCATGCACAGCGGCCCCTCCCCTAGCCCACTCTATCACTGTCCTGCCTGGTTAGTGGGGAAACAAAATTTCGAATTCACTCTGTGTACATGTACATGATTGTTTTCGACAATAAAGCAAACTAACTATGACTATGACTATGACTTAATGAGGCAGCCATTTTGTGACCAGTATAAACTATAAAGCTAAAACTACTTTGTACAGTTGAGCTTTTTCAGAGAGAGAATAACCAAGAGCAATAAGGCCTTGGGTTAGGGGTTATATATTTTCACGTATTGGCCCTTTTTACTGGTCCTGGAAAAAACTAATATGTTTAGTACTGGTCTTAAAAGAAAACAGGAGTGGTGGAAGATGTACTCACTTAAAAACATCGGAGCAAATAAATTAAGTAAAAATAATAGTATTACCTTACAAACGACTTGAGTAAAAGTAATGTATTGAAGTAGCCATTCAAAAACGTACTAGTAACTGTAAAAGTATTTCATGCAGCTTTTGAGTTCTTATTAATGTAAGGTTCCAACCTACCTATCCAACCTACTTTGATCCCAAAGGGGCCAGATCAGAAAACTCATGGCAAATATACCCCAAAAATAGCAATAAGTCTAAATATTTGTGCAGAGATACACAAATCTATTACAGAAGTCTTTTTTATTTGATGAACTAACAACAACAACTAAATATTATAATATTATGAACAACCTGAAACTTTAAGAAAAATGCAATTTCAACACAAGCGCACATATTTCCCTTTCACCTCCGTGAACAAATAGGAATTGGTAAATTTTTCTTGGAAAATCCTGCACTCAGCATCCACTTTTCTCATTTTTGACATTTTGCTGATGAGGGTGTCACAGTCAACAGTCAAAACAATAGTCCTTTAAAGGTCCCATGGCATGAAATTTTCACTTTCTGAGGTTTTTGAACGTTAATGTGAGCTCCCCTACCCTGTTTTGAAGAAGGATTCATTTACAGTATTAGGGAACCATTAAGGAGCCATATAAAAGCATCAACAAGTACCATGTCATGGGACCTTTAAGAGCATTTGGAAAGAGAAAATTACCAATAATTTAGGCCTAATAGAAAATTTGAATATAATTAAAATATTTTAAAAGAAAATCAGCCAAGGGCCAGATTAAAAGTCTTGGAGGGCTGGATCTGGCCCCCGGGCCGCATGTTTGACACCCCTGATTTAGAGGAACTATGATTATGACTATGATTAGAACTATGATGAGAAAGAAACCAGATTATTTTGCTGTTTACATTTTTTTCATTTGAATCAGATAACAATCAGATTTGGAATGTGCAAATTACTGGCATCGTCTGAGGCTTGGACACGTTTCAGATTTTAGAGGATGTGGGCAGTTCTACATCACTGCACTGCTTTCAGAAACTCCTTATGAGCAAACACTATGCAATAAATGTCAACATGTCAACAATAGATGATGAAGTCTGAGCCAAAGTCAGACAAGTTCAAATGTTCACTGGGGGAAAAAAAAGATTTATCATGTTTACCTTGGTCAAACATTGTTAAATAAGAATAAGATTATATGCATATATCATACTCCATACAATTGTACAGCAACCCACCCATTTGTAAAAGATAACCTTATTACGTGTCAAAGCCAGTATTTCACTTTTGCACAGTATCTCCTTATACGACCTGTCTTTATATATTGAGATATATTAATATATTTAAAAATGTATTCTACTTGCTACTGTATTTTATTTTTATTTCTTTACCACATTTCTGTTTTTGTTATTGTTTTGTAATGAGCTACTGTGTTAGTGTAATTTCTCTTGTGGATCAATAAAATTAGTTAAAGTCTATATGGCTACATTTATTCAGGTTTTAATAGTTCAAATATAATATTAAGTTTGAAACTGGGTGGTTATAGGGCAGCATTGTGGTAGTGCTTTTATATTACACAAAACTGACTCTTGAGAGCTTTAAGCCATGTAAAAATCTCATCAATATCATACCTGGAGTTGTGTTTTGTTTCATTCACACATGTTTGAGTAACACTTTATTATTAGTCTGTGTGCAACTCCAAAGCTCAAACTACCGTTCCACCTTGTGATGTCACGAAGCACTAGTTTTCAAGTTAACAACTAACGACAAATTTTGACTCGTTCAGTAGGGATTGGAAATTCCAGGGCTGAAATCATCCAGATGAAATTTAAAAACACAATGGAGCACTTCCTGTATTATTACATGACATCACAAGGTAGAACAGAGCCTAAATATGCAAGATTTCTGTGTTAAACATGTGCGAATGAAAAATAAGCACAACATTGTAACATAGATCAGAAAGTAGAGCAATATGGGCCCTTTAACATACACTTTATTCATTCCAATTGAAATGAAAAGATTGTCCTCTGCATTTGACCCACCCCTCAATGCCACTGGGGCAACCTGTCACGAGCAAGGGGCAACCCAGCCATAATACAGTCCCCAGAGACTCATCTGGACTTCAGTGCCAGGAGGATTTTTTTTTTACTATGGTTCATATTTTCGGTTGATGGAGAACATGCAAACTCTGCACTGAAAGCCATCAAACTGATAAGGAGTCTGTTCTGTGAAATTGAAACCTCAAAAGAGAACTAGGCCAATAGTGCATTACAAAACCACCCTCACACACCATACACATGTAGAGATGTGAAATACTGATTTAATTTCAGGGCCCTCATATTGTACAGTGACAGTGCACTTCTCATAATGGTTGTATTGTCTTTGAATGCAGCTGTGACGAGGCCCTTTCCAAGGATTATTACAAACCCTGAAAGAAAAGATGTTCCTAATCAGTTTTACGGAGAAGACACATGACGAGGAGAGAGAAGGACAAAATTCATGTGTTGAAATGTCACGTGTTGCAGTGCATCTGTCTTAACTCTTTGGTGTTTTTCTGCAATGCGGAACTGGGTTTTTGAAAGAGATAAGGTTTAAACAAAAAGGAACAAACAATTACGGGCTTGTCTCTTGGTCTCATGCTATATTTGAACCACAGCTTTGTTAATGAACTGTGTAAAAAATGTTTCTTTTTGTCAAATATAATAAATGAATCCTAGGCTCCCACCCACTGCTCCTAAGAGGTTACCCACTGCAGTAACATTAAAGGATGGGTCAAATGCAGACTGGCAAATAATATGGAAACAATATAGCACACTTTAACCTTAATTTATTATTGCATTTCTTGGAAAATTTAGTTAAGTTGGTTTAAAAACTATTTTTATTTCAGCAGGAAAGACAAAAATTAACAAATAAATGGATCCGTATTGAATGAATAGATGTTAAAGATCCCATGACATGGTACTTCTTGATGCTTTTATATGGCTCCTTAATGGTTCCCTAATACTGTAAATGAATCCTTCTTCAAAATCAACACTCAGTGCATGAGAAACAGAGATAAGATGAGAAAGAGTCATAAATATCTCTTTCAAACTCTTTATTCTGGGCGTTGTTGCTTGAATGCAAATGAGGAGAAAAGAGATGGCCAATAGTAGAGGGTGGGGGCGTGGCCAAACTCTCCGCTCTCGCTCAGAGCCCACAGCTGATCCATTTCCTTGTTTTTGCACGGGGGGAGAGATTTGAAGCGTTCCATTGAAAAATAAACACATTTCCACATAAAATAAAATTAAACCACTGCTGTTCAAAGGTCCAGAGGCTCAGATAAAGGACTTCCGAGCCTAGAAACACTCGGACGTGCCTCCAGGCAAATAAAAAAACGCATTTCGCATTGCCTAGCGCATTCGCAGTCCAAACTCTCTGGGCGTGATTTACAGAGACGCTGAGTACAGACAGACGGGGGTGGAACTGCATTTGCATTTCTTTTTTCGATCTGACGTCAATAAGGTGCCTTGTTCAAAATCGCCCGTTTGAGCTCCGATTTTTTGTAACGCAGAAAAGGATCGCAAATGCTCAGTTTAGACATTTCACATCTTTTAACCATGGGGGGGGGGGGGGGGGGGGGGTAAACAGGGTAGGGGAGCTCACATTAACGTTCAAAAACCTCAGAAAGTGAAAATTTCATGCCATGGGACCTTTAAGAATGTTATCAAAGGTGCATTGAATAGCTTCTCGGAAGGGTTCCACTGCTTCCTTGTTGTTTATTTCCCTGTATTGCTCTGCAGTATGGCAACGCATTTATGTCATGAACACATTTGTGTCATGTGCTTTTATTTTAAAAAATCATGCATTCTTACTGTGAGTGGGGTTGCTTCTCCACAGATCTGACCTGTAACTTGGCCTTGAAGTGCTGACTTCTTGTCTCCATGGAGATAGATCACTTTAATTCCATATTGTAGAATGTTGTAGGCAAAGCAATAACAAGAAGCAGACCCTCTGCCAAAAAGGTTACACAGTGCAGCTTTAAGGAGAAAATGACAGATTTAATAAAGAAAATCTTAATAACTACAGGTATGTGTGAAAAAGCAATGGAGAGGAGAGAGGAGACTGATGGTTCAACTGCTGTATAGGTTTCAGTGTAGGTTAATGAAGCTTGAGTTTTCACATGCACATTTTGCATTTAAAAATATGAAAGATTCAAAGCTTGCTAGAGGCTGATCTGCTAACTACTATGGTAACTAAAGAGCATATTTCTTAAGCTTTATAAACCACTAAGTTACAAAGAGAGATGAGTGTAACATTTTCAATATGTATTTTGGACTAAAAAAATAATCAATTCAATCAATGGACATTAGTTATACCTCATAACTGGTTAGCTATTTTGAAAAGTCTATGCGAAAAATAAATGGTGAAATTAACCTCAGGAACCTTTGTCAGGCTTCAAAATGGCTGGGACTGTGGAGATCCATAAAGGAGAACTTATAGCTGATTGGTTGAGAAGCAAAGATGGGAAACTGTGATTGGCTAACAGCTACAGACATTTATATATAAGGAACAAGGAAAAATGCAGTATTCCTGGTTGAAATGATTCTTTATTTGCACGAGACAGCAGAAGTCCCATAAAAAAGTACAGTTTACAACATATAAAACATTCTTTATCTAGACCTCCTTGGTAATAAGGAACTGAGAGGCAGAAATTCACCGTCAGGGGTTCAAACTTGAGATTTCTTTTGGTGGAGTTAAAAGGCATTTTCAGGAAAACAGAGACAGGCATTGCAGTGTGTCCTGGTTTAGCCTTGTCTTTTTGGCATTCTGACCTAGAGTAGAATGAATTGCATTTATTTCACGGTCATGTTTCATATCATTGAAGTTGCGCCTTTCAACAAAACAATAGGCTACAATGTTGGAGTGAAATGGAGAGTTAGATGTAAAAATTGGGTCACAGAGACAAAACATAGAATTAAACGCCCAACCATTTGGTGTTAGGTTGTGGTTGGCAATCGGTCTCTACACTGATAAAAAAAAAATGTTTGAAATACCACCATGGTCTCTGCTACCAATGTTAATCCTTGTTTAGACCTGGTTTAATCCTTATTTAGAGCTGGTTTAAATCTGGTTTAGGCCTGGTTTAGTCTGTTTTTCTTCTCTTGCTTTGTTTGAGTTCAAACCCTGATTAAAGGAAAAGTAAAGTTTTTTACAATTTGAGCCTTATTTCGGTAATAAAATAAGTTGTTTTACTCACCCATAGCACTTTGGTGTCATATGGAGGATTTCCTGTAATCCGAGATTTAGCCATAGTTTCGAGTAGATGAGGACGCCAGTGCGCATGTGCGGAGTGTGCTCTCAGCTTCCGTGACCCAAACATGGAACGCAAAGCTGTAAACTATGGATAAATGTCGGATTACAGACCACTTTTGATTCAAACGAAATCGTAGAGTAAGACATCAAGCTTCTATGATTTTAAAAGTGCTCAAATTTGTGTTATTTGGAGCCCGCACGGGGCATATTACATGCTCGGGGAATGCCCCAAGCTATGGCTATAAGTCGCGCTAGGCTAACGGCGTTAGCCTAACGCTAATCTAAAACATCTCCGGAAATCCTCCATATGACACCAAAGTGCTATGGGTGAGTAAAACAACTTGTTTCATTACCGAAATAAGGCTCAAATTGTAAAAAACGTTACTTTTCCTTTAAGTCCTGGTTTAGTCCTGGTTTCATCATAAAATACACAGTACCATAGAAAAACACTGAGATCCAAACTACTGAAACTGTTCTTAAAGGTCCTATATTGTGCAAAGCTGATTCTTGTGATCTTTAAGTCATGTTAGAATGTTGTTTCCTCATCAAAAACATGCCTGGAGTTGTTTACATTGCAAGGTTCCACAGTATGGCATTAAACCTGTCTGTCTTATTCAAACTTCCTATCCTATCCTGTGTTAAGTTGCACAGTGCAGACCTTTACATTAGTGTGGGCTTACGTTGTAATGATGTCTTTTGTCTGTGTTAAAGCATGTGACTTATCTTATCTCAATGTCCATATTTTGTGATTTTCTAATTTTGCCTCAATTTGGTTGGATTACTTCTATTGTAAATATAAATTATTATTTACGAAGAAAAGTAGAAAAATATGTTGAAGATTCGGAAGTAGAGAGTCAAACATACTAACGACACCAGACAGGGAGAATTCCTTCCAAAATTATAGCACAATTTACACATTTTTTGATACTTTAAACATGATTTCAACAAAACAAATGTGCTTTTTATATTTGTATTTGTCAGATAATCATTTATGTGCACATTAGAGACAGTTATGGAATTCCCTAGTGTGATGTCTTCATTTCCAACCAGAAAGTAAAATTTTAAACCTAAAAAGTGGCCAAATTGGGAAAACAAGTGTGAATGTTTTTTGCAAAACTGTTTGAACAAAATGAGTAGTCTAACCTGCACTTTAAATAGGCAGGTACTAGCCTATACCTCCACCAAAACAGAGGTAACTGGGACTCATGGTAGAATAAATATTGGAATGTTACATTGATCGTAAATTGCACTGTAACTATGAAAGATGTCCTTTACATCGTGAGAACCAGGATTTAACATGTAGAGTTCTTTCAGCAGTGTTACCAGGCGGATGAGCTGAATAAATCTCTGCATGAAAAATGTGCTTCGTCTGTTTATCTTTTGTCAGGGTCCAGGAAAGTGGGCATTTTGAAGCCGTCATCATGGAAACTGAGGTCAGAGGTAAGTAGGCAGTATTTATTTTTATAGCGCTTTTCACAGACATATGTCACACAAATGCTTTAAAAACAGATCATTATTCATTCTCTCCACATGCTGATGCCCTTGAAGTGGTTGCTTGACAAGGAACTAATGCAGTTAAATGCCAGGGCCTGGAATATTCAAGGACCATACACATATGTTTTTGCATGCTGTAAGGATTAATGATTTCTTAAACCATTATCTTAAAGGAGTTGCTCAGAACTACCTGGAGCTACTGATACTTTACAGTGACATCACGCTGGGGGTGTTCTACATGTTTGTGCTTGGCAGAATGTTCATCAGTTACAATTGCTCATGCACACATTAGTAAACACAGCAAAAGGTTTTTAGATCATCTGAAAAGTCAAGAAAAAATTACCAAATGGATTTAAATAACACATTTTCAGAAGTCTGTGATCAATATGAGTGTTCTTAATGCTGTTTAGGTGTTTTCAACAAAAAAGTGAGAGTGCCTAACTGAAAAACTAATGCTAGCTTGCATGTATCTGTAACATTATTTGAGAGGGCATTGTTTAACAATAAAAATCATCTCTCCTGTTGTAGTTCAAACTAAGTCAGTTCTTTCTGGTCAGATTGCGTTGAAATCAAGCTCAGATTAAAGTCTAACTTGAGTAACAGAGCTTCAAACAGAGTAGTGCCTACAGTTAGCATCACACACGTGTTGATGACATGAGCTCCAAAGTATCAATAACAAATGAATTAACTAAAGTAAAAATCATGATAAAAGGAGAAGTTCAATTTGTCAACTGGACAAAGTTTGTTTGGTTGAAAACGTTTCGCCGCTCATCCGAGAGGCTTCGTCAGCTCTGGTTATTGTGCTGGTTAGACACTGTTTATATCTAGCTGCCGGGAGGAGCTCCCTACACTGGAAAAGCTCTGAAAACGATCCCCCCTAATCTGTCTCTTTGTTTTCAAATTACTCTGGCGACTAGTTTCGACCCCCTATTCAACGTCTAACGACCCTCTCCACCCCTCTGCCCTGGCTCGTCTGCCCTAATGTTTCTTTGTCTGTTTTGACTTGGTTTAAAAATCGAATTATAAATGGGAGACAAGTTATGTCTAACTCTCCCATTTCTGTTTAACAACGGATTCTCTTTTTTGACAAAAATAGCCTCTTTAACTCCCCTCTCAAACCAGTTTTGTTCCCTGGCTAAGATCTGAACCTCACTGTCCTCAAAAGAATGGCCCGTGGCTTCTAGGTGAAGATGTACGGCAGATGACGGTCCACTCTGGCACGCCCGTCTGTGTTGGTACATCCTCTTGTGAAGTGGCTGTTTGGTTTCTCCAGTGTAACGCTCACTGCAGTCTTCACTACACTGAATAGAGTAGACCACATTGCTTTGTTTGTGGCTCGGTGTTTTGTCCTTTGGGTGGACGAGTTTTTGTCTTAAAGTGTTTGTGGGTTTGAAATAAACTGGAATGAGAGGGGAGTTAAAGAGGCTATTTTTGTCAAAAAAGAGAATCCGTCGTTAAACAGAAATGGGGGAGTTAGACATAACTTGTCTCCCATTTATAATTCGATTCTTAAACCAAGTCAAAACAGACAAAGAAACATTAGGGCAGACAATCCAGAGCAGAGGGGTGGAGAGGGTCGTTAGACGTTGAATAGGGGGTCGAAACTAGTCGCCAGAGTAATTTGAAAACAAAGAGACAGATTAGGGGGGATCGTTTTCAGAGCTTTTCCAGTGTAGGGAGCGCCTCCCGGCAGCTAGATATAAGCAGTGTTTAACCAGTACAATAATCAGAGCTGACGAAGCCTCTCGGATGAGCGGCGAAACGTTTTCAACCAAACAAACTTTGTCCAGTTGACAAATTGAACTTCTCCTTTTATCATGTATTCTACCTGGACGACTGAGGGACTTTTCACGCATCTAAAGTAAAAATCCACAAACCCTGTAATGTAAACACAATGAAAAGTAAACAATCAAAACAACAATGAAGTAGGCTAGTTCCTGCATGCACAAGGTGGAACAGAGTGTTTTCTGTTTGGGAGAACTCAATCAAAATATGCAGGGGTTGTGTGTTAAACATGTGTGAATTAAAAAAACATAACTCCAGGTCTGTTTGTAATGAGGCAACAATAATGTAAGACAGACAATAGCTTAATAAAGGCCCTCTAAGAGACAGACAGACAGACAGACAAGGTCTTTGTCGTCATGTGGAGAGTTCAAGGGACTAGTCACTGTAATATAATTTTATACTTATAGACCAAGGAGCTGGTGATCGACTTTAGGAGGAGACCACTACCTCAATCACCAGTGAACATCCAGGGGCAGGACATAGAGACTGTGGACAGTTTCAAGTACCTGGGTGTTCACCTCAACAATAAACTGGACTGGTCCCACAACACCGACGCCCTGTACAAGAAGGGCCAAAGTCACCTCCACCTCCTGAGGAGACTGTGGTCCTTTGGAGTGTGCAGGCCTCTGCTCAAGACTTTTTATGACTCTGTGGTGGCCTCTGCTCTCCTCTACGCTGTCGTCTGCTGGGCCCCAAGCAGCACAGAACGGGACAGGAAAAGACTTAATAAGCTGTTCAGGAGGGCCAGCTCTGTCCTGGGCTGTCCTCTGGACTCTGTAGAGAAGGTGGCTGAGAGGAGGGACAACACCTCTCACCCCCTGCACCGGACTGTAGAGGAGCTGAGCAGCTCCTTCAGCAGCCGACTGAGACACCCTCAGTGCAAGAAGGAGCGCTACCGCAGATCCTTCATCCCCACCGCCATCAGACTGTATAACCCCACTGTATAGTTACCACAGGCAATTTTTCTACTTATTTACTTATTAGGGACCGAGCCCGAAGGGGGACGAAGGTCCCTATTGTTCTCGCTCTGTTTCTCTATTATTAGGGACCGAGCCCGAAGGGGGACGAAGGTCCCTATTGTTCTCGCTCTGTTTCTCTATTATTATTATTTTTTTTGTTCTTGTTCACACGCTTTTGGGCAATTTGGAGCATGTTCCCATGCTTCAAAACGAACAAAACTTTGCACGGGCATCACGTAGGGCGGCAGCTACGCCTCCAAAAAGTCCTGTCCCCCGGTGACCCCCAGGAGCTCGATAGCGCCCCCTAGCGCGTTGTCTTTCGGGGCTGGCATACCGTTTAAGATAGGCGCACGAAATTCGGTAGGGACATGTATCTCAATAAGACGAACAAACGCCTCACTGCAATGTCATGTCCACGCCCAACAGGAAGTGAGATAATTGGCTTTTTGTGAAATTTGACATACAATGGAATTTGAAACACTTCTCCTACACCGTACCTCAGATGGGCTTAAATTTTGGTGAACATAATCTGAAGATGTTGGAGATGTTAAATTGCGAAGGATTTTCAAATAGGCGGTAATATGACGATACAGCGGATCGATAAAGTTAGGTATGAGTTATGAGTTATGGATGGGAGTTATTTATTGAATTTGGAGTTCCGTTTAAGATAGGCGCACGAAATTCGGTAGGGACGTGTATCTCAATAAGACAAACAAACGCTTCACTGCAATGTCATGGCCACGCCCAACAGGAAGTGAGATAATTGGCATTTTGTGTGATTTTGTAATATTGGACAGACAATGGAATTTGAAACACTTCTCCTACACCGAACCTCAGATGGGCTTAAATTTTGGTGAACATACTCTTAAGACACTGGAGATGATAAATTGCGAAGGATTTTCAAATAGGCGGTAATATGACGATACGGCGGATCGATAAACTTAGGTATTTATTGAATGGGAGTTATGAATTATGAATAGGAGGTTTTTATTGAATTTGGAGTTCTTCCTCAGACTAAAACTTCACAGGGTAATGTAGATGAGGACTACCAAGATTTTCATGCCAAATAACTGGCAGTCTGACATAGCGCCCCCATATGACAGGCCAGTGAACTGTCAGAAAATGTACAGCAAATGAGCGTTTTAACACAAAGAGGATCGTGGGTGGCATACGATTTCAGCCAGACACACGAAAGTTGGTATGGGTGTGTATCTGACTAAGATGAACAAAACTGTAATTACAATGTCATGGCCACGCCCAACAGGAAGTGAGATAAAAAGACTTGTATTGCGATTTTGTGTGATAAGACATACAATGGATTTTAAAACACTCCTCCTACACCGTACATCAGATGGGCGTAAATTTTGGTGTACATAAGCTCAAGACAATGGAGATGTTAAATTGCGAAGGGATTTTTGATATCTTGTAAGATGACAAAATGGCGGCCTGATGAATTTTGCTACCATTTGAAAGTGCCAGATGCAATAGGAGGTGTGTCACCACTTCATTTAGCAGACACTTCTCCTACAACGTATCTCAGATGGGTTTAAATTTTGGTGAACATAATCTTAAGACGTTGGAGATGTTAAATTGCGAAGGATTTTCAAATAGACGGTAATATGACGATACGGCGGATCGATAAACTTAGGTATTTATTGTTATGAGTTATGAATGGGAGGTTTTTATTGAATTTGGAGTTCTTCCTCAGACTAAAACTTCACAGGGTAATGTAGATGAGGACTACCAAGATTTTCATGCCAAATAACTGGCAGTCTGACATAGCGCCCCCATATGACAGGCCAGTGAACTGTCAGAAATCTACCGCTAGCTGAGCCCCTAACAGGAAAAATTGTCCGATATGGCTTACCATTTTTGCCAGGCACACGAAATTCGGTATGGGTGTGCGTCTCAGTAAGACGAACAAACGCAGGTGCGAGGTCCCGACCAACGCCGCTTGCGGCTTTAATTATTATTTTTTTTGTTCTTGTTCACACGCTTTTGGGCAATTTGGAGCATGTTCCCATGCTTCAAAACGAACAAAACTTTGCACGGGCATCACGTAGGGCGGCAGCTACGCCTCCAAAAAGTCCCGTCCCCCAGTGACCCCCAGGAGCTCGATAGCGCCCCCTAGCGCGTTGTCTTTCGGGGCTGGCATACCGTTTAAGATAGGCGCACGAAATTCGGTAAGGACGTGTATCTCAATAAGACGAACAAACGCCTCACTGCAATGTCATGTCCACGCCCAACAGGAAGTGAGATAATTGGCTTTTTGTGAAATTTGACATACAATGGAATTTGAAACACTTCTCCTACACCGTACCTCAGATGGGCTTAAATTTTGGTGAACATAATCTTAAGACGTTGGAGATGTTAAATTGCGAAGGATTTTCAAATAGGCGGTAATATGACGATACAGCGGATCGATAAAGTTAGGTATGAGTTATGAGTTATGGATGGGAGTTATTTATTGAATTTGGAGTTCCGTTTAAGATAGGCGCACGAAATTCGGTAGGGACGTGTACCTCAATAAGACGAACAAACGCTTCACTGCAATGTCATGGCCACGCCCAACAGGAAGTGAGATAATTGGCATTTTGTGTGATTTTGTAATATTGGACAGACAATGGAATTTGAAACACTTCTCCTACACCGAACCTCAGATGGGCTTAAATTTTGGTGAACATAATCTTAAGACATTGGAGATGATAAATTGCGAAGGATTTTCAAATAGGCGGTAATATGACGATACGGCGGATCGATAAACTTAGGTATTTATTGAATGGGAGTTATGAATTATGAATAGGAGGTTTTTATTGAATTTGGAGTTCTTCCTCAGACTAAAACTTCACAGGGTAATGTAGATGAGGACTACCTAAGATTTTCATGCCAAATAACTGGCAGTCTGACATAGCGCCCCCATATGACAGGCCAGTGAACTGTCAGAAAATGTACAGCAAATGAGCGTTTTAACACAAAGAGGATCGTGGGTGGCATACGATTTCAGCCAGACACACGAAAGTTGGTATGGGTGTGTATCTCACTAAGATGAACAAAATTGTAATTACAATGTCATGGCCACGCCCAACAGGAAGTGAGATAAAAAGACTTGTATTGCGATTTTGTGTGATAAGACATACAATGGATTTTAAAACACTCCTCCTACACCGTACATCAGATGGGCGTAAATTTTGGTGTACATGAGCTCAAGACAATGGAGATGTTAAATTGCGAAGGGATTTTTGATATCTTGTAAGATGACAAAATGGCGGCCTGATGAATTTTGCTACCATTTGAAAGTGCCAAATTCAATAGGAAGTGTGTCACCACTTCATTTTGAAACATTTCTCCTACAACGTACCTCAGATGGGCTTAAATTTTGGTGAACATAATCTTAAGACGTTGCAGATGTTAAATTGTGAAGGATTTTCAAATAGGCGGTAATATGACGATACGGCGGATCGATAAACTTAGGTATTTATTGAATGGGAGTTATGAATTATGAATAGGAGGTTTTTATTGAATTTGGAGTTCTTCCTTAGACTAAAACTTCACAGGGTAATGTAGATGAGGACTACCAAGATTTTCATGCCAAATAACTGGCAGTCTAACATAGCGCCCCCATATGACAGGCCAGTGAACTGTCAGAAATCTACCGCTAGCTGAGCCCCTAACAGGAAAAATTGTCCGATATGGCTTACCATTTTTGCCAGGCACACGAAATTCGGTATGGGTGTGCGTCTCAGTAAGACGAACAAACGCAGGTGCGAGGTCCCGACCAACGCCGCTTGCGGCTTTAATTTTATTATTATTACTTATCTTGTCTGTATGCACTTTTTTGTTCTAATTTTCTTTTGCACTAAGCTGCCTGGAGCTAATGTGGCAAGTGAATTTCTCCTGTGTGAGATCAATAACGTCTTATCTTATCTTATCTTATCTTATCCTTTTATATGATTGAATTATGTAGCTTGTAGATTGACCTTTTATATCTTCTCATGAGAATAATAATATGTTATTAATTGGGAAAACCTGCTCTTACACTCCAGTTTGATTTCTGTTGGTGAAATAAACATTTGTGTTACGCCCTGAAAGCCAGCTGCTATTTTGATTTGGGGGCTGTACAAAGATCAACTGAATTGAATCTAAGATCTGAAAACCACCTGTTCTATATTTAACCACCTCTAATCATACGTTACTATACAACAAACCCACATTCACATGAAAACAATCTGAAGTGTCTTGCCAATTGACAAAACAAGATAAATCAGTCATTGTCACTGTGTTATTATTAGATGTGGTCTTCAACACCACAATAACAGCTGTTGTGTCACAAACAGATGACTGCACTTCTAAAGGGTCACGTCAGGCGATGGTCACTACACTACTATAAAACTCCAAATGACAACTTAAGAAACAAAAGAATGCGTACCACTGATAATGATGTCTTCATGTTTTTTTCTATTCTGAATAAACAATATACATCAAATAATTTGGATTAAAAACATTTACCCAGTTAATAATCAATAGCCTACTAAATCAATACTATGCAGAAAAATGTAAGGCCTTTTCATTTAATTCTTATTAATTTATTTATTGACCTTTTTTAAACCAGTAAAGACCTGAAATCTTTCTTTTTCAGGGGACCCTATTGTACATGTTTTAGTGGTTTATTGCACCTGAAGGAAACATACACAAGCAGAACATGCAAACTTCTCACAGAAAGGCCCTATGCCACCTTAGAATCAAACCCGGGACCTTCTCATTGTGAGGAAAGAGCACGAACTGCTCTGCCACCATGCCGCCAAACTGATTTAAGCAAGTAATGATACAGGAAACTATTATCTGTGTTTTTTATAAACGTAATAAGTAATAAATCATTATCTTGTAGAATCAGTATGTAAGTATTTTATTTATTTTTAAGTTGGAGAATTGTTATGTTTAATTAGGCTACAATCTACATTTACTTTAACATAAATAAAATAATAACATTACAGTTTTGGGTGTCTCATTTTATTATTGGTCTTATTGGTCGTTTTGCGTTCTCATGTCTAAACAGCGGATATTTCACTAACAGATGACAATCAGGATTTAGTGGTTTACCGTTTCCGTGGTGACACCTGCCCCTGAGGATTATGGGATTTAAGGATACAGCCTGGTGAAGTTATGTGTCTTTGCTTTCACCACTATTTAATCACTGTCCTGTCTGGGTTATCATCTTCTGGAGCGTACTTTTATGTGATCACCAAAATCTGGGGTAGTAGGTTATTTTAGAGGGAGAGAAATACAGTAGTTGACCCAGTGTGTGAATGTACTGAATCGAGGGCAATTTGTTTTGATTTTGTGAAAAGAGCTGCGATTATATAGACATCAATTACAATTTGGTTTCCAGGGAGAGGCGAGGGTCTAAACTAGGTCACGTTCGAATAGTTCAAATGTTCATTCTATCCATGGGTTTTAGAATGATGAAAAATTAGTACTGTTGCCATAGTGATAATCAATTCAAAACTAAATATCATATTTTTTCAATGAGGAAAATTTCCTCAAAATGTAACATGTGAACAACTTGGAACTTCTGTTAATTTCTTCTATAATTTGAATCTTTGCTAAGGTGCATTCTGTCTTCAGTTTTAAGATTAGAAATAACAAAAACAATTTGCTTCTGACAAATTAATTTCTACGTATAATTAGAAGTTTATCTCAAATTCAAATGTTTTAATACATCCCACTGAATCCCAATTCACAACAACCATATCACAAAGTAAATATAGTGCAATAATGCCAAGGTCCTCCATGTAGATTTATTGTTTGTCCTCATTTTTATAATTGAGGCCTAAACTAGGTCATGTGAAGGTGTTGTGATGATCAGAAGATAGGATCTAAAAAAAAATTAACTCAACTCTATTACAAAATATTTTTTATAGATTACTTGAATAATACTTGTGAAAAAATGTTTAGTTCATGAGTTTTGACTATACATGTTACAGATTAAAGCTTTATGTTAATAAAGGAAAACTTTGGTTACTCATCAATACGTTATATCCATTATGCTATTCTTTGAAACTAAAATGTTTTGCTTGAGTAATGTAAAGGATAATTTTATTTTTATATTGAACATTTTACTTGAGAACAATTTTGCTTTATATCCACACTCAAACCACTTATTCATATGCTACGTTTCCATCAGTCTGTTAATTACTACACATCTGGACAGTTAAGATTCAAATGTATTGTAAAACAAAAAGAAAAAAACAACAACAACAGAGATAGACTTTCACTCATTTTATTGAGCATATAGAACATCTGGACATATAATAGTATTTAAATATGTTTGACAAACTCAGTGGTACTCTCAGTGAGGAGGAATGGGCAGAGAGTGTGCGGCGGAGGGCATGGTCAGTGCGCACAGGCAGAGATTGGGTGACTCAGACCTGTGAAATAAGACTTCTCTCTTTCGCTCATCAGCTCAAAGTGCAGAGGCTGCTGACAGAAAGTGCACTCTGCAGAAGAATGAGGCCTCAGTTCCAGACCCACCTCCTTCCACGACTCAACCAGGCGATCTGCAAACACAAAATACACAAGTTAGAGTTATTCAGACCAATTCAAGCATTATCTTAGAGGGAATCCAATTCATTTAATCGAGAATTGGGAGTTTTTTCAATTGGGAATTCAGAAAAGTTTGGCCGTGAAAAAAGAAGTCTACTTTCAGAACCACAAAGTGCTTAGTGGGCGGTCACTGTTATTGACTGTTTCATAAAAGTACCCATTGCAAATAAACACCTTCATTCTACAATACAGTTTGAGTCTTACCAACAAAGTATTTCATCATCTCGGGGGTGTGGTGAGGCGTGGGGGCGATCCGCAGTAGCTCTTCTCCACGGGCCACAGTCGGATAGTTTATGGCCTGGACGTATATGTTGTGTTTGCTCATCATCAGGTCACACACTTCAGTGTTTTTCTCAGCATTTGAAACCTAAAAGATAGAATACAATAAGAATAAAATGATGCAACTTATGAATTTGATTTACAGAAGATGTAGAAGCTAACTGGAGGTACTGCTCTTTCTGAAGCTTTAACTGTAGCTGTAACTGAAGTTAGACTAATCTGAGCTGACTTAGTTGGACCACTTACTGGTGAGCAGATTTTATATTGTTAAACCCTCTCAAATAACATTAGTTACAAGCTAGCTAATAATAGCCAGCAGGTTTGCACAGTCACCCTCACTTTTTTGTTGAAAGATGAGTGACCATGAACACTCATCAGACACACAAAAGTGTATGGTTTGCATTTCTATTCTTCTTTTTAATGCATCTCCCAGGTGCAGATTAACCCGGGAAATCCCAGGCTGCTTTCGTTCGTTCCGAACGTTCCTGAAAGACAGCCTGGCAACTATGGCAAGCGAGCTCTCCCGATTCTGGGAGCCAATCAGAGAGCAGGGAGGGGTGGCAAGACGGTGACGCGTACTACGTGACAAACGGAAGCTTGTAGTTTGAACTGACAACTGACATGATTGGCTATGGGCTACGTATACGCCAAATGATAGACATTCGTAACGGCCAATAAACGGCCGTTGGCATTCGTAAACCACACCTCCGGTATGAGATATTTCGAAGGTGGCTCCCAGACCATATATCACTTGTGATATGGTCAGGTGTAAACCAGGCAAGGTGCAGATGTGTATAAATGTGAATGAATGTGCTGACTCAGCGTCAAACTCAATCTACATGTTTGCATCAATAGGGCAACCTTGAACCCTCAACATTAAATCTAAAAACTTATCGGCCTGCGTTTGCCAATGTATGCAATGTGTCACCATGGTAAGTGCAGAATTACTCCATGTCTACATGTCTAATAACCCAGGTTGGCTCACCCTGACTGGGATGATGTGGCTGGGACAGTGCACCACAGGCAGCCCAGAGTCCATAAGCATCTGTCGGAGCAGTTTGACGTTCCGTTGGTGTTTTCTCCGAAGCGCGCGCCCCTCTTCGCTCTTCAGGACCTGGATGGACTGACGCGCTCCGGCCAAAAGCATCGGGGGCAGAGATGTGGTGAAGATGAAGCCTGCCGCGTAGGAGCGAACAGTGTCCACCAGAGCAGAGGTACTGGCAATGTACCCGCCCACACAGCCAAACGCCTTACCTGTAGAGAGACAGAGTGGGGAGAGGGTTAGATAGAGACATGGGCCTGGACTGATTCACCCAGATACTAATCAATATTAAAACTATATACAGAAGACATTATAAACATATTAAAATCAGTAGTTGCAGGTTTGAGATTTGCTAATTGTAACTATTTAAACTGATTTTGATTTAATTGGAGGCACATTTTGCATTCCCATGGAGTCGGATGATTTGACGTGGGAGAGGCACTCTCTTGAATATAATGTCCTCTCAGTTGGACAGGGACAGTGTAATTGAATCAGAGGAGCCAGACCCTCTGTCTCCATGGCAACAGCATGGATCAGGTTTTCCTACAGAGGCCCCAGAGCAAAAAACAATGTGATTATAGACCGTTTATGCTGTGACACTGTTGCCACACACTTTACACTTAAATGCTAAATAACTAAACCTTTGTGTTGATTTTTTTTTTTTTAACAAAAGCAATATTTATATTTTAATATGTGAAAACAATGGTAAGATTTCAAATATAGGATACTGTAACTTAATTGGTCAACAGAAAGCAAATTGAAACAAGTGTAAATTAGTGTTGATGCACTGGTTAGTTGGAATGATATCAGGCTAAATGCCAAATCTCAAACCAGTCTAAAAGATTTAGAATGGGACTAAACCAGAATAAAACTAAACTAGACTAATAAACCAAATCTTAATACTAGCCTACAAAATGACTACAACATGAATGCAATTTCATTCCCTGCCATTTTTGTACCTTGCTAGAGTAAAAAACTTTAATCTCCAAGTTTTGAAAGCTTTTGCTACTCCACCTTTTTAGTTCTTATTTCTTTAAAAATCAACCAAGAATTGCAACTACTGTCCTACATTACGGAAACACAAGAAACAATTATGCATTTTGCCAACATATTGACTAATACTCAAATTAATAATGAGGGATGTATACTGACCCAGAGTCCCAGATATGATGTCCATCTTGTGCATGACCCCGTCTCTGTCCCCGATGCCTCCTCCTCTGGCTCCGTACAAACCCACAGCATGAACCTCATCCACAAACGTGATGGCCCCAAACTCATGAGCCACGTCACACATCTCCTCCAATGGACACACTGCACCTATGGGGAGAAATACACACAATGTTCAATTACTACAGAAATGAGAAGGGATATGGATGGTCTATCGGGTTTCAAATAATAAATCAGGACTAAATCACGACTGTGTTGTGACTAAGGCTACGTTTATACGGCAACGATCAAAACAGAAGATGCAAAAGTGGCGTCTCGTCTTCAATTTTTTATCCGCGTTTAGACGAGTGTTCTCAACAGGAAATGTTTGTTTATACGAAGACGCAAAAGTGGGCCAATTCGATTGAATATGCATGCCAGACCGCTAATATAATGTCAGAGCTACCTTTTTCAGGACACCGACAGGGGCTCTCATCACGGTTGTTTCGCCCTCGATGTAGGGTCGGAGCTCTTCGTTTAATGCAACAAGAGCTTGTTTAGTCATTCTGAAGTTTTCCACCTAAGCACTGTCATCAACTAATCCATTCTCAAAATCAGGGATGAAAGTGGCCAATCATGAAAAAAGCGGAAAGTCCCCCCCCCCCGCTGGAAAATTTTAAAATTCTGAAATTTGGATTTCTATATGCTATATGTTAGCAATAAAGTAAAACTGTACATAAAAGTACAAAAAAAAACAACACATTTTATTAACAGGTACTAGTAGTATATATTGGATTTGTTTTTGCTTTGCACTTCGTCTAATCAGACCGCATTGAGGAGGAGCTTATGCGCGCTAAAAGGCGCAGGTGAAAAAGCGAGGAGCGACGTGTTAAGTGAGGCACGGGCAGGTAGGATGAGGTATAGGATGTTTTATAAAGTTTAACCTGTGTACACGCAATGGTACACGCTATTACGAAAGAGCTGCGCGCGCTCGCTCGCTCGCTCGCTCGCTCCGCGGCTCCAGACACGGGCTCACGCGGCCCGCAGTTTAATACGAAGTTTAATATGAGATACACGTACTTTTGTTCTGAATACGGGACAATTCTGTTTTTCAAGGGACGGTTGGCGACCCTAAACACAACTATACATATATATACACCCAAAATCTTTCTCAACGAATTTGCACAGATGTAAAAAAAAAAAAAAAAATTACCCCGCAGCTGGAAAAAAAAGCGGAGATCCGCTAAAAAACGGAACTCTTTCATCCCTGCAAAATTGTCCCACCACTGACTGGTTCTGCCCGGTCTTGTCCAAACTCGCCTCTGTCGCCTGCGACGTACTGTTATTGTTTTTACCGGCTTGGCGCATCAGGTCAGGTGTATGCGACGTGAACATGTTTTGCGCTTCTTGCCGTTTAGACGGAGACACGACCCGGGCCGTCTTCAGAACTCCACACTCTGGAAGGAGTCTTCAGATTTTTGCGGTTTCAGAGCCCGACGGCGCAGTTGCCGTGTAAACGAAAGACACTTCCGATAGAATATTTTGTCGTTTTCAATCGCAATCATCCTCGTCTAAACGGCCCCTAAACCAAGAACCAGTCTTATGTAAACAAGTCAACATCATGCCTAAACAAGCCTCAAATCAGGACCAAACCAGGACACACCCAGAGACATGTCCAAACAAGGTAATAAGGTCATGGAAAGACAAAAATAAGACTAGTTAAAAATTAAGGCAGGTCTAAAATGTGACTAAACTAGTTCTGAGGCTGGGTCTTAACAGCACTGAACCAGGGCTAAACCAGGACCCAAAACCCAAAGCTAAACTCAAACAGGCCTGAAAGAAGATTTAGATTTTTTGGCCCAGTTCAGTCTTGATATAAAATTAGTTTGGTCTTTTTCTAGGTCTGTCTCGCTTTAGTTCCAGATCTAATCACAGTTTTGATATACAGTGAGTGAATGCTGCATAAAAGAGGCCCACAAGTGACTACAAAACCAAAACTAACAGAAGCGTTCGTCATTTAAAAGAACAGAATTAGATCTAAACTAGGGATGTCAAGATTTGGTTAACTGAATAGCTAAAATAATAATCCATTCATTTTATTCTACAACCAAGTAAACCTACATGTAAAGTAAGCCTTTTCTGCCTATTTACATCACATTAACTTAATTGTCAAGACAGTTTGAGTAGTGGATTGGTAATCAATTAAACAATGCGAAGGAAACTGAAGAAAGGAGTTCACTGTGAGTAATCATGGATAATCATGGCATTATCAGATTTTAATGTTTTATGAGAATTGTGAGAAGAAATATGACTTAGTGGCATTTCTAGTCTAACCAGGGCTGGGGTGTGGTACTAACCGTCCATGGAGTGAACGGTCTCGAAGGCAACGATCTTTGGTTTGGAGGGGTCTCCTCTCTGCAGCAGCTCTCTCAGATGAGACACATCATTATGACGGAAAATGAACTTCTTGGCTCCACTGTTCCTGATGCCTTGGATCATGGAGGCGTGATTCCCAGCGTCTGAGTAGATCTCACAGCCTAAAACAGGTCAATGGGAAAAATAATAAGATTATTGTGTACTGAAAGACAACAGCTAATGCCATGGAAGTAAACATCTGTATTCTTCAGTTCTTCTAACATGGGTATACATTTAACAACTATATCACTTAGGGTCAAAAACATTAGTCAAGTCAAATAGGTAACATCATTATCTATGGTGTTACTAAATGTTAAATCAATGGGGGTTATACATTATAAGTAATAGCCATTTAAATATTGTTTTACAAACTAAACCAAAGCCCAAAAAAGACAATTATAGAAACACTAATAACTGCACAAAATGACTCAAATATTATAAAACAAAAATATTCCAAAAATACATTGAACTATATCTACCAACTACCCCCCAAAAGAGTCATAAGTAATTTGAGTGTTTAAAAATTTACTCATCAGTATTTCAGTAAACAAAACAATTACTCCAGTGCATCATCTTTTATTTTCAGATAAAAGTCTACACCATAGTGACAGCAAATTCTGATAACCAAAGGTCGTACCAGGCAGCATCTTGGCGAGGGTGAAGAGGGTGGAGTCATTGGCAACAAAACAGGAAGTGAAGAGCAGCGCTGCATCTTTTTTATGGAGGTCTGCCAGCTCCTGCTCCAGCTCCACGTGGTATTTACTGGTACCAGAAATGTTCCTGGTCCCGCCCGCCCCTGAACCGTGCTTCTTTAATGTATCCCTGAGAGGAAGACATGGAGATTAAGATTTTACGGTTTCAATTTCAACATTTCAATACTCCAAAAAACACCCCACCCCACCCAAGTGCATGTAAACATAGCGACTTCAGTCAAAAAACCTACATTTGCAAAAATATGTGGATTTAAAATAAACAGTGAAATGACTGAAAACTTGAAAAATATTGCAATATCTTCCTCAGTAATTCTCTACAATGTCGTTACAGCAAAGCCAATATATTCCATGTTGGACCATAGCATGCAAGTATTTACAGCTAGAAATCATACATATATATTTATATTGAACTGAATTTTCTTAGATTGGGATAAAATTAGTTTCCCATTAGTTTATTTTTTAAAACCGTTTACACAACAACATCTGTGTTGTGTAAAAGGTAAAAGTTTATTGCCTTCAGGCTTTTAATGCAGTTGACATCAAGACTAATGTAGACAAATGGTCTGATTGAAAACCCAGTCAAAATGTTTTATAATTATGTAACTAAGAGTTACTTAAAAAGGTGACATGTTGTTACCAAAGTCAGATACTCAACCATGTTTACTGATTTACAGAAAGACCAATGCAGTTTTAATGAAGTTGTCATTATAAGGCAACACCCAACCAGGAGGTGTGGCAGCCACTGAGAACAAACCAGGTCCAGGTGTAAATGGAAAAACTGGAAAACCAACACCACAGAGAATCACAGAGGTGTTGGGTTCAGTTCAATTATCTGATCCTCTCAAGTGGAAAGAACTGCGGAGGATGGTTCCAGAAATGAGCTCATCAACAAACAATACGAGCATAGATTTATCCATGGTGAACATATGTTTTATTATTACTGCACTGGCGATGTTTTGTTACTTAAATTTCCATTTATGATTTAAATGGTATAAATTAAGTTAGAGGTTTTCTAAGAATGTTAATCTCCAAGTAATCTCTATACCTAAAAAAACATTCCATTAATGTAAGAGACCAGAAATATAAATACCAAGTTAATATTAAAACTAAACGAAATATACACCAATAAACAAACCAAAATGACGGCTTACATGATGGTTTGTAGAACTCGTGGGTGTCGACTCATGCCCAGATAATCATTGCTGCACCACACAGACACCTCCCTCTTGTCCTCCAAAGATTCAGTGAAATCATTGGCCATTGGGAACTCGTTAGCCAATCGGTTGACGGTTTTGAAGACACGGTAAGTGTGGTCACTCTTCTTCTCCTCAATTTTCTTCTCAAAAAACTGATCGTAGTGGATTGGAGACACTGGAGGAAGGAAAATGTTAAATGTTGTTACTTGCATTGTGGCATTCCATCTTTTATTATGAGAAAAAGTTTTTCAGAAGTGTTCTCCGTGTAGAAGAAAAGAAGTTATTGTATGACAAGCTGCATCTTAATAAATCTGTAGAAATCCCAACTTTGTACAGACTTATTAAAATGTAACGACAATATCCAGGCAAGTGGTCCTTGAGCAAATGAGAAATCCTATACAACAATGAAATGTTATAATTACCCGGCAGGTTATCCTTGAGCAGATGAGAAACTCTTTTGGGCCTCTGTTTCAGAAGAGTTTTCATCAGGCTCATTTCATCCTCAGATTTCTCATTTTCCTTCAACTGCGCACGAGATACCTCTATAATACAAAGGATTAGGATAAGTACAATATAACTGACCACATAGAGAGGATTTTATTGACTTTTCTAAATTTGGTCTTACCCTGCTGGACAGTGCGCACTTCTTGAACATCTTCCTGGAACTCCATGCCAACTTGGCGGACAACACTGCTGTGCTTTTGTCCCATCTCAGCTGCCAAAAAGGGGCATTTAGAGGCCTTTGCCTGCCCCGAGGAGGGCATGGGGTGACCAGGAGGCATTGATGCTTCTTGTTTGGTTCCTAAATGGAATAACAATTAATATTTATTAAGTGGTGTGTATAATTTTAAAACTTTCAATTAAATGGCAATACACAAATCTGAAATTGTCAATTATTACAACACATCTTTTCATTATCTTCTTACAGTATACATTAAAAGTTACAAGTGTGTCATTAGTAGGACTGTCATATTTGAAGTGCGATAAATTAGTGAAGAAAATATAGATGATAAACAACATTACTGAAAGTAATTTATGTCACTGAGACAATAAACTGGAAGGATTACTCCCCCCAAATATTCTATACTTGTATAGAATATTTGTGTAGATGTATAATATTATTTAAAAAAACAAAAACAAAAACAAAACATGAGCTGTAATGAATAAATAACAGAATGAAACACACAGTAATAGGTCTGCATCTGCAATGAGTAATAAAAGTTATTAATTCAACCCACTACAGACCAAATCTTATGGGAGTACCCCAGAATAACAAAATCTTTCCTCATTAGTACAAAGAAAAAGCACCCAACCATAAATACTGACACCCAAAAATTGTTGTTACATCTTTCATATATTGAATGACATGTCGATATAGTAATTATTGAGTATTTTGTAGTGCCAATGAATGTAAAACATAAACCAGACTCACCTTCAGCTGGGGTACTGTCCATTCTCTGGTCCAAGGAAGAGGAGGAGCAGAGGGCACGGGCCATCTGAGGGGCCATGGGTTTAGACGCCAGTTCCATCATAATAGGACATTTTTGGGCGTAAACCACCAAAGACTTTTTGGGCTGCTGCATAAAGGCCTGAGGCACACGAGCCAAGAACGGACACCGACGAATTATCACATCCATGATGAGCTCTCACTCTTGATTGTCTAGATATCTAAAAGAAACCAAATATAAAATCACACGGTGAAGCAGAGTTACTAAATTACAGACATAACACTAATCAATGTCTACATTGTCAGAATACTAAAATTTAGTATCCATTTGATACTAAAGGAATAGACTTGATATAATATTTTCAATTTACAATATTAAATCATAGTACTTTCTTTTATATTACCATGAGGTCTAAAGCTATTCAGGAAAGGTGACTTTTTTTTAGTATCGATACTTGCTCAAATGAGTATCTAGTTTCAATACTAGTTTTAGTATTTGTCTGATTTAGATACTTTTGACAACCCTACTATATAGTGAATGAGTGTATATTGACCAAGCTCAAACTCAAGTTACAAACCACAAACCAATATGAAAAAGATTAGATAAAGTCAACTTTACTCTATAAATACCTCAAGAGTAATGGTCGTGTGTAAACAAAAAAGTTGAAGAAAAAAATAATAATAATAAAGAAAAGTTGCAATGTACTAGAAGCAAAACTGCAAAATCAATTGTTACTACCATAATAATTGATATATAAACTATAACCTGCACAACTGTTAATTTTGGAATAATTTTAAATGCTAGAATTGTCATTTATTATTTACATTTTACCTTATCTCAGTGCAAACAAATGCAATGAATCCATTAGTCCTGCCCTTTACTACGACTAAACTGCGCAAAGTTCAAGTGAAATTCCATTCATCTTCAGTCATGTCGTTTCCCTGTATACAGTATAACCCATGTGTAACACACATAACGTGACACGAGACGGAAATGCCTTTTAAAGGAAACGCAATCCCCAAATACTACCAACACTGCACCGTGACTGCAGTGTATATATGCACTCGCAACAGGTGTCCAACCATAAAAAACGAAATAATCATCGTAGCATGAAAGTTTCGCAATGGTAAACTTTACGCACGGACTACGCACGGATTCATTTCCCATCCCCCTATACATTCCTAGAGCTTGACGCTTGACTTACTTCCACAGTTTTCCTTGTCATCGAGGGAAAAAAAAAAATACGGATGAGTCACATTTAGCAATACACAAAGTCGTGCAACCAATATGATTCACAATAGGGGGACATTTTTTTAGTTTTAATGACATAAAATGTCATAACTTACTGCACATGGAAAACAGAAACAATATATGATCTAAACCATCACGGTTCATTGTAATAAATGTATAACACGATGTAAACTTAATGATTGTTTATTTCAAAGGTTTGATTAAGTTATTCTACATTTGGATCATTGATATTGCATGTTTAATAATCATAACATTGTGATTTTTTTTCCCCTCCTTGTTAGAAGTCACGATCCGTCAAAATAAACTTGAGCAACAGATAAAATGAGCAACAGACATTTTAAATGATCATTATAATATTTAAAAAGAGATTACTATTAAATAAAATCATTCATTTTAGGAAAAATCCTAGAAATGTTACCTAAAGATGTTACCAAAGCCGGTGACCTAGCTTAGCACGCCAATATTAGCTAAAATCAAGAAATCACCATGAACTAATGTATGGAGGACGTACTTACTGTTAAAACGCAGTCCTTGTGTTGTAAAACAGAACAGCAGTTTGAACAAAGGCGCTCAGTAAAGTGTCTTCTTAAAAACAGAGCTAAAAACGAAGCGAGTGGCGTTATCCTGCACTGAGGACGAACGAAAGGACGAGCATGGGGAAGCGCTTATATGAGTTCACGACGTCATCGGAAGTCTCGCGAGAACATAGAAGCCCAGTGACGTCAAATCAAAGGTCGTTCGAGTTTCTGTGGCTCGTGACAGGAGTATATTAAAACGTGACAGTTCATTTGTGATTTATGACGATCTATTATACTTAACGACTATTCTTTGTGTATTTGTGTGCACTGTTTCACTGCAATGTGGCTTGTCAAAACCTGATCCCGTCAGATCTCAGAAGCTAAGTAAGGCTGGGCCTGGTTAGTACTTGGATGGGAGACCTCTGGGAATTCCAGGTGCCACAGTGGGGCGCCAGTAGCAAAAACTGTCGTTGTGTTCTTAGGCAAGACACATTATTGCCTCATTATTGGAGTATGCGTGAGTGTTGGTAGTAGTGACTGTGGAGCAACTGTGGCTACAGAAGTAGCTGCCTACCACCAAGTGTGAAGTGAATGAACATTGAACTGTAAAGCGCTTTGGGTGTCTTGAAAGGCGTTAGGCCTATATAAATGAAATGTTTAATGTGTGTGAATGCAAAATAGACGAAGAATAAGGGTCAGCGGTGTAGGCTACTGTCACATTTTTTCTAGACCACCACCTGTTGGTCTCCATGGAGATGTCATTATTAATTGCCTTCCCTGGAATGTTCAACAATATTGAATTAACCCTCCGGTCGTGTTCGCCTCCAGCCCCCTACTTTAGTGTTCCCGGTCAAAATTGACCGGTCTGTTTTAACTGCTCTTAAATTAGCACAAAACATTTTTTTTCAACACCAATTTTTTATTAAACATTCTTTAGTTGAGAACAATGTTTCAAAGTAGTGTCTAACAACAATTTATAGAAGTAAACATTAAATAACATCAGTGAAATTGGGCACTGAAAATGAACATATAATACAAAAAATAAATAAAACCAAACACCAAACTTAACAGGGTGTGTGTGTGTGTGTGTGTGTGTGTGTGTGTGTGTGTGTGTGTGTGTGTGTGTGTGTGTGTGTGTGTGTGTGTATTCATGCACATGAGTGGCATGTGACACTCAGGTCAGAGTGGGCCTTGCAAACATAAGCATGACATTAGCAGCATGTCAGGCTCGTTTTGATGTCTCTAGGGGCACACAGGCCACAACGCTTCCTTTTCTGCCCATGTCCTTGTTGGGGGACAGCAGCCAGGGCAGCGGCTGGGGCTGGAGTTTGCATGCTCCTAACCAGACTGGCGGAGGCTGGTGTGCGGGGAATGTGCTGGTGACGCTGTATAAGAGGAGTCACCAAAGCTTTTCTCAGCTCTGCGAGGAAAAGTCTCCTCTTGAAACTTTCCCCCTGATTCCAGGTTGGGTCGATTGCTGTCCGCACCACATACGTGTTGAAAGCTGACACATCCAGGATGTTGTGGAACAGTGCCACAGGCCAGCGAGCCGTCATCCGCTTACAGGTGTATGTACCAGTAAGCTGCAATAAAGGAACAATAAATAATAAGAGATTAGGAACAATATTCAATCTGTCGTACACAAAATGCTATGATTCACCTAGATAAAAATAAAATAAAATGCATGATGAGACTTTACATTACCTTATCAAGGCAGTCAACGCCTCCCTTGTTCTTGTTGTAGTCCTGGATCATCAGGAACTTCCTGTCCTCTGTGGTGCTGAGCGGCGTCTTTGTGTACTGTGCTCATCAGGATGACATTTCTGTTCCTCTTTAGAACATATGACACAAGAGTGTGAGTGTCAGTGAATGCAAATTGTGATGAGAGTGCCTGTCTTCCTCTGGTCTTTACCAGCGCAGGGGGAAGTTCGGGCTTGTTCTTCCTCACTGTCCCTACCATGGTGAGCTTTCTTTTCAGTAGCTCCTGACCAAGAGCATGTGATGTGAAGAAGTTGTCACATGTGATGGAGACCGGTTGTCATGTCCAGCACAACACGCATACCCTGGTGTGTGTGTGTGTGTGTGTGTGTGTGTGTGTGTGTGTGTGTGTGTGTGTGTGTGTGTGTGTGTGTGTGTGTGTGTGTGTGTGTGTGTGTGTGTGTGTGTGTGTGTGTGTGTGTGAGAGAGCTGGGGCAGTGTGTATGAGGATGTTTTCTGTATGTTGAATGAATTTACTCTGGATACCCATTCATTTCCTATGGCGGTCACTTTTGACCGGGAACACCACAGGTGTAACAAGGTTGATTAAAACACTCAAAATTGAATGAAATAGGTGATCATCACTTTTATATGTTCAAGTCCACAGTGTGGAGGATATCATAAGGTCTTGAGGTAATCAGATGAAAAACATAATATTTATGAGTATTATAAATTGTAAAACGGTCAGATTTGACCCGAACACGACAGGAGGGTTAAACATATTTATCTTACATTTATTCAGTGTAATTTTTTATTGCACATTCCTTGAGCAGGGTCACCTCTCCACAGATCTGTCTTATAACTAAGCCTAATTGCATCACTGTTTGTTTCCATGGCGATAGAAAAGATCGCGTTTTTGGAACATTCCAGGCAACAAAACAATAACACCACTATCAACAAACATGTGGGGAACCCTTCTCCAGGAAAGTTACGCAGTGGACCTTTAAGTGTGACCACCAAGTTTAGGCCCCTGATCTTAGTTCTTTAGACCTACGTGTATAACTTTTTTGTGTACTGGCTATTCCAATCTCTCTCTGTGAGTTACAATTCAACAAAATCATATGATGGCTCTTAAATTGACCAAGTCCGTCCCTTCATGTCACACCACAGTCAACATCTGATGTGTCCCTCTGTTCGTACATTTCGAGATGGTCACCCTTGTTAAGCGTCTCCTTAAAGGAAAAGTAACGTTATTTTACAATCTGAGCCTTCTTTCGGTAATAAAACAAGTCATTTGACTCACCCATAGCACGTTGGTGTCATTTGGAGCTGTTTGGTAAAAGTTATGTTGTAGCGTATCCGTTAGCGTGAGTACTCGGGGCATTACTTTGAGGTCTCCAAATAACACAAACTTTAGCACTTTTGAAATCATAGAAGCCCGATGTCTTTAGTCTACGATTTCATGTGGTCAAAAGTGGCCTGTAATCCGAGATTTAGCCATAGTTTCGAGTTGATGAGGACGCCAGTGCGCATGCGCGGACTGTGCTCTCAGCTCCCGGGACCCAAACATGAAACGCAAAGCTGAAAACTATGGATAAATCTCGGATTACAGGCCACTTTTGCTTCAAATGAAATCGAAGATTAAGACATCGGGCTTCTATGATTTGAAAAGTGCTCAAGTTTGTGTTATTTGGAGACCGCAAAGTAATGCCCCGAGTACTCACGCTAACGGATACGCTACAACATAACTTTTACCAAACAGCTCCAAATGACACCAACGTGCTATGGGTGAGTCAGACGACTTGTTTTATTACCGAAAGAAGGCTCAGATTGTAAAATAACGTTACTTTTCCTTTAAAAATCCGGTCAAATGGTGGTTCATCGCTTATGTTTGTGTCTGGCGCCCTCTGGTGCTGAAGCAGGACCTTAACGTTGAGTATTAAGAAAAGGTATTTGCTGCCCTCTGGTGGTAGTATGTCGTACTTTCTCTGTATAAAGGTCATAATCTTCAAGGAATAAACTAAGGGAACCACATAGGTATAGTTAAAGTATCTAAGAACTGTAATATTCAGTTGTGATTATTCACAATAATACATTTTCAAGTACAGAATGGCATTATTCTTAAAAGTAACTCATTGGAGCTACTACCTAGGCTACTTGATTGTGTGGCTTCTGGAATTCATTTTTGTCCATGTACATAACCTTTTAATTGGAGGTTAAAAGGTTAAAATTGTTATATTAATAGCATGTGCACACTAGAAGAGAATAAGAATAGGACTCACTCACATGATTTCTATTTATAATCTGTCAGTGCAATATCACCCATGCAACATGCAGGCCCCTTTAAAAGAAGAAGAAGAAGAAGAAGAAGAAGAAGAAGAAGAAGAAGAAGAAGAAGAAGAAGAAGAAGAAGAAGAAGAAGAAGAAGAAGAAGAAGAAGAAGAAGAAGAAGAAGAAGAAGAAGAAGAAGAAGAAGTGAAATGGTGAAACAAAAACAAATTGGCTGTTTTAACTGTGACTTACATCCTATTCATTTTCCTTTATTCAGTATGCCATGTTTAATTGTCCAATATCTGCCTCATGTTTATTGTTCTCATTCATTTCTCCTTCTCATTTCATTAACAGAAGGCCTCTGTGCGGCTTTGTGCCTAAGGCGGGGAGGAGCACTGTGAACACTGCCTTTAATAATGGACATATAATATTTAACATGCACAAGCAATTAATTTTTAATGAACTGCTTTTAAATTACTTAGGTCTGTATGTGTGTGTTTTCATGAAGTGAAACTATCTCATCACATTGTGGGGACTAAAATATCTTATGTATGCTCATTCACACCATATTGTCAATCCTGAGTTGAGATAACAGTTTTCTTCAGTTAAGGTTGATTGTAATTATGTTTTAAGTTAGGATTATTTTCAAGCAAATGAATGTGGGTCATTGTGTCATGTCCCCAAGAAGGATGAGAGCAAGAAAAATAATAGACCATATAATGTTACTTAAAGCTATGGTAGGATGTATATAGTCTAAAAGGTAATAGTTCTAAAGTACATACCCATTGCACAAACCTTAAAGGAGAATTAACATTTTTTACAATCTGAGCCTTATTTCGGTAATAAAACAAGTTGTTTTACTCACCCATAGCACTTTGGTGTCATATGGAGCACTTCCAGAGATGTTTTAGATTTGCGATATACATAATTGAGTTCTCGGGGCACATGTTTGCGGTCTCCAAATAACACAAACTTTAGCACTTTTCAAATAATAGAAGCTGGATAAATCTCCGATTACAGGCCACTTTTGACTCAAACGAAAGTGTAGACTAAGACATTGAGCTTCTATGATTTGAAAAGTGCTCAAGTTTGTGTTATTTGGAGACCGATTGGGGCATATATTATATCAGACTGTATAATTCTAACATATAGGCCAGACGTGCAATATCCTCCTTTTCATGTTGATGCTTGTTGTTACTATTATCATTATTACTATTTTCCATTATTATTATTATTACGTATTACTATTTGTACTATTTATTACTTACTTTATCCCCTCCCTGCCTGCATGCACTTTTTCCCTCTTGTCCAAATGTCCTGGAGCTACTGTGGCGAGTAAATTTCTCCTGTGTGAGATCAATAAAGGCTTATCTTATCTTATCTTATCTTATCTTATATGCCCCAAGAACTCGTATTACAGATATCGCTATTCTAAAACATCTCCGGAAGTGCTCCATATGACACCAAAGTGCTATGGGTGAGTAAAACAACTTGTTTTATTACCGAAATAAGGCTCAGATTGTAAAAAACGTTCATTCTCATTTAAATATTTATTTAAGAAGTGGTTGACGTTTATTTCATATTTATTTTTGTTTACATATGTATGTTTGTATGTATGTATGTATGTATGTATGTATGTATTATTTATTTATTTATTTATTTATTTATTTATTTATTTATTTATTTATTTATTTATTTATTTATTTATTTATTTATTTATTTATTTATTCAACATATCAGCAGGAAGTGACAAAAGCAAACAAACAAAAACATAAAAAATAAAGTAGCATGATTCGTGGGATCAATGAGGAAATGAAACCACGTGAGCCATTGTCCACTGAGACGATCTTTCCACATACGATCTTCGAGAGCCCACCCATTCCCGTTGGCGAGAGCGAGAGGACCTCCTACTCCTCCACTCCACCGCTGCTGTCTCAAGAGCCATGGCGTCTGCCTTACCCAGCGTTGTTGTGCTGGCTTTAGTTGTCGTTTTTACCCCGTGTATATTTGGTATGTATGTTTTTTCTTACATTAATTACTTGATTTAGTTTTGTTCAGTTGTCTCTAATGTTTTTTTTTTGCTTGTTTATCTTTTATTCGTGGATTAAATGTGTTGTGGTAATGGGCGATGTCGCAGAAGCTAGCCGTGGTAGCGTTGATCTTTAAGTTTCGTTTTAACCGAATCGAAACTAAATATTCTAAATAAATTACAAAAGCTATCTTCCCAAATTAGTGGACAAAATGAACGCGTAATGCTTTCTTTCTTTGCTGAAACACTGGTAAACAAGCGGACAAGAGAACTGCATTACCGAGGATGCCAAAACCCTTTACTTGTTTTTCTTTTTTCATCTAAAAGGATATTATGGTGTCATAACTGTAAATTGTGTGTTGTTGCAATGTTTTTTACTTGCCAGTCATGTGGTCTTCCAACATTACAACATCATTTATCCACGTGATTAAAACGCGGATATAACAGGGCTCTCAAGTTTTGAAGATTGCTAGGAGTGAGATTTCTGGGGGGGGGGCGGACGAGCAGGGGAGCAGTAGTCGAGTTATAAAATGAAACCAGGGGGGATGGTGGAAGGGCAGGGCAGAATTAGAAGGTACTTTGTTAATATGGAAATGCTTTTATAACTAAAAGTCCATATTATCATTCAATAATGCACAGGATAATATGTTATCACACACAGTCTTGGTTTAGTCCTGGTTTAGACCTGTTTTAGTCCTGGCTTAGTCTTGGTTTAGACCTGGTTTAGTTTTGGTTTAGTCCCGGTTTAGTCCTGGTTTAGACTCGGTTTAGATCTGGTTTAGTCTTGGCTTAGTCCTGGTTTAGACCTGGTTTAGTCCTAGTTTAGACCTGGTTTAGTCCTGGTTTAGTGCTGGTTTAGACCTGGTTTAGATCTGGTTTAGTCTTGGCTTAGTCCTGGTTTAGTTCTGGTTTAGTCCTGGTTTAGTTCTGGTTTAGTCCTGGCTAGGTCCTGGTTTAGTCCTGGTCTAGTCCTGGTTTAGTCCTGGTTTAGTCCTGGTTTAGTCCTGGTTTAGTTCTGGTTTAGTTCTGGTTTAGTCCTGGTTTAGTTCTGGTTTAGTGCCGAAATAGATGCAGAAATAATCTCATATGACTCACCCATAAAAACGCGGTCACTCGTATCCATGTATGCACGTGTCACGGTCTTTAAGAATCCGGAGCTCCGGAGAAAAATATCCCGAACTTATCCCGTGTCCCGAGACGAGAGTTCCTTCTTACGTAGCATTAACGTAGCAAGTTAAGGATTCTTATTGTCTTGGAAATGCCGCGTAAACATTCACGCGGTTCGCCATCAGCTGTGGACACCCCCTCCCCCCCCCCCCCCCCGGTCCACAGCTGATAGCTCAACTCCAGTACTGTATGGTGTGCGAGTGACTTTTTTTTCGCTGAAAACGCGCGGTGCCTGCATTAACTTACCAATTTTCTGGGCACAGAGGCGCTGTGAACAGTGGCTACAGTTTTGAATTGCTTAAAAAAATTTCAGCGTGAGAAATACCATGTGTGAGCGTGTGAACACGTCGAATTGCGTGTGTCACACTCTCACAGCGTGAGACTTGAGAGCTCTGGATATAACATATTTAACTTCATATATTGTCTGTCGTTTATTACACTATTATAAATATAACATCCTCATTTTCTGTTGCACAGTGATATAAACCTAAAATAAGCACAATACTACTAACTTGATTTCAGGATCTGTTGTATCGTATTTCCTATCTAGTAATAGTCCCATGATTCATGCAGGATCATGCCTGAATTGCTAATGATGCAAGACCAATTCAAAGGCAATCTCCAAGTAATTTCTAAAAATATAAGTAAGAAAAATAGAATTGCAATTTAGAAGTGATGCCTTTTTTATTTTACAAGAATCCCTCTTGTAGGCTGTTGTGTTTAAATACTCACACAAATACACAACTTTATGTTTGACTTCAAAGTAACATGTTGAAGTCATAAAAGTTGAAAGATATTCCAGCATGTTTAATTAATATTTATAATATATAAAAACAACAATTTCATCTTCTAATCTATATTTCTAATCTAGTTTCAAATAGCTGTTATATGTGATGTGTTATCAAAGCTTTGAAGAACAGTGTGGTCAAACTAAATGAAGAAAAGTTTTTTGTTTTGTTTTTTAAGTTTTTGGTTAGCATAGGGTGAGTTATTTGGAGTTGTGGGAGTGGCAGTTTAATCCTCTGACTTATAAAGATAAATTTTAGTAATAGCCCTACTTGTCTGTATAGTTTTAGCGTTTTTTGTTTTATTTTTTTTACCAGCTGCAATGCCACGACCCTTACTCAATCAGTCTTTAGTCAGTCAAGAATTTCTGTAGTTGACTAGAGTCCTTAAAGAGGGGTATTATGCAAAATGTACTTTTTTTTTTGCTTTCTATCATGTCATAACGCTGCTCCCTCATCAAAAACATGCTTGTCGTCCATGCATGTTTGAGCGTTTCAATGATCTGTCTTTAGCGAACCCTCCTTATGGTTAGCTGACAGATTCTGTGCAATGCTCAGTCCACAAGCCTACATGCTCCCATACGACAAGTCTCCATAAATATACAGAAGAGAAGAATAATACAAAACTGTATTCACTTGACAAACCTGATGCTTTGTGCAGCTAGTTGTGGTATGTGTCTGTATGTGTTGCATGGTAGCATTAGCTCTAGTGCTACAACCTGGCACAATGCACCTCTCCTGTTAAGGTTAATGTAGATTGTGCACTGTCCCTGTCTCATAAATAAACTAAATACATAAAATGATAGCGCTCTAAAGGAGGAGTAACTCAGAGCATTAAAAACAAAAAGTGAAACTTGTTTTCGATGAATGTCGCATTTTCAAAACAAAGGTAACATGGTGATCTATCTGTGTTGGCAATCAATACCCCATAGAAATAAAATATCCCCTCTTTAATCTGACATAACTTGCTTAATAAGTACAAAAAATATCATTAGAACCACTAGTATGTAATAATGTAAAAATATATCCAGGGGTTTCAGCATGATGGAAAGATTAGGACTGTTGCCATAGTGATTAACTATTTAAATTTGACAAAATAATATATATTTTAAATGGGGGGAAAAAAGTCAGAATTCTTTTTCATATAACAGGAAGCCTATGGATAGCCTATGAAATACAATGATAACTCTAAATATTTGTATTTTTCAGCGGGTTCTGATGACTGTCTGGGTTACACAGACTCATCGGGGTATTACCACATGTCCAAGAAGTGTGATTATGGATTCTGCTGTGGCTCCTGCTCTAACAGATACTGCTGTTACGATACCTTTAGGAGGATGTCAGAAGATAAACAAGAAGACTGGTAATTTTAAACTTTAATATGTAGTATGCATATATTTCTTATTATTAACTACAATAACATGTGTTTTTGCATCTATGAGAGGTGAGTGTGAGCGCTTTGTGCTAACCATATTATCGATCCATGGTTCTAACTAGGGATGTCCTGATCAGGTTTTTTGGCCCTCCGATCCAATTCCGATCATTTGATTTCGAGTATCTGCCGATACTGAGTAAGTACACTTACTATTTATCTTTCTGGGTGTCACGGATGTAGGACATGTAGTTTGTCAGAAATCTTCTTATAACCAGCTGCAGAGCTTGCTCGGTAAAATAGTGGCGAGATGGCACTTCAAATCGAGGTTCAACGTGCTCCATAAGCATAAGAAATCCAGGGTTCTCTACAAAGGTGAATGGTAGGTCACTCATTATGGTAATGTTGTTGTCATCAACTTTATAGTATTTCCAGACCCCAGACATACTCGCCAAACATTATAGCGTTCTTATAGCGCTCCTCTTATCTCCTCTCTGTACTCGCGCTTTGCATTTAGAGTTGCCTGCTTCCGTGTATTTAACCAATAGCGTGTCATACCGCACGCGTGAAGTCATACTCTGTGCCACCGCATAACCATAGATCTCATCTAGGTATGTTTAAAAAATAATAAGAATATATAATATACATATATATCCGATACTGATTGGGAGGTAATGTCCGATTCTGATCCGATCCGAAACCACATGATCGGGGCCGATTTCCGATCACGTGATCAGATCGGGACATCCCTAGTTCTAACGCAGGGCTGTGGTTAAAGGGATCGTTCGGGGTTTTTTTATGTGAATCTGTATGGCATCCCCTTCAGCAGTGTCGTGCATTAACACTGACTTACCGCTGGTGTCCTCTGAGCCCAGTTCTGCTCCGGTTCTGTAGCTGACGAAAGTAGGTCCGGTAAGTTAGCAGGGACAGTTAATAAAGCTTGTGGATGTAAACATCCAACTTACAAGTGAACAGGCTAATAATACTAATAGGCGTGCAGTGATATGAATCAACCTCTGACTTTTTCATGTGCAACTGTTTTGTGACGCAAATATATCACTTTTTGGACACATATTGTTTTGAGAAGAAAAACAAGCTTTATTAACTGTCCCCGCTAACTTGCTGGACCTACAGAACTGGAGCAGAACTCGGCTCAGAGGACACTGTCAGCGGTAAGTCAGTGTTAATGCACAGCACTGCTGAAGGGGATGCCATACAGATTCACATTTTAAAAAGCGATCTATCCCTTTAAGGGGACGTTTGTGACACATCAGGCTGTATTATAAGTGCACCTGTCTGACCAGTGCACTGTTGTTATCTGTTATCTGTTCATGATCTTCATGAATGTACATGTTGTGTAGTAAGTGCATTACACATCTGTACATAGGCATATGTCATTCATATGGTTTTACTAAACGCATTATAATAATGACAAACAAATAGCCGTTTGTACAAATAAGGTCCCATATACAAATATTAATAAACTATATGCTCTAGGTTTCTCTAATTTAACTCCAGAATGGCTCAGTATACATGCAATTAATGTGAGCAAACAATAAATATACTCATTTGTAATGTAGTTTGAATAAAAAGTGGCGTTATTAAAGTAAAGACGTAAATGTTTACGTCCACCCCATGTCTGCTTGCCTACCCATAAATGTCACTGTACGCTATTGATACAAACGTAAGTACAGTGCTGTGAAAAAGTATTTGCCCCCTTCCTGATTTCTTACTTTTTTGCATGTGTGTCACACTGTTTGAGATCATCAAACAAATTTATATATTAAATCATGTTAACCCAAGTAAACTTAAAATTGAGTTTTTTTGTGATGATTTTATTTGTCAAGAGAAAAATATTATCCAAATCTACATGATTCTGTGAGAAAATAATTAATCCTACTATTGTGGAAAGCTGCGTTCAATTTCATAGCCACACCCAGGCTAATTCCTGCCAGATCTTTCAAATCGAGAGATCACTTAAATAAGACCTGTCTGACAATGTGAAGTAGGTCATACTGAACCCAAGACATCATGCCGGGATCCAAATAAATTCAGGCTGACCCACCACTCCCTCAGGACATGGCAACCCAGTGAAGTATACCATATGGTTGTCTTTGTTGTTCTATGTTTCACATTTAGTAGGTTTTTGCTAGCATATAATGATCATCTCTAGTGGTCAGGTGCCCTCCAAAAACTAAAAAGTACCCAGCCTTAATGCCTTGCTTTCATGTTTTCACAGTGATCGCTTTCATAGTGGTATGACTCTAGTCCCGATAGTAGTGGGGGTTGTGTCCTTCGTCTTCATTTCTCTCATCTTCATCCTCTGCTGCATCTGCCCTTGCTGCTGTCTGTACAAGGTCTGTCGCAGACCACGCCGTAAGTATTTATATATTTACTTTTTTAATTATTTTATTTTACATTTTTAATTATTTTATATTGTGATAAAAACAAGGATCATCTTAGAAACCTGCTAATTTTCCCTGAAGATTAAACGCATACATTATGGGATAATAATTTGATTTATGAATAATATGGTTTAAAGGTGCACTATGTAACTTTCATGCAGTTTGCTTTAGAATACTCTACGGTATGGCATTAAACATATCTATCTCCATGGAGACACGACTCCAATCTGTGAATCTGAAATTACTCAATGTATTTTTAGCCCTAAAAACAGCTGAAGAAATATAAGTTTAATGCCATACTGTGGAACAGTTTAAGCAAAGCATCAACATCTCCTTGGAGGCAACAGGTGGCTAATCCCCCACCAGAAAAATTGCATAGCCACAATAAGTTTGATTGTTTTTCCACAGATTGTTTAGTTTTGCTTTGTTGATAATGTTTTGGCTACTTACAGTGACTGAATGAATATCATTTTTGTATTTATATTTGATTCATATGCTTGCCTTCTGCACTATAGTTTTATAAGTTTTTATTCCTAAAGCTGAAGTCATGATACAGTACAGCCCAAAGCAGAATTGCCAAACCCTTATGCAAAAATAGCTCAGTGTTAAAGATCCCATGACATGGTACTTCTTGATGCTTTTATATGGCTCCTTAATGGTTCCCTAATACTGTAAATGAATCCTTCTTCAAAATCAACACTCAGTGCATGAGAAACAGAGATAAGATGAGAGAGTATTTTTTCTCCCTCAGAACAGGTCATAATGGGTGTTGTTGCTTGAATGCAAATGAGGAGAAAAGAGCTGGCCAATAGTAGAGGGTGGGGACGTGGCCAAACGCTCTGCTCCGCTAAACAGGGTAGGGGAGCTCACATTAACGTTCAAAAACCTCAGAAAGTGAAAATTTCATGCCATGGGACCTTTAATTGCATCTTCCTTATTATTATTTACATTTACATACCTATGAAAGGCTAGGTCAGACTACTCATTTCACTAAAAAAACATAGCTGATATGTGTTAATATGTGATAAAAACCTTTTGTTAATAAGGGTCTAAAAAAATGCCTTCCTTGCACATAAATTGCAGTGTTGATGCCAAAGGTAGATATATTCTACTGTAGAACTCACTGTGAATTCTTCTGAACTTTTTTCCACAAACGGATGTAAAACTAATACTTACCACAGATCCTCTCCAACCAAACCAAGTAATAAGAAAAAACAAAAAACAAAACATGCAGACAAAGTAGCAGGTGTTCATTTCAAAATCATCACACTTTGAGTCTTTTCTGGTAACTAACCTCTCATTTGCCCTCATTTGGAGATGGAGTAGGCCTATACACCACATGATGCCCAGTTCAAAATGAGGAAATTGTAACTGTCTAAACTCAGGAGGCTCATCATTTGACGCTTGTGTCTTGACTTGAATTTGTTCTTTTTGGCTCAGCCTGGAGTTCTAATGTAAGTGATAAAATGATGTATTAAAAGTACATGATCATGCACAAATGTTTTATATTCATCAAGGAGGAATGTATAAAGCAAACTCGATTTTTTTTTTAGAGCTTTCTAACATTGATCAAAAACCTGATCAAAAATATGCCTGAAGAGCTTTTAGATGTCATCCATGAATGTTTCAGTAATTTAGTGATCTCTCCTGGGCCGTATTCGAACCCTCCTTATGGTTAGCTGTAAGATTCTGTCCAATGCTGAGCCCAAAAGCCTGTGTCATGTTAATTCTCTATAAATATACCAAAGCATGAGACAAAAGTGTACACTACAGTATCACACACCTGATGCGATGTGCAGTAGTTTCATAAGTAGGATGCACGCTGATTGTGTTGTAATAGCACTCTGAAGGGGAAGTGACTCAGAGGGTAAAAACAGTGAAATGTGTAAAACATGTTATTATGTTTTTGGTGAAAATAGCATTCTATCTTACCTTATTAAAGATAAATCTAAGTCTAACTCTTCTGTAGCTCACCCTTTGCACACTATTAATATCCACAGGTATTCATTTTCAGGTAAATGTACGGCTTTAAACCAGCTGAAATGTCAGCCAAGTGAGCTCCCGGGCTAATGAGAAATACAAAGTGAGGTACATGAGCTCCTTGTTATGGTAGGTGGAGTCCTCTGCAGTTGTTGTACAGTGAACCCTCGCTCTATCACGGTTCACTCTTCGCGGCCTCGCTGTTTTGCGGATTTTTTTTTTCAAATTTTTTTTTCATTTTTTAAAAATAGTGTAACTTTTTTTTTTTTATAGTGTAACAATGTGTTCTGCGTCCTGATTGGCTAAGAGACTAGACCAGGACTAAACGTGGACTAAACCAGGTCTAGACCAGAACTAGACCAGGTCTGAACCAGGATTAAATCACTCCGTGCGGCTTTTGCGTTCATTTGTGCTTGTTCGGTTTGTGGCTCGGGTTGAGAGGAATCACAGGAGCAAGATGGCGCCTATGGTTGCCAGGTACACAGTTTTTCCCTCCAAAACTGGAATGCTCCACGTCATCGCTGGAGGACCTGCTGCTAACTAAGCCCCGGGGCAAATGAAAAAGGAAGCGGGAATCCAGGGCAGGTGTCCAAACCAGGCGGAGAAAACAGCGAGCAAGCGGGACTGGATCTGCGGGGAGCGAACGGTGTCTGATACCGGTTCCTATCTGGGCGTCGGACGGCGAATCTGCGGAGCCACCGCCGCTACGGAGCTGTGACCAGATCTTTCCCACTCGAGTCGCCCGTACTTCTCTGCGGCGTGAGAGGGTCCTTCACTCTGTCACTTGTATCAAGGATGGAGGTTGTGTCCAGTCTTGCCCGGAGCGTCCAGTCGATCAGTGCACGTTGATCAGTGTCCGAACGCGCGCAGCCTCTCCGGATGGCCCTGCTTAACGCATGCTCCATATCGAATAAATCCTTTATACTGAGCGACTTGTTTGTCAACGAACACTTGGATTTTATGTTCCTGACTGAGACATGGCAACGCGAATGAATTGTGCCCCCCCGGACTGCTCCGTGACTGGAACCCCGCGGGCCGCACGGCGAGGCGGCGGTCTCACGCTCGTTTACCGGGATGGTTTCTGGACACAACAAATGAATCCGGTCGCGTTCAACTCCTTTGAGATGCAGATGACTAAGGTTGGGAACATTGCTTCATTTGATTGTATCTTAATCTATCGGCGGCCTGGTCCTGCACGTTCTTTCTTGCATGATTTTGCAGACTTGTTGTCTTTTATTATTAAACTTGAGAGAGTTTTGATACTCGGTGATTTTAACCTCCATGTAGATAATCCCTCATCCCTTATCCACGATGAGGGGTTTATCGTGGACAAATCCGTGACAGAGCAGCACGTGTTGCGCACTTCTCCAAGGGGTTGGTGCACGTCTCGTCCCGGGACGTGGCAGTGCTCCTCGCGCGTCTGGCGGGGCTTCCGGAGCCGTGTGTCCCCCCCACACGTCACTATTAATACATTTTGTTGAAAATCTTATGAAAGTTTGAGTGTTTAAACTAGAGACAAATGTGAGAAAATGTTCATTCCAGTCTGAGAAAAGCGTATAATGTGTGTGGTGAGGCATTTACAGCCTTAAAACATGTAGAATAATTGTAAAATATAAAGTTGTCCTACTTCGCGGATTTCACTTATTGCGGGCTATTTCTGGAACCTAACCCCCGCAATAAACGAGGGATTACTGTATCTGCTTAATTTATTTTGTCCTCATGTTTGTCCTTCTTTGGGTAAGGTCTAAAACTACATGTGATATTGATATAAAATGTTTTCAGTTTTTAAACTATTTGTCTCATTTCTCTGTACTGAGTCTCATGGTTTATGTATCAACATGGAGATGACAGGACTGGTCTGTCACAATGAGGCCGTGTATGCTCAAACCTCAGATTAAAGCTACATTACAGATAATCTCCTCCCTCACACCATAGCTTTTTCTCCAAGTGGAAGATTGAGAATTTAGCTATAGAGAAACACAAAAGTTATGACTGTATTCAGTGACCTTTAGGTAGCAAATTCTGTGTACTAAATCACAAACCCTTAAGAATACTAAAGTCTACTGGTCAACAAAATATTGGCATATATTGACCAATGAATCTCAATGGTTATTGAAATTATATATTGAGATATATTTATTTTATTTCCTCGTGTTATAGAATATGCATATTTTGTAATCAAATCATATATTTAAAACTTTTTCTTCACTAGTATTAAAGAAACTTGCTACAAAACCTTTTTCCAGCTCTGGTTCAGGCCCCATGTAGGCCTACTAAAAATCCTATATCAAACAGGAACTATAAAGTATTGCATTGCTAGAACCACAGCAGTCAGTACTTTTCATTGTTTTGAAATGGTCTTTGTCTTGCACATTGTGACAGTCCAGAACACTAAAAGTATGCAGCAGATTGCAAGCTCTTCATTTTGGGATTGTGTCCAAGAATGTCCAAACTCCACCCATTTGTGACTCACTGCTTCCACCACCAAAAACACACGCACACACACGCACTCCCACACACACAACTGAACCTCACTAACAGGAAGCTGCCATATTGTCTCCTCCTCCTTTAGACCCCAAAGCAGTGTATGTATTTAGAAACAGACACAGACACACATATCCTGTATGTGAAGCCACAATGTTGACACTAAACTTAAAAATTACAGTAATCAAACATATTGGATGATGAACAGTACAATATTTGTATCAATTAACTTAATAATGTCACGTTATTTGTAAAAGGCACAACACAAAGATTTGTTTAAATGTAAAAATTACAGTGAACTTGCATAATGCAGCACATTGTTTCACTCAGGACTGTTTTGAACAAAATATTTTTAAAACCTTGAAAACTGGTAAAGAGATCTACTTTACACCAGAGAATACAAAATATACAAAATATACAAATTTATTTTGTGTCGTTCAGATTGTTTGTTCTTGAATTGATTATTTGACGTGAATCAAAAAGTTTTTTATAAATATTAAAGTAGCTAATTTATAGTCTGTGGATATATATATTCAATAATCTTATTTCATGTGCATATTTACACTGTTCACAAACACAAATGGCAGATGATCTTGTGGAAATGTATAAAACAAACAAACTTTTTTAAAATTATAAACCAGTAGGAAATATTTGGCAATAAAATGTCAGACTTAATATTCTGAATAAGGTTAATAACTGAAGTACAATGGAATATTTTTCCTTTATTTGAAAGGAACAATGCAGTCACACAAGCTTAAATATTTGTTTTGTGGCTTTAACTTCCTTAATCTTAAAAAAATCAGCTAAAGATAAGCAAGGTTCTTCTGGTTATGGTTTAGTTATCAGAACAAATAACATTTAATGATTCATGGGACCTTTAAACTAGTTGTAAAAATCCAGTACTTGATGAAAACTAGGAATTACTTTGCAAGAACATCAACATGTAATATAGTAAGTCATAATATTTTCCACTACCAGTTTAACACCTTGTATATGAAATGTCATAGATCACATTTTTATTTTTTACCACTATGACTTGTATAGTTTTATTTAGGCTGATTGAATGAATGTGCAATTCCAAGCCACCTTAACTATGTCTCTTGTCCTTTGCAGTTGTCACATGTAGTAGAGGGTTAAAACTAAATCTGAGCAGGCTGTGTGGCTAGAGCTGGGCTGTATAATATACGTACAATACTGTTTTATGGGTCAAGATACATGTTTCCTTTCATTCTTGACGAAAACATAATTGGTTGAACGGTCATATCCACTGACCCATAAGTTGGCGGTGTGATTCCAGCTCCCACAGATGAATGCTGTCGTTGTGTCCTTGGGCAAGACACTTAACCCACTTTGCCCTTTGTACAGTGTTTTATGAGTGTATTTGTGAATTGGTGAGTGGTTTCCTGATGTAAAGTGCTTTGACTGCCTTGAAGGTGGAAATGCGGTATATAAAACATTTGCCATTTATAACTCCAAAAATGTGTTGATAATCAGATTTTAAGCTTGCATGTAACCCAGTATCGCTTATGGATGTCATGTTACAATCTCCTCTTGTTTCTAATGTTATTTTCCTCTTTGTCTGTTGTAGCTGTGATCGCCACCACCACTCACACCACAGTCGTGTCCTCCACTCCGCAGAGCTACCCCCAGCAGCCCTCAGCAACCCCACAGCCCTATCAGGCGGGCCAGTACGCACCCTATCAGCCTGTACCCGTTCAGCCCGGGTATGGGGCACAGCCGATGCCCTACCAGAGAGCGCCCTGTGTCCCTGGACCTCCTCCTACCTATCAGGAAGCAAGTGAGTACAGGAGGCAGTGTACTAACTACAGTAATCAGATTCAATGTCCTGTCTATTTTGGTGGGTAATTTTGTTAGACAGGCAAATTTAATTACAGTGACTTGAGCAAAGGATAGGCACAGTAGAAATCTGTGTTTATAGTGTAGAGGTATGTTGGATCTTTTACTAATGTGAAGAAGTACTCGTATAATGTGAACTCAAATTCTTGTAAAATTCTAATTGTTCCATATTTGAACCATAATATAGAAGCTAAGTTAAAAAAAAGTAATTGTAAGTAAAAGACAGGAACTAAACTAAAAACAGGAACTAAAACTACAATTGAAATACTCACCGCCAAAGCAAGTTCCTAGTAGAGGTCTGCGTGGGACCTGCAAATTTGCCTATTGTGGCTTCCGTGTCAACTAAGTGGTGGACAAATTAAATTAATCCCCGACCAGCGATGTGGTCATATGGACGGAGGTCTGTAGCAAAAAAAATAAAAATCAACACATTTCTCCATGGTCTTTGCCTATAAAGCATCTGTCACTTGTGTACTGTTCCCTCTAAACTCCAACACTTGTTGTCCTTTCAGGACAGTACATGCATGGAGATTCAGACCTGATGTGCCTGATTTATGGCTGTTGTATATCAGAACCTTTTGGCTCTTATTACAACATGCAAAGGGCAGCTGATTTCCCTCTTGTGTCGTACACAAGTGGAAAAAAGACTTCCAAATGTCTGATTTCAGGTTTCTTGATTTTTTTTTTTGATGATGAATGTACCACTCTTTAAAGAACTTACTTCGAAGCACTGTGAGATTCACTGGAGGTGCTTTCTGCCATGTCTTCAAAGCGCTATCAAACACAGAGAAGCAGAAAGAATGTGTGCAAGATTAGACCACTTCCGCAAGTTTAACCTGCTTAAAATATTTTTATTAATACCATATAAAATATCAAGCACAAATTATTTATGATAGACATTGATTAATCATTAGTTTACTTACTTTACACTCATATTTAATTTGCAGAACTACAGTTTATCATCCCACCGGCCCGCTCCTGCATTGTGCAGTCCCGCTCCCGCATGAGCCCACAATGACCTTTCAAAATGTGTCCTGTGCTGCACTGTTTTGCGTCCCGCAGGGCTCTAGTTCCTAATTTGTGAATTCTGTTCACAAGGGCTGCAGTGTTTGAATTATTATAATATCCTCCAGAAATGACAAAATCTCTGCTATTCTGCATAAAAAGGATAACCCTATAGTTTAGGTCTGTATAAACATGTTCAGAAATGTGATTCTTGTGTTACTTGTCTTGTACTGTCAGTTCTTATGTAAGTCTTTGTGTCATTGCCGAATTCTATTATTAAAACAGAAATCGCTAAAATAATCACAGTGCTTGTCATTCAAATCAAATTTTCAGCCCTACTGTTCACTTACAATGGAAATAAAACTGATTCTGATTCAGCAAGTTAACACCAAGCCCTGTATCTCATTTATTCCTCATTTGTCTTTCTGTTCTTAGTGACACTGTTGTGTTTTTTCTCCAGCTGGTCCTTACCCAGCTGCCCCAATGCCCTACAGCCAGGCAGCCTACACTCCAGGGCAGCCGTCGTACCCTCTCCACCCCCCCAACCCCTCTCCATCCCACCCACCGCAGCCTCAACCCAATGCTCCACAAATGGATTTCTTATCCCAGCCGGCCTACAATCCTGACTATGTAGCCAACAAGATGTGAATGAAGGCAACCACTCATCGCAACAATGCAAGATCTGGAAAACAATCAAACTAGTACCGGTAATATTTTGTGATGGTTTGAAGCTCAACAATCTCTGCCACCTTGAAGTTTGCTCTGGTTCTGGTAAATTGTTCATTTTTATTTTTCCCCATTGCCTTTTTAAAAATGTAAATATAAACAGTTTACAAGAACAACATAGGCTAACCAGCTATGTGCAAAGTAATGGCCATGAAGCACTTATTTGTAGTCCTAAAAGTATATTTTAAGCTAAAACTTCAACTAAATATCTTTATAACTAAAAATAATTTGTGTTAATTGATTAGCCTCCAGCAAGCTTATATAGTTTTAAAGATGGTTTTATATAGCTCACGTATATTAAAGGTCCCATGGCATGAAATTTTCACTTTCTGAAGTTTTTGAACGTTAATGTGAGCTCCCCTACCCTGTTTAGGCCCCCCCATGGTTAAAAGTTGCGAAATGTCTAAACTGAGCATTTGCGACCCTTTTCTGCGTTACAAAAAATCGGAGCTCAAACGGGCGATTTTGAACAAGGCACCTGATTGACGTTAGATCGAAAAAGAAATGCAAATGCAGTTCCACCCCCGTCTGTCTGAACTCCGAGTGTTTCTAGGCTCGGAAGTCCTTTATCTGAGCCTCTGGACCTTTGAACAGCAGTGGTTTAATTTTATTTTCTGTGGAAATGTGTTTATTTTTCAATTGAACGCTTCAAATCTCTCACCCGTGCAAAAACACGGAAATGGATCAGCTGAGAGCTCTGAGCAGAGAGCGGAGTTTGGCCACGCCCCCACCCTCTACTATTGGCCAGCTCTTTTCTCCTCATTTGCATTCAAGCAACAACGCCCATTTTGACCTGTTCTGAGGGAGAAAAAATACTCTTTCTCATCTTATCTCTGTTTCTCATGCACTGAGTGTTGATTTTGAAGAAGGATTCATTTACAGTATTAGGGAACCATTAAGGAGCCATATAAAAGCATCAAGAAGTACCATGTCATGGGATCTTTAATCTAAATGTACCGTAAATCTATGGGAAAAATGAATGAGAATTTGACTAGCTGAACATGAGAGGTGGGTGGGGTTGTTGAGTTCTATTGGGGTGTACTCTGTAATCTGTGTGCTCTGTACTGTGAAGCTGGATGTGGAAATCTTTGCAACCCAAGTAGAGACAAAAATCTATACACACTATATTAGTTGTACGCTAAGGACCATTGTTGTACACTTGTCATTCAATACCTCTATTAGAAAAAGGCTTGCCGAGTTAACCAGATAAACCAGGATTTAAGTTGAGTTTAAGTTAACTTTGTGTAGGCCAATGCCAAGTCTAGCCCAGGTAAAAAGTTGACATGAAAACTATGAAACAAAAGCTATGCAGCAACACGCCCATACACCAGTGCTGAAATACTGGGTGTAGCGTTGATGTTAATTCTGATTAAACTGAATGCATTGTGAAGCAGGATTTTAGAAAATGAATCCTAAAATAATGCATAGCTAATGTTTGGTTCTGTTCAAAATTGACTAAATCCATTCACTCATTAGTTTAATTTGACAGTGTATTTGGAATAATTGGGCATATGTGACCACTTTTAAATCTTTAGCTAAATAACTTGTCTGACTCTTAGATAATGCATGCAACTTCTAAGGAAACTGCTCCAGTGAAGTGAATCATTTGACTTGGTTTATATCAAGTCATTTTCCATCAAAAAATATTACTTATATTTTTATTTTACAGTGATAAGCCAGTACCAGCTCCACATTACAAGACCCCCAAAGTGCCATAAACCATTAGTTTTGACATGTATTATATATATTGTTATAGTAGAAAATTATTAATTAATTTTGCATGGGCGCCCAAACAAAACATTTTATATGATCTCGGCCATTTACATTTTTCATAAAGCCACCAAAAATATTTTAAATTATCATAGATATGTACAAATAAGTAGCACTGAATGTATTTCTATATGTTCTCTACCTATATGTACCATAAACCATTCATTGTATTGGTTTATTGATTAGTAGTATTTTTTTTGTGTCTTTTGTATCAAAAACACAGCTAAGTCAGAGGTTTATTATGTTATATGGTAAAAAGAAATTAATTCATTGTCTGATTATACAGTACTTGGTTCATTCTGGGCCACTATATTAAAAGTTTAGTTTTATTTTTTCTTTCAAACATTGTTGTTACATTGACCATAATGCTGCTCTTCTGTATTGCATTCTTTGTGAGTTCCCTTCAATTTCTGTGGTCCAACTTTGAAAAGTGGCCTTAACTATTCCATATTCACATTAGAGTCTAAAGCTAGTTCATTTAAATATTAGATTATTCAAATTTTGTTCATTTTAAATCTAAACATGTATATTCTATAGAAAATAAATTAAGTTCCTCACAGTTGTAGAGAAAATGATTGTAGTCAAAGCTTTGGCCTAAATAGTTTTAAAAGGGAATTGTTATTGTTGATTGAATAATATGCAACCAGTCAAACCATCAACACAGGACTGATGTCAGTTGTCACGATGTTGGTAAAAATGGGATATTTCTTTACCACTTTGCTCAGGTTTTTATTATTTAGCTGTTGTGAGATACTGTCATTGTATGCATCATTTATCACATCTGCAGTGTTGAATGATAAAACCAAAGTTCATTTTATGTTCAGGGGTTGCGTCCATATTTGGAAGTTTAAAAATATCAAAGCTAGGATAGGGACCAATATAGCTTGATGAGTGAGACACAATTTTGGGGGGAAAAAATTGAAATTGAATCCACAGATTTGCTATATTAATTTTGTGGTTTAAAGCTGTATCTACTGATTAATGCCACAGCTGAGTGTTGAAGTAATATTACATTTTGTTTATGTTGCTTGGAAATGCAAAACTAAAGACATTGTGCCAAATTTCATTTGTTTATGGGTAGGCTCAGGAATTATATTCCAATACAATTCAAATACCTGAATAATTGACAAACAAAAACAAAACAGTAAATTCTACAAGTTCTTGCATACCCTTCATCTCAATGTTAAACTATGGGCTTAAAGGAGAATTAACGTTTTTTACAATCTGAGCCTTATTTCGGTAATAAAACACCCATAGCACTTTGGTGTCATATGGAGCACTTCCAGAGATGTTTTAGATTAGCGATATCTGTAATGCGAGTTCTTGGGGCATGTAACATATGCCCCAAGCGGTCTCCAGATAACACAAACTTTAGCACTTTTCAAATCATAGAAGCTCGATGTCTTAGTCTACACTGTCGTTTGAGTCAAAAGTGGCCTGAATTCTGAGATTTATCCATAATTTACAGCTTTGCGTTTCATGTTTGGGTCCCGGGAGCTGAGAGTGAAATAAATTGTGACTCCGCACATGCGCACTGGCGTCCTCATCTACTCGAAACTATGGATAAATCTCGGATTACAGGCCACTTTTGACTCAAACGAAAGCGTAGACTAAGACATTGAGCTTCTATGATTTCAAAAGTGCTAAAGTTTGTGTTATTTGGAGACCGCAAACATGTGCCCCGAGAACTCACATTACGGAGATCTAAAACATCTCTGGAAGTGCTCCATATGACACCAAAGTGCTATGGGTGAGTAAAACAACTTGTTTTATTATCGAAATAAGGCTCAGATTGTAAAAAACGTTAATTCTCATTTAAGTCCTAATAGATTGTTGTTTCAGATAACATTACATCATTCTGTATTCTGCTCATAGTTTTTAAATGAGATGGAGGCAAGTAGGATAATTGTTAATAAGAAATCTTGGTTAGACTTAGACTTAGACAAACTTTATTGATCCACAAGGGAAATCGTTACATGTTAATGTGTACAGGTAGTGTTCAATGTTGATGGATTTTTGTAGATGTTTTCCTTAAAAGTATGCATTTGATCCACAAATATGGTCTCATCCCCTCCATCTGTTCACACTGCATTTTAGAAAATCCAATTGTACATCATCATGTGAACGTAACCAGGCTGTACTCAAAGCTTGTTCATGATTGACATGTTTAGTCAAAAATGCAAGAAAACACCAGTGCCTTCTTTTTCATTGACCAAAACATAGTTACAGCATTGACAACATTGCAGAAATAATATATCACAATAGTTGGCATGACTTGAATTTAGAACATATTGTAATCCTGATTTGAGTAGTTTTGATTGGCATATGGCATTTTGTGATATTTGTGATTGATGTTTTCCTCAGACTTTTGCTTTAACCTTGAAAAAACTGCAGAAATAATCCCTCTATGTAAAGCTATTTATTCAAAACTATTCAAACCACGAATCTGATTTCCACAGTTTTTCACAGTCTAGTTCTCAACTTTACTTTTCTGTGTTTGTGTTTTAAAAGTTATTTTTATCATTCACTCGTTTGAAAACCTGTCACCTCAACTATGCTTGTTACAGCTTCTCAGTATTCTGCTGCTTGCCTTAATTTGTCTGTAAATAAAACATATCAATATTTTTTACTTCTATACCAGCAAAATAATTGTTTTACCTTTCTTGCTTTTGTTAGAGTATGTCCCAATACTAACCAAAATAGTGTGTAATTGTATTTTTAATTTAGTCATCCAATGATTGTTTCCTTTATGCTTTTGCTTGTTGGTATCCAGTCATCCTCACAAGGCCTCACTGTTCAGTAAAAATGTAAACTATTTGTCCTTCATGGTTATATCTTTCTATGTTTTCCATTTTGAAGAAGATAAATGTATAAAGTTATTGCAATTTTATTTATTCACTGAGTTTTTGAGTGGTAATTTCAGATTTTGGTGCGCCCCTTTAATGTTGTCAAAGGAAATGTTAAGTTCATGTAGCAATAAGATGCAAAGCTATTGAGGGGTAGGCAACAAAATGACAAAAATACAGGTAATAATAATAATAATAATAATAATAATACATTTTATTTGTTAGGCGCCTTTCAAGGCTCTCAAGGTCGCCGTACATCAAGCTATTAAATACATTAAATAATAATAATAATAATAATTAATTGCATTTATATAGCGCCTTTCATGACACCCAAAGCGCTTTACAGTTCATTGTTCATTGTTCATTCACTCCATACTTGGTGGTGGTAAGCTACTTTCTGTAGCCACAGCTGCCCTGGGGCAGACTGACGGAAAGCGAGGCTGCCAATCTGCGCCATCAGCCCATCCGACCACCTCCAGCACTCACACACACTCCACTTTCATCCTAGGCAATGTGGGTGAAGTGTCTTGCCTAAGGACACTACGACAGTTTTTTGTGACTGGCGCCCCACTGTGGCACCTGGAATTCCCAGCGGTCTCCCATCCAAGTACTAACCAGGCCCTGCCTTGCTTAGCTTCTGAGATCTGACGGGATCAGGCTTTGACAGGCAGGTATGTAATACAGTACATAAAAACAAGATAAAATAAAAACAGTGTAGAAATACATTTTAAAAACAGATACAGATTAAAAGACAGTGCAGTTATGGTCAGAGTGAGAAGGCCTCTCTAAACAGATGAGTTTTGAGTTGAGATTTGAAGTGTGAGAGTGAGTGTGTGTCACGGAGAGCATGGGGGAGGGAGTTCCAGAGCTGGGGAGCAGAGCGGCTGAAGGCTCTGCTTCCCATAGTGACGAGACGGGCAGGAGGGACAGTGAGGTGCAGGGAGGAGGAGGAGCGGAGGGAGCGGGCAGGTGTGGAGATGTGGATGAGGTTAGACAGGTATGGAGGGGCGAGGTTGTGGATGGCTTTGTAGGTGAGGAGTATGATTTTGTAGTGTATGCGGTGTGTGATGGGGAGCCAGTGGAGCTGTTGCAGGACAGGTGTGATGTGGTGATGGGAGGGTGTGTGTGTGATAATGCGGGCGGCTGAGTTTTGGACCAGTTGGAGTTTATGGAGTGATTTTTGTGGGAGACCGAACAGGAGAGAGTTACAGTAGTCTATACGGGAAGTGACCAGGCTATGGATGAGGATGGCGGTGGTGTGTGGGGTGAGTGAGGGACGGAGGCGGCGGATGTTTCTGAGGTGGAAGTAGGCAGACCGGGTGGTGTTGTTGATATGGGAGGTGAAGGAAAGTGTGCTGTCGAGGATGACACCCAGACTCTACCTGAGGGGAGGGGGAGATAGAGGAGCCGTCGATGGATATGGAGAAAGGGTTTATTTTGCTTAGGGTGGATTTGGTGCCGATGAGGAGAAGTCCTGTTTTATTGCCGTTAAGTTTGAGGAAGTTTGAGGTGAACCAGGTTTGTATTTCTGTTAGACAGTTTGTCAGAGAGGAGGGTGGAAGTGTGGAGTTGGGTTTAGTGGAGATGTAGAGCTGGGTGTCATTCGCGTAGCAGTGAAAGTGGATGTGGTGTTTTCTAAAGATGGAACCAAGGGGGAGAAGATAGATTAAAAATAGAAGAGCACCGAGGACAGAACCCTGAGGAACACCTGACGTGACAGGGGAGGGCTGTGAGGTGAATGACTTGACCTGAATAAACTGGGAGCGGTGTGAGAGGTAGGAGTGGAACCAGGAGAGGGGAGTACCAGAGATGCCGATGGAGGAAAGTCTGTCAAGGAGGATGGAGTGTGAAATGGTGTCAAATGCTGCACTGAGGTCTAGCAGGAGGAGGATGGAGAGTGAACCAGAATCAGCAGAGAGGAGGAGGTCATTAGTGATTTTCAGAAGGGCAGTTTCAGTGCTGTGGAGGGGACGGAAGCCAGATTGAAATTGTTCGTAGATGTTATTGGAGGAAAGATGGGTGTGGAGTTGGGCAGCAACAGTTTTCTCAAGAAGTTTGGAAATGAAGGGTAGGTTTGAAATAGGACGGAAGTTATTGAGGTCAGAGGGATCAGAACCGGGTTTTTTGAGTATTGGAGTGACTGCAGCGGTTTTGAGAGTGGAGGGAACAGTACCGGAAATGAGAGAGGAGTGAATGATATTAGTTATGAGGGGGGACAGTGCAGGGATGGAGGTTTTGATGAGGACTGTAGGGAGAGGATCTAGTTGACAGGTGGAGGATTTGGAGTTCTGAATGAGAGTGGAGATTTGGGAGACGGAGGGCAGGGTGAAAGAAGAAAGCAGGTGTGTTGGGGATACAGAAGATGAAACAGGTGGGTTTGAAACAGAGGGGTTAAGTTGCAGGTGGATCAGTTGAATTTTGGAGGTAAAGAAAGCAGCCAGGTTATTACAGAATTCGGAGGAATAGAGGTGAGGTGGAAGTGAGTCCGGGGGTTTTGTGATCTGTGAGAGGAGTGAGAATAGTGTTTTTGAGTTACCTTCATGTGAACTCATTAAATTAGAGTAGTATGTGGATCTTGCTGTGGATATGGACTGTTTGTAATGGAGGATGTGTGAGGTGAACATGTCTTTGTGTATGATGAGTCCGGTTTTCCTGTACAGTCTCTCCAGTCTGCGGCCTTGTGTTTTGAGGTGTCTGAGGGCGGGGGTGTACCAGGGTGCAGAGTGACGTCATCAAATGAAACTATAGCTGGATATCGGGTTTCAGGCCGTTTTGGAATCCACTAAAAGTCGACGCTGACACAGCGATCTTCTGTGATTTGAAAAGTGCTAAAGTTTGTGTTATTTGGACACCGCAAAGTAACAGGGCTCTCAAGTTTTGAGCGGGGTCGTGCGTGTGACTGTAATTGTGAGAAATGCCGTGTGAGCGTGTGAACACGTCGAATTGCGTGTTGAGAGCCCTGTTTGTCTAAAGAGCAAACTTAAACTACAAAGCAACTAATGAGAGTTATATAAATGAAGTTATTACCTGATGGTTCTCAGTTTGTTTTATCATCACCGCACTTTGTCAGTGCGCTGAGAGGGGCGGGGAGGAGGGAGCGGGACATTTTTAACGGATTCATGTAAGAGTCTGGTCAATGCACCGGGCCCGCGTCTCACTGCGTCTCATCGCGTCTCACCGCGACTCACCATGGGCAGTTCGGCTCTGGGCCGCGCGTATTCCGCGCGTAAGCCGTCGGGGGGGACACGTTACGCACAGACGGAGACACCGGGACCGGAGTCGGTGCGTCTCAGAGGAGACGTGGCACCGGGACTGAGGCTCAGGACGTGCCCGGGGGACGGCGAGCAGACGCGCCGTCCCCCCCTCCCCCTGTTCCCCCTGCTCGGGGGAGCAGGGGGAGGGGGCGGCGCTGAAAACGCGCGGAGCCTGCATAAACTAAGCCACACAGACCGATTTTCTGGGCACAAAAAAAAAAAACAAAAAATAAAAAAACACTAATCAGCGTGAGAAATGCCATGTGTGGCGTGTGCGCGTGTGAATACGTCGAATTGCGTGTGTCACACTCTCAAGCGTGAGCCTTGAGAGCCCTGAAAGTAATGCCCCGAGCACTCACGCTAACGGATACGGGATCATTAGTAGAACAGAACGGCTCAACATAAGTTCTGCGATACTGCTCCAATTGACACCAAACTGCTATGGGTGAGTAAAACTACTTGTTTTATTGCCGAAAGAAGGCTCAGATTGTAAAAAAAAAACGTTACTTTTCCTTTAAGTTTGCTCTTTAGACAAATTCAACGCAATTCACACGGCATTGCCGCTCAAAACCTGAGAGCCCTGATAATAATAAACTATTATTTAAAAATTTAGTCCAGTCTAAGCTATTAAACAAAGCTATTAAATGCAATGACTTATTTTAAATTATTTTTTAAGACTTTTCATACAGCTTACATTGCAGGCTAACACGAACTAGCAAAGTTGGCTAATCAATAAGCGAATTATTCTGTTGGCATGTGTATTATAAAGTTAATTAAGTGATTTATTTCTATATCTGTATTGCAGAAAATGTTAAAGTAAAATGCAACTGTTTCACTAGACTATTATATAATTTTAATGTCAAGACAGCGATGTAAGAAAAAAATGTAGTGATATAACTTGTTAGTAATAATATATTTTTATCATTGGATCTCACCAGTAACAAAGTTAATGGTGAGGTGTATGGTTCTTCGTCGGTTTCTTTATTTAAATTATTTTTTTTCCGACAAAATGATTGCATTTTTGACCCCCTGAACATAGATGAAAAGTCCCACATGGGGGTATCAGATCGACCAGTCCGGTGAAAAATTTGATAAAATGGGCATCGTGACAATACTCAAAGCGACCTGACTCAACAGCGCCGCCTAGAATCGGACCCCTATGGGACTGGGGACAGGCAAAGTTTGTCGCAGGCAAACACAATTCGGAACAGTGATAGAGAGGCATGAGACAAGCCTAAAGATGAATTGGAGCACGTCCCTAAGCCGAACAGGAAGTGAGCCATCTTGGATCAAAAATACACTGCCGCTTTGACTTGAATGTGTGCAAAAAGTGAGAAGTCCTTTGTGTTTGGTCCAAATGAGCTCAGATTTGACATGTCACATCTACATAGGTTCACAAAAGTTATGTTTTTTTTAGGATACTCCTTACGGTTTGCCCGTAGCACATCGGCGAACAATACCATTGTTTCCTGATTCTTTGATGATCTCTCAGGGCCACAGGCATAGGCCTAGAGAGCTCAAATTCAAATCACAATTGCGTGACCCCGGCCTGAATGTAATGAGATATGAAATATAATTAAAGTGAACACTATAGTGCCCCCTACATAGACATGAAACGGCAACATTATCGGATCTGGACCAAATTCGGGGATTAAATTCTATGCATGATTACAAGCAAATAAATTATGGACATGGGGCAGTTTTCACAGTAGGGGTGCAAGGACTTCACAGAAAAATATTTTAAAAATTATAATATGCACATGTTTAGTCCTATCGTGCTGAAATTTCTATCAGTTATAAACTCTATAACTCTATAAACTGTCAGACACAGTTGTCAGTGCTACAGCACCGCCTTAGAATTTTAAAAGAGCACTATGTAACTTTTCTGGTGGAGGGTCTGTTTTCATGCACAGTTTTAGTCTGACAGTCCTCTTGACAATAAAAGTTACATGACCTGTGTCCTAGTTTCTATAGTCTGCCTCTGGAATCAGTCACGCTATACAATTTGAAAGGTACACTATGTAATTAGACTATATATATATTATAATTATGTAATTTTTCTGGTGGATGAGCTGTCGGCCTGGCCGGCTGTCGAAAAGAGAAACTGGCATATCAGGGTGGCTGGCAAGTCCTCGGCAGGGGAGGGGGGACTTGCACAAAATAAATAAATGTTTATTTTAGTGCTGTCGGGCGATTTAAAAAATTTATCTAATTAATTACAGGATTTGTAATTAGTTAATCTAATTAATTGCATTTTTTAAATAATTTTTTTTTTTAGGTGGTTTATTGTGCTCTCCCACAGTGCAAAAAAGGTGTCAAACGTGTGATTTATATTGGTACAGTGAAAAGACTGCAGACTTCCCCTATAAGTCTAAGTTTTTCACTCACTCTCTTTCTCTCCACTGTTACCAAGACCAGACTGCTGGCAGACCCCCATTCCCCCTCCCACATTACGTAACATTCATTGGAAAGCTCATTTACACCATTCCACTATTACATGGCGAATATTTCTGGTGCCAAAAAGTGAGCACGTACAGTAGCTTTCATGCAACGTCAATAAATAATATACAAGGCTTCAAATATACAGAGAATACAAATAATTGCCCGTGAAAATTACTCATGGCTCACATGACCCCCGGAACCCGCGAGGAGGATTTAAACTCCCGGTGTGGATGTGTCTGGACCATCGCACCACGGGAGGAGGGAGGAGGCAGCAGCGCGGGGTGAGTAAATGATCGGGTTTAGCGTGATTCGGATGGGCAAAACTGACTAAGTCAAAACTTCTAAGTGTGCACCCTTAGTCGCGGCAGAACACGCTGGAGAGGTTATGGGAATTGAAAAGGGTTCAGCCCGGAGCGCAGCAGATAGGGAAACGGGCGCGTGCGTCTTCACACGCTCTCCCCTATTAGAACTGCATTCGTCTCTGTATGCCGACCAATGGTAGCACGGCATTTCTCATCGCGTCATCGCTGTCTTGTCCAATGAAATCGCATCCAGGGACAAGACGGACCTGCTCCGTCACGTTTTTATAAATAAACTCGCCGTTCAAAGGCCCTGCACATTGCCGCTCATAATTAATTGCGTTAATTTTTATAACGCGTTAATTAGCAGTGTAATTAATTAATCTAATTAACGCGTTAAACTGACAGCCCTAGTTTATTTATTTTGTGTAAATATTTATTTATTTAATGTATTTTAATCCAGGAAGTGCTGCCCCTGGTCCAGTGGTTAAAGGCCAGATTAGACTGCACAACATGAGGTTCTGCCCATTTGCCAAAGAAAGGGGATTAAGTATGTTGTTTTTGTTTAAATTATATTTATTGACTAGTATTTTAAAACCAGACTGGTTTCTGGAAAAGAACCCTCTTGGACTTGTGCCTACACTTGAGACCAAGGCTGGTGAGGTGGTGTACGAGTCTCCCATCACCTGTGAATACCTGGATGAGGTCTACCCCCAGAATAAACTGCTTCCTTCAACGCCTTTTGCAAAGGCTACGCAGAAGATGATGGTAGAGCATTTCTCCCAGGTAAGTGACACAATGGCATGTGTCAGTCAACGCTAATATTCTTACAATTCTTACAATTTTATTTTTCAACTGGTAATTTCTTATTTCTTAAAAATTATTACTGCAAAGAAAGATGATCTTTAGTGCGACTCCATTACAGCCATTGATTACATGATTTGGCTGTGGTTTGAAAGACTTGTGTCCTTTGATCTCAAGCAGTAAGTTTTTTATTACTATTTTGTACAAATGTTTAAAGCCTATATTACAAATACATTACAATACAAAGTACAGTAATGGTGATTACTCTAACAATAGCAAAACTCATGTGCTGATATTGTCATTGTATTCTGCGGCCTTATCTTTCAGTCTCCTAGACAGCACTGATCTAAAACAGTGGTACGGCCGAATGTGGCAAGACCCTGCAGTCAAAGCTTGTGCACAAAGCACTGACAGTTACAAGGATTTTATTGATGGCAAACCAAACTATGACTATGGCCTGTAAACACTGTGGTCTACTTAAAGGGATATGCCACCCCCAGGTCAAACTTGGGCATCTCCCCACAGTCCAGAGACTAAAATAAGTGATGGAAAGCGTTTTCCTGGTCACCCAGCCATTGTCCGAGTCTGTCAGCACGGACTGCCGCGCCGCGCAGCTGCAGCTAGTCCGCGTTAGACTGGAGGCTAACGTCGCCAGAGAAAGATTTCGGCCAAAAGTAATTAATTTGCTCGATGCTTTTCCCAATTACTTTCTGTGTAGTGCGCATTCATATCGAGTGCAAATAAATGTGCAAATCAACGCGGAGAGCTTGACTTGGTCATTTTGGGGTGGGAACTATTTTACAGTGCGGAAAAACACAGCCGAAGCACACAGGGGAATCCCTGTTACGCACCACGTTGGGAGTTCCCCTGTTACGCAGCGTGGTGTGTGCTTTGGCTCTGTTTTTCTGTGAGCCTTTACGGGCTCCATAATCAACAAGTGGACTTGTGGATTTATTTTTTGGGACGAGGGAGTTTGATGCGCGTCAAGCTAAAGCTTCAATTGGAACCATAAGAATCTACATCAAGCTTAATCACTGAGGATGTGTCCCGTGATAAATGTGGCCTTATATGACCTTAACAAGTGTGTGAGACAAAACTGAAAACATATCATTTGCTCATAAGTTTATTTGAATGTTTTTTCTGTCTATATACTAACATTTGAATCATGGTGAAATGTGCCACTTATTTGGTGTCTCTTTTTATAGTAACTAATTACATGTACTCTAAGAATGTACTATTGGACTGCAATTAAGTAGTTTGTTTTTAATTGCAAGAACCCTTGATTCTCCCTTTTTAACTCTACAGGCAGACTTGGAAATGACGATCTCCTCAGGTATGACAGGGTTACAAAGCTCTTGCATCGAACTGGCCTGCATGTTTGAAGTGTATAATACAGCAAAGGGATCATGAAAGTTATCCAGTGTCGCAAAAACCTCTTCTTGTAAATGTCCAACACTGGGATGTCTTTCAAAAACTGCCTTCATTTTATCTCAGAACTCAGAAGGAACTCAGAAGTGCCGCTTCATATTGCTGGACCTCTGAGACAATGTTGGTAACACTTCTCTGAAAAATATACAAACATAGAAAAATAAATGTAGAAAATACATCTCTATAAAACAAAAACATAACAAGGCAGACAATATGAGAAACTATAGACCCCTTTACAGTTAGTAAACAGACGTGACGTCACCAGCATGTGCGCACATTGTTGACCCAGAAACAACCATGGCGGACCATAGTGGAGTATCTGAACGATAGGGAAAGCTACATTCAAAAGCTCACGTTGAGCAACGGGGTTCGACTACCAGATCCTTATACGATCACGGAGTGGCAGTACGACCGCAGAAAGTGGCCAGATTTACAGTGGACAGATATCCACTGTTATTTAGTCGAGAAGCCCAGCGTGTATACAAGAGAGAAAGTGCGCGCATACAAATCCATGGATGCCTACCAGTTTGCTGTATGTGGCATGTACATGTACAGGAGGTAAAATACCACGATATCGATGGGGAGTTTTGCGTGTTGGCATCTGATGTTCTCCCCAGTTAAAGACAAGGCCACAAGACGACCATGTACAATGCTTGGGCTATCATCAACAAGCGTGATAACTACGTTCTGACCGCCAACTGCACTTGCGTTGCGGGTAACATACTACGACTTAATTCACGAGTCACAGATGTGATCTCAGTCATGTCAAATGCCATTTATGATGGTCATGCGAAAACGTATCATGCATTTTAACAAAGTTATTCGTGTTTGTTTACATGTGTCTGTCGTAGAGGTTACCCGGTTAATATGTCTGTGAGCTTTGCGGTGTCCTGTGCTTGCTAGTTAATCAGCATGATTAAACACCATTGAACACCTGAGCAAATTACCCTAAACAAGCAGCAGGTGTTCACTTGTGTGTATATGTCAGTTGAATGATATGAACTATCATTTATTCCATTTGTTTCTCTTTATTTCACGTCGAGTTCTTCTCTTCTCTTCTATATCTTTGCTGCGGGTTTTATGGCAGCAGTGGCTTTGTTTTGAGTCAACACTGCGCGCGCATTCAGTGATGACGTAGCTTTGAAACTGGTCTATTGTTTTTGTAGCATGGGTGTCATAATTTCATCATTTTCATAATAATAATAATAATAATAATAATAATAATATTAATAATAACAATAATAATAATAATAATAATAATAATAATAATAATAATAATAATAATATAACATTATTATTATTATTATTATTATTATTATTATTATTATTATTATTATTATTATTATTATTATTATTATTATTATTATTATTAAAACGCAGACCTATAATTTTAAGGCATGTACAGGGAGTGGAGATCTCCAGAAAACAATAGTCCCGCATAAGATTGTGAAGATTAGTGTGAAAGAACCAGCTTTTCCATGGCGGAACGTGTCTGAACCAGCCCGGGGTGGAGCTACCTCTGACTGGGAAGAAGACTCGCTTTTACCGTAACAGAAGGGAAAGTAAAAGCAGCAGATTTACAGGAAGTACCCCCGAACTTTAGCGTGGTCCTGGGAATATCCGACAAACTAGTAAGTAGTTTAAACTATACAATGAAACACGGTGAGGTTTGTTAAAGTTAAAGTAGCCTGAAGTAGGACTAGGTAGGTATAAAGGATTTTAAATTGACAGATCGCTAAAAGTTAAACTGCAGATGTTAAGCCCTGGACGAAAATGAAAAGCCTTCCCGGATAATGTGTAATGTAATATAAAGTTTTCTTTCTCTACAAAGTGGTCGGCTTCCATACCCTGCACACTTCATTTCGAGTAATGTGTTTGCATGTTACGCATGGATTACCGTCACATGTGGGAAACGAGAGCTAAAACTGACGTAAATGGTCGACATCCTATTTAGGTTCGTGGTCTTATAGATCCATGTTTAGACGTCTGTAGATTTATATTCTTTAGATGGTAATAAGGATAAAGCACTTTACACGTGTGTACATTATACATCATTCTATACTTGATGGGGCTAAATTACTCTTGTAGCCATAGCTGCCCAGGGTTAGGCTGCCAATCTGTGCCATCTTCCCCTCTGATCACACCACTCACCGAGAAATTACATTCATTCTGTGATAGATGGGTGACGTATCTTGCCTAAGGAACAAAAGAGTTAGTGGTCCACAAGAGTGGTGCTAGGTCACTGCACTGTGACACCTGGTATTCCACTGTCTCCAGTCAGTCATGACCACCTAAATAACACAGGAAGTATAATACTAGATATAGGCTATAAAATGTTGCCTCTGCCCACATACAAAGTTTTTGGATATTTTTTATGTTTGCTTTTACTTTTTTAAACTATAGATACAAGGTTACCTTTTGATTTTTTTATGTTTTGTTAATTCTGATCTTACAGGTTGTGTTAGTGACCATGTCCGACTACGCTTTGATCGGTGCAGTTTGTGGCTCCATTTTCCAGATCGTTTTGTGTGTGGGGTTCATCAGCGGCTGCGTGTCCCTGTGCTGCTGGTGCCACAAAAGGTGTCAGAGGAGACGTCAGCCTCAAAGTAGGAAATATGGCTTTGTCATTATTTATGGGACATTTTCAGGTTTGAAAATGTCCCAGGTTTGAAAATGGGACATTTTCAGGTTTGAAAATGTATATACTGTAAATCCATATCTTAGTGATTGGCATGTAGAAATTAAATTTTATGCATGTCATTACATCAGTATTACTATGACTACAACGAACACTAGTAAACCTGTTGTCACATTTTGTGTTCATTTACTCTATTGATTCCTGTAGGGAAATTATGACTGCATTTGCTTCTATGCTTCTGGGGCATCCTGCCGTGGGCAGCCACAGCCATAATGGCATGCTCCGGGTACCACCTTGGCTAGAGAATTATACCTTTTAGGCACGTTTTATGTTGATGGGGGGAAAACCACCCTGACATGGGGAGAACATACAATCTCCACTCAGAAAGTCCTCACACAGTCCTCTTGGACGATCGTGTTGTGAGGCAAGAGTGCTAGTCAGCTACTGTGTTACCATTTTAGTTAGTTTCTTTAGCTTTAAATATATGTTTAATCTAATCTCTAATATAGGGATGATTGATATTGCACTTGCTTGTAAATAACTCAATAGTTACCAGTATTGCACTAAATGTTAATGAAACCTAAACACCTAAAAGAGCAGATTTGAATTCTTACTTGGAAGATTATGCACAGTTTTTTTATTTTTTTTATTTAATGATGGTGATATTCTCAATATTCTAATTATGCATATCTATATTCTTGATATTTTTAATGTATCAGTCACCTCTAATTTAATGTATGTTTTCCAGATGGGGTGAACGTTATATATGTCCCTACTCCAGCGCCCCCTGAAGGATATCAGCCGGCTATACCAAACTACTATCCTGCTCCGGTGTCACCTCCTAACTTTGGCCTGCCCATAACCACTGCACCACCACCATCGTACCAGGAAGCTAGTGAGTGCTTTGAAATGTTTAGTATGTAGTTCTCTATGGACATGTCTTCTTTCTTTTCAGGTGTCACAATCACTGTATTGCACAGTGTAGTATCGTTTATACATTGTGTTCCAAATTATTATGCAAATTATATTTTTCTCTGTTTTTGCCAATATAAATGACAGTCATCATAATTTTCAAGTTATCAACTTTTAGAGTACAATTTAAATGTTATTGAACAAACCTCCCAATGATAACAGTATTTTTTATTCAAAAATAAAAACTTAAAATGCACTGTTCCAAAATATTATGCACAACAGAGTTTCAAACCATTTTATTGTTGTAAAGAACTGAACATGGTCATTTGTTTATTTTCCAATTAGAAGCATTAGCATATTAAGGAAATCAAAAGCTATTTCAATCAAATTACAAACAGGTCAAATTACATTTTAACATAAATTACATTTTAACTTATTTGACAGGAGCTGCACAATTCTTGCATCTATTGAACTTGTGAGTTTGTGGATGTCAGAATAACCTCCCAGAGCTGCTGTTTGGATGTGAACTGCCTCCCACCCACATAGATCTTTTGCTTGAGGAGCTCCAAAGGTTCTCAATAGGTTTGAGGTCAGGGGAGGATGGGGCCACCATGAGTTTCTCTTCTTTTATGCCCATAGCAGCCAATGATGCAGAGGTATTCTTTGCAGCATGAGATGGAGCATTGTCATGCATGAAGATGATTTTGCTACAAAAAGCACAGTTCTTCTTTTTGTACCATGGAAGAAAGTGGTCAGTAGAAACTCCACATACTTTGCAGAGGTAATTTTCACACCTTCAGGGACCCTCAAAGGCTCCGACCAGATCTTTCCCCATGATTCTGGCCCAAAACATGACTCCGCCACCTCCTTGTTGGGACATGGTTGCCATCTACCAACCATCCACCACTCCATCCATCTGGAACATCCAGGGTTGCACGGCACTCATCAGTGAACAAGACTGATTGAAAATGAGTCTTCATGTATTTCGGGGCCTGCTGGAGGCGTTTCTGCTTGTGAGCTTTGTTTAAGGGTGGTTGAATAGAAGGTTTATGAATAAGTCCAAGCCCCTGGAGGATCTTACACCTTGAAGTTTGCAGGACTCCAGAGGCACCAGCAGCTTCAAATACCTGTTTGCTGCTTTGTAATGGGATTTTAGCAGCTGCTTTCTTAATCTGATGTATTTGTCTGGCAGAAACCTTCCTCATTGTGCCTTTATCTGCACAAATAGGTGTTTGCTCTGAATCAGCTACAAATCTCTTAATAGTTTGATGATCACGCTTAAGTTTTTGTGAAATATCTAAGGTTTTCATACCTTGTCCAAGGTATTCAACTATTTCACACTTTTGGGCACTAGAGAGATCCTTTTTCTTTCCCATATGCTTGAAAATGTTGCTCTGCTTAATAATGTGGAATGTCCTTCTTAAGTCGTTTTTCCTTTAATTGGACGCACCGGGCAAACTCATGGCACAGGTGTGTGAGATGATTTCACTGAGACCATCCATGAGTCTCACTGGAAAACTAAACATTTGACCTTTATGGCACTTGAACACCATTTACAAAATAATTTGGAACGCAGTGTACATATAGTTTTATTAGAAGTAAAAAGTCTCCATCGCCATATCTCCATAGTCAGGAAGTCAGGAAAATAATACTCAAGTACTGATGTGCGCAAACAGTGTAAAATTATATACATATTGTACTTTTTTAAATTGCCAACATTAATTTGATGAGTGAATAACATCTCACAGTAAAGCTGAAGACACATATTCCAACATACTTTTTTGTGAGAAGACTATCCATAAATTTAGCCAACAATACTGCCTTGATAAGGTTAAATTAGGAAGTGCAAAAACTGCTTTCATTAAAGGCATTACCCCCACTCATGTGTTCACTCGTGCAAACTCATGCTTCTGTGAACACCCTTTCTGTCAGGATCCCTTGTATTTCTATATACCGTCTTGTGTGATTGTGTTAATGCATCTTAATTGTGTCATTATATGTACTGCATGAAATCATTGCACAAACCCATTATCTTCCTTTTATTCACACTTGCTTTATATTTATCTTACAGCTTCCCCAGGCCTTTATCCTCTGGATGTTTCTCAAAGACCACCAATGTACACCAACCCTCCTTTGCTGGACCAAAACTCACAACAGCCTTATAACCCGGAATATTGTCTTCCCAAATATGACCACAGATGAGCCTCCATGAGTTCATCTTTTTATGTACGCTGCCTACACCACACAGACTAATGTAAAAATTCCTCTATGTTCAGGCCAAAGGGGTATACTATAAAGCGAGACAGTTGGCTAAGATGGGCTAGTGAAGCTCAAACCCTAGATTTCCTTTATCACGAAGGCAACTCACTTTTTGGCGTGGTTAGATCAATAGTCTTTGTGCACATATTATTGATCAGTGATGTGCAGCACAGATCACACCACTCATCCTCCTGTCACCTGGGAAAAACCCCTTTGCCCACAATCTACGTTTACAATCAGTTTACAGAGATCTATTTTGTTTGTTATGAGTGGTACTTTAATATTTTATGATCAGCTATTACCCAGGCGGGGCATTCTGTTTATAAAACTGGTCATATGACACGGCACACACCCCTTTCCTTGTAGACACACAGAGAAATTGAGCTCAAAACTGGCTTTACAGATTCTGTCTTCATGAGACTTGTGATCTCTGAGCCGAGGTTCAGGCTTTGAAAAGCCAGCTCACTGAGTTAAAGCCAGGCTATGTCCAACACTTTGTAGTATACCCCTCATTTGAAACACTTTAAGACCTGGTTTACCTTACCAACTTTACCAAAGTCCTTGAGAAGCACTGGGTTACATTTAAACTAGTGCCATTTTAAGCACTACCACTAGATGTTGCTATTATATATATTTTACACTCAAAATTGTTTGTACTGGGTGCTACTGCTGAATAAGTGTTAATAATAATTTTTTTCAAATAAGTTTTTGTGTTTGTAACGTGTGTTTCTACTTAATAATTTCTATTCCTGCAAAATAATTGTGTTTACACCTTTCTCACTTTTGTTAGAGTAAGTAAGTAAAGTTTATTTACATAGGGCTTTTCGCAGACAGGTCACAAAGTGCTTCACAAACAAAAGATAAAAACAGGATAAGATACATTCATAATAAAATGAGTCATAGCAGCCCTAAACCTGAGTATGTCCCTAGACTAACCAAAATAGTTTGTAATTGTAATTTAATCATCCAAAGATTGTTGGTATTGTTGTTTGCTTGTTGGTATCCTCACAAGGCTAATCAAGTTCATTATGGGGAATGTCACGGCTCAGTAAAAATGTAAACTATTTGTCCTTCATGGATGTATCTTCCTATGCATTCCATTTTGAAGAAAAATTGAAATCCCTCAGTATATTGTATTCCCCTAATATTTCATATAATACATTTCTATTTTTGTAGGAAAAATTCAATTAAATTTGACACTTTAATATAATGCTCATTTTCAGGATTAAGAATGGGTAATTTCTTTTTCAATTTTTACTATTTATTACATGGTATTAGAAAATACATATACAATATCTAAAAGTTAAAGTCACTTTTTTATCTACTCATTTGCTGACGTATTTTTATTAATGTGACAGTATACTACTTTTTTCAATGTGTCTCTCACCTCATCCATCCATTTTCTTCCACTTATCTGGGGCCGGGTCGTGGGGGCAACAGTCTAAGCAGGGACTCCCAGACTTTCTTCACCATGGACACTTCCTCCAGCTCCTCCAAGGGACCCCAAGGCGTTGCCAGGCCAGCCGGGAGACGATAGCCGTGTCTCAATTCGCAGTGTGCACAGTTCGGAGTGTGGTTTTAACGGCACATACGTCACTTGCGGCGCGACAACCGCTGTCCCATTTCGTTTTTGTCCCATGCGCACTTAAAATGCCCCCTGAAAACTGCAGTAATTTCCATGGAAATTGCGGCGTGGACCAACTGTGCATCCATGCACACTTCGCGTAGTCATATATCCCAGCATGCATCGCGCGCTACTCCTTCTACAGGAGTCGGTGGCTGCATCTGGTAGTTGCAAGACCTGTCCCATTTCACCAACCACCATGCGGTCTGCGGACTGCACTCAGGACTCTGCAGGTATGCACAGGAGTACCCTTAAAACCACACTCCGAACTGTGCACACTGCGAATTGAGACACGGCTATAGTTCCTCCAGCGTGTCCTGGGTCTTCCCCGGGGCCTCCTCCCGGTGGGACATGCCCGGAACACCTCCCAAGGGAGGCGTCCAGGAGGCATCCAGAACAGATGCCCAAGCCACCTCAGCTGGCTCCTCTCGAGGTGGAGGAGTAGTGGCTCTACTCCGAGCTCCTCCCCTGTGGCTGAGCTCCTCACCCTATCTCTAAGGGAGCGCCCAGCTACTCTGCGAAGGAAACTAATTTCGTCCGCTTGTATCCTCATCCTTTCGGTCAATACCCAAAGCTCATGACCATGTGGTCATGGTCATGGTCTCTCACCTCTGCTTTTTTAAATTCACAAATGTTTAACCATAATCCTGACCATAATTATTTTAACTGCCTACATGTGTATTAGATTATATTTTTGACCTACAGACCTACTGTCTGAAATCACGCTATAATCTAGAATTTTAAGCAATCTGTTATTTTGAGAAAGTGGCTAACACTGACTAAAAGAACAAATGCTTAGAATAAAATTATTCGCTTAATGAAAAGATCTGCGTCAGAGTACCTTGACTTCCATGAGTTTCAAGAGTGATAATAACAATTGACAAATTAAAAACAATTCATGAAGAAGTCATGTCAGAGACATAGAAAAAGTATGCTATTTTTGTACTACAGATTTTCCAATGCCACTGTCATAAATGTCTAATACTTTTACCAAGCTCTGTATATAATAATATTGTAGCATCTTGTCATTTCAATCACCCATACTCCCTCTCTCTCTTACCTTATGTCCTGTACCATGCTCCCATTTAATCCCATAATAACCAGGAGCACTCTCTTTAGTCCAATCCATTAATCAATACAGTATTAGTGCTGAGGCAGCGATCTGAGGCCGTGGAGGTGTGTGCTGAAAGCAGATATGACCCTCTCCATATGAAGGCTGCAGGTTTAAAATAGCCTGTATCCTTGAAACGTGGCTCAGGCTGCTAATGAGAGAGCTCCTCTAAGGACCTCACTGTCATGGCCACCGCAGCCTCTGTGGGAGAAAATCATTACACCAAGGAAAAAAAAGAATGTCCAGCTTTTATTTCATTTATTGCAGTTAATATGTATTCTAGCCACCTTGGATACCTTTTTTAAATGTTGTAATCTAAAATGTTGTGCACAGATATTTATTTTGTTTGGCTTCTGAGACTTTCCGTCATCTTGGCAAAGTTATAATCGCACCCCTCACCAAAATTGAATTATTTGACAATCCAATATCACTTTATACCTTGTTTTTTTCTCCTCAATTGTTTTTTTTCCCCCTAATAGATGATGCACACTATATTCTAATTTAGCATATTTCCAGGACAACAATTGCGATATTAACAATTTTCCAATATATCTCCCAACCTCTAATAACATTGTAACTCAATTTATAAACTTAGCATGTGGTTAACTTTCATATTTTCCTGTGAGACTGTAAGAACACAGGCCTAACTTTGTAGCACATGCCATCGTTGTTTGTTTAGTATTATTTTTAGACCTGCTGTTTCTGGGATTATAGATAAAGAGTTTTCCACTATCATTCATATCAGACAGTCACATTCATCTGGACATCTGCATTGCTTCATGTTGTACTTCAAAGAGTTGCAGAGTTGCTTTTTCAGAGGAGGAGTCATTAGTTCATGGTGTTTGCTAAATCAGGAAGAAAATAAATGTTTTTAAATGTAGATGCTAAATGTAAAAGCCAAAAACAGGATAATTAGAAAAACAATTTGAAGTCGTATTTTGTTTTCTTGCCATCTTTGTAGCTCAAACAATGTAATGCCGCAGAGTTTCCACTAGGAGCTGCACAAATGTGACTTTTATTAAGACAAACAGGTGTGAGTTCAGCAGAAATGTGCAAAACTGCCTATCTATGCATTGTAAATCTTAAAGACAGAATTTTAACTACTGTAGTGTAAAGTTTCAGATAGTTTCAAAGTTTTTGTAATGTCTTTTATTCATTCGCTTACAATGTTTTTACAAGGACAGGCAAGTACACGCAACCACACAACACAAATGTCTGCATAAGTTGTTTTAAAGGTGAAATATGTAACTTTTTAGTTGGGAGTCTGTCACCTGCTTATTTCTATAAACAGTTTACTTAAACAGATCTACCTTATATTTATTCAATTACAGTTTTATAGCTCAAAAATACCTAGAAAAACATGCATTCTGACACGTAACTCATTCTGGTTTGGTCTCCATAAAGATAAAAAATAATACCATACTGTGAAACATTCCAGATGAAGCAATAACATCTGCATGGAGAAAAGCATTTGACAGACCAGAAAAGTTACACAATGCACCTGTCTATGACAAAGAAGTGTACACATGTTTGTGATGATTTTCTTTAATATCCCTTTAAGAGCCTGCATTAAGCAGCTCTTCACATGTCCGGTGCTAATCACATGAGAGGAATATAGCAGCTTTTTAGCCATTGAGATTGTTAGCTTCTGACACTAATCTGTTTTAATCCTTATACCCTAGTGTCAATTTTATAATTCAGTATCTGCTTATAAAATTGTAATTCGCTGCTATGATTTCAGTAATTGTGTTTTATGGGAATAAATATTATGTTAAAGGAAAAGTAAAGTTTTTTTTACAATCTGAGCCTTCTTTCGGCAATAAAACAAGTAGTTTTACTCACCCATAGCAGTTTGGTGTCAATTGGAGCAGTATCGCAGAACTTATGTTGTAGCCGTTCTGTTCTACTAATGATCCCGTATCCGTTAGCGTGAGTGCTCGGGGCACTGATTTGTGGTCTCCAAATAACACAAACTTTAGCACTTTTCAAATCACAGAAGATCGCTGTGTCAGGGTAGACTTTTAGTAGATTCCAAAATGGCCTGAAACCCGATATCGCAACAGAAAAGTAAAGTTCAGAGCGGTGTTAGCTTCTTTCAGACTAGCGGTGTTTACAAAACAGCTGAGTTCACGCATGCGCACTGTCCTCTCTGATGACGTCATCAAATGAAACTATAGCTGCATATCGGGTTTCAGGCCGTTTTGGAATCCACTAAAAGTCTACCCTGACATAGCGATCTTCTGTGATTTGAAAAGTGCTAAAGTTTGTGTTATTTGGACACCGCAAAGTAATGCCCCGAGCACTCACGCTAACGGATACGGGATCATTAGTAGAACAGAACGGCTACAACATAAGTTCTGCGATACTGCTCCAATTGACACCAGACTGCTATGGGTGAGTAAAACTACTTGTTTTATTGCCGAAAGAAGGCTCAGATTGTAAAAAAAACTTTACTTTTCCTTTAAGAATATGGGTAACATTTTTGGGAACTAGACTTAGACTTGTGTTTCTGCCCTCTTCTGGCAACAATAGGAGCAAAACATACTGTTGAACGGTTTCTTTTGTTTGTTTGTTTTTTAATTATTATTTTTTTTATAAAGTCAAACAAATAAAACAAAATCTGTCATCATATCATAATTTGTTTCCTTGAAAGGAGTTGTTGGCGCTCTGTTCTGAGTTGAGTTGGCCTGCTGTATGTGTGGTTTATGGCTGTTAACAGTTGAGGTGGCAGCTGCCCCTGTTTTGCCAAGTAAACCAGTAAAGTTGTTGTCCATTAAAGAGTGTGAGAAAGTTCACCTGTGCTTGCACACTGGAGTTTTTAGTCCTGGATGCTAAGAAGCTGCACTGATTTAAACTTGTATTTTGAAATGAAGATATGTTTTTGTCAAAAGGAAGTTTAACATAGTGAAACATGAACGTAGAAAGCAATGGAAACCAAAAATTACAAAATCACAAAGGCATCAAGCGATAGCACAATGAGATCCTAGATAGATCTTTGGGGTACAGACCAAATCCAGCGATGGACAATGTTGTGTTTAAATGAATAATAAATGAAAAAGTAAATTTAAGTAGCCTGAGTTCAAATGAGAGATACAGTAAACTCTCATTTTATTACCATCAGACCAGGACAGAGACATGAAAACTCAACACATTGTAGTATATTGACAGTTGAAGATGATGACAATGATGATGATGAAAAGTAACCTCAGTGGTAGAGCATAAAGATAACAAGGGCAGTAAGTACTTCAGAAGTCAAAACAACAAAATAGTTTGATAGTTTGTACTGTGTGAAAAACATCAGTCAAGGCGAAATACATTCTTTGTCATTATAGACTCAGTAATTATTGTAACTTGCACTACAAACCTGTTGACCTGGCCGAAGGTTAATAAAAAATAATAATTACAAAGAATTGAAGAAACAAGGGGAGAAAAACATGTAGGTGATACCAAAAGATTAATTATGTTGTAGATTACTATTTTAATCTTAGTTTAGTCTTGGTTGAAACAATCAAAATTCATGAGTTTTTCAAAGCATTTGGGCACAGTTGGACGTTAATGGTAAATAGCTTTTTATTTTGTCAATTCATTTAAGGTTGCCATGGTAATTCACATAAATTTCCTTTTTGATTAGACTGCTAGTGAATTTGAACTGTCTTCTGTTATGCCTGTGGTTATGATCAAGACCCACCCAATAGACCTCTTTGAATCTCTGGATGAAGTAATTGAGGTATGATTTATTATACAAAATTTCTTCTGTAGTGTTCACAGTTCTTATTTCCTAATTATCTACTCTTTTTTTTAGTTCCCTATTCCTACTAGCCACAATGTTGAAAACATTGAGCTAGCTGCCTGCATTAACCTGGGGAAGGCCATGCTCAATATGGATGGGACTCAGAGGATCACTCCTGCTCAGATCCTAGAACGGAACTTTATCCGGTAAGTAGAAAATCCCTAGAAAACAACAAAACTGTACCAGAATACAGTGTCGGGCAAAAGTCAAATATTGTAATAATTAGTTTGTGTTGTTGCTTGCAGTATGAGTATAGAGATTGAAGAGCCAGTGCACAAGAAGCAGGTTGACTCCGTCCAGACCCAATAAGTCACCTGTGATCAGCAGAGGCTGATCACAGGCTTACCATTAGGCAAACATAGGCATTTGCCTAGGGGCCCCACCAAACCTGCCCGTTGAGAGGGGCCCCAACTGTCACGGTACACGCACAAAAAAATTGAAATCTTAATTCAAACACATACGCGCACCATTATTTTGTGTGCACGTGTGTGTTTGAAGAATGACTTTTGAGGGTCCCCTGTCTATATTTCGCCTAGGGCCCCTGGTGATCACCATGGTCCAACCAGCCTCACCTGAAAACACTACTCCCTTAGTAGATAAAAACCAAATGAGTGAGAGGTGAGTACACTTCCATCGTTTGGGAGACTGTTATAGTGCATGATATGTTTTCATGATTTCCAGTTATGACTTGGTTTGGTGGGATAGTACCTGAGGCAAATATGTATTATATTTTTACACCAGTTAAGGGTCAGTTGATGAAAAAAAAAGTTAATATGAAAAAAAAAAATACAGGAAGTAGCAGTGAGTTCTAATTATAATCAAAACTCCATCCAAAGTCTAAAGACAACCCCCCCTCCCCATATAAAGACATACAGTATCACTCTAGACACTTTAAAAACTGCTGCTAAGGACTACTGTTGCACTGTTGCACATTTACTACTGGAATTTTACTACTGTTGTACTGTTGTTTACTACTGTTGTACTGGAATTACTACTGTTGCACATTTATTTTTATTTTTACTTTCAATGCACATTCTATTGCACATTACTGCACATTTCACTGCTGCATCTTCCTTTACACATTTTTGTCGCACGCTGCACATTTTGGACATCTGTAAATAGGTATTTATTTAGTCTTTTGCACTGCTTTAGATTTTAGATTTTTGTCTTACAAGTTTTTGTTTTGTCTTTATATTGTATTTTGTACGCTGTCTCTTTGCACTACCTGGCCAGAGAGAAACGAAATTTCGATGCACTGTATGTTGAGCACATGTTTGATTCTTGTTTTAGAGCTAGTCAACAGAAAAACAAAACATGCTTCAATATTACAGAGACTACTATTATTATATACTATAATCATGACATCTTATTGTGAATGGGCCGTGCATAAAATACTGTTGAAATACTATTGACATTTGTGTTCAATTGAGACAAGTGATAAAAACGCTTATTAGATGCTAAATTGTATCAGGCAGGGATACAAATACTTTAACTCTATATGGTGGAAACAACATCAAAAACATCATTTTACTCAAGTTTCAATAAATGAATGGCGAAATTCCCCATCATAAAATTAAACCAAGCTAACTCATTCATTCATTCATTCATTTTCTTCCGCTTTTCCATTTTCTGGCTCACGGGGGCAGCAGTCCAAGCAGTGTTCTGCTGCCCAGAACACAATGCACCAGCCCTCATGAATCCTTCCGCAGGTGGTGGGTCCACAGGAGGACGGCTCACGTCACAACGGGCCTTGATGTATCTTCTGCCATGGGGGCTACCAGTGTCCACAGACACTGGGGGCGAGGTGGGGTTAAGTGTCTTGCCCAAGGACACAACGGCAACGCTCATTTGTGGGATGTGAGTTATTACTGACAAAGAATAATACAAAGACACAGAGATCACAGATATGGTCCTAAAACAACCTTACCAACATCGGAAATAAATTACTACTAGGAGGGGAACTGTTTCTTTTGCTGTTATTTTTGTGGGCAAATGGCTGGCCGCAGACATGTTTCTTTGCCAAATGCAAATATGTTATTTTACACGGTTTTATTTTGACGTTAGTGTGGCGTCTCTTCCCTCTTTATCCCTCTCTATTCTCTATTCAAAATGCTCCAAAGTATCTTGACAACCTCGGCTGGTATTTTGGCATGCGTCCCTTGAGTGTTGATGTCAGCTGAGATGGGACTGGCTCACAGGGAGAGAGAGGGAGAGAAAGAGAGGGAAAACGAGGGAAAGAGAGAGAGGAGGGGGATCTGTTGCTGGCGGGGTGGGGGTGGAGCTGCCTATTCAAAGCACTTGTCCTATGTCCCTCTCTCTCTCCAGCTTTGAGGCTAGAGGAGGAGGGGGTAGGCTGGAGCACATGCACCCTGTAGCCACATTTCTCACAGTAAAGCTTTGCAGACTGACAGCAGCACACGGACCAAGCAACTGAAGCCCGCAAAGAGGACAAATCTGGGACATCATTACGAGCTTTGGGATTTTTCATTTCTTCAAAACACTGGAGTGAACTTGCTCACTAAGGACCACTTTGATTTAACCCATACTATGGCTGCCCAAATGGGTCGACCTGTCTCATCCCTAAAGTGGACTATAATATTCTTTTTGACATTGCTGAGTCAAGTGCAAAGCTTTAATTTGGATATGGACCACACACTGCATAAATTGGGAGACAGAGGGACATTTTTTGGGTTTTCTCTGGCCCTCCATCAGCAGGTGACTCCAGAGCCGCAGAGCTGGTGAGTGAGTGCATGACTGCGGCACTGGGACCGTCCCATGTGTCCTAACTTACACCTTGGGGTCCTAGACTTGATTTGGCTTTGCTGTTGCTATTCTCAATTAGGGTCGTAATCTGGATTATACTGGTTTCAGTATAATATCAGTGAGAACTAGAAAATAATCATTGTGAGAATTTTAAGGGAAGAAAAGGTAATTTTCACATTCAAGTGCTTTTTGAGTGTTTTTGTCACGTTAACTTCACCTAATGATTCAGAAAGTTTGATTTTATAAAGCTCGTCACACACTGGTGAATGATGATATAAGCCTATTCTATATTAGACAACATAAATGAAAGCTAATGTATAATGATTTTACTGTTACTGTTACTGATTTTATTGTTTCATCATGATGTCAGTAGTTTTAATATGATTTGATATATCTGAAATGTTATGTTTTTTTTGTTTTTTGTTTTTACTTTTATATTGTGACATCCTTATTCTCAACATGCTTTTCTGGTGAAAGTCTTCAAGCGCTCTTAAACTAAAACTATTTGTTGATCAGTATATCATTTTGGTACCCAATTTTACATTAACGTTATTCATTTCAATATGAACCTATGAAGCAAATATATTATATTTTACCCAGTGGAAGTTACAAGACCTTGCATCTGTTTTGTTCAAGCCCCTTTTCATGTAATTTGATTTTATCAGTGCTTGGGAAGGACACAATGTGAACACATGTTAAATCATTATATTTGTATAGAGGATAGTACCATGTCCAGACATGCTATATGCTGACATGAAATGAACATGTGATAATATTGCATTTTTTTTAAAGATGCAAAGTTAACATATCAATTATACTGTTTATATTAAAAAACAACAAGACAGCATGAAATGTGTGGTTATAATTAAAGAGAACAGAAAGTAGTATCTTCCGGGAGGGTAAGTGATACTTCTGTACTTTGGTATTTAATTTACTGTCCATTCACGTTTTGAGCAATACTTGAACCTGAAACTAGATAGTCACAGGTAAAATTTAAAAACATTTCTCATATTGTCATAACATCCCCAAAAATACTGAGGTATACATTTTTGTTGATATTGTTCTAATCTGTACTGTGGTACTGTATTTTACACAGTATCTGATTTACATTTATAGTATGTAGTTCATTATCACAATTATAAGAAACAAAGCTTACACCTCGGAAGGCAGAGCTCAATAACCACTATTTGCACCACATTCAGTTTGAGGTTCTTCTTCACACCAGTAGATAGTCCTGTCACAATACCAAATTTGAAATATGATATATATTGCTACAGACAAATATCACAATAAATGATAATACTACTTTATACCACTGACACAATAATCCTAAAACAGGTCCCAGTAAAGGTACTCTTTATAACTTTTTGGTTGGGGATCTGTCACCTGCTTGTTTCTATGGATATGCCATTGCTCTGCCTGGAATGTTCCACAGTATGACATTACACAGCTCTACCACACATTTATTTAACTACAGGTGGTTTTATATCTTAAAAATACCTAGAAAAATAGGCACTCTGACTGAGCGGGGTTGCCTTTCCACAGATCTGACCTGTAATTTGGTCTGGTTTGGTCTCCATGAAGCTAAAAGGTTTAATACCATACTGTGAAACATTCCAGATAAAGTAATAACATCTCTACGGAGAAAAGTTTTTGACAGGCCCTCCATCAGAAAAGTTAAACAATGCACCTTTAAGTCGACCACCATATATTGTAAAAATATGGCCAACTTTACATTAAATAAATAGCACAGTTAAACACTTCGTAGCTAGTTCTAGTAGCTATAATATGTCATAGAGCAAAGTTATTTTTACCATATATCTATCGCTATAGTAATTATCGTGACAGGCCTACCAGTGGCTATGTCTGGTCACTGTATGTTTGTCTAAATGAATGTTTGACATCAGCTGTTGTGTGACTAGAATATACATTAGGCTGTCCCTGATCCTCCAAAGGGCATAAATAAGTGATGCCGCTGATGTGCTGCTTGTAAATACTCCCTGCAAATAGGAAGTGCCCTCAATTTACCTTCACTGCAGGCTTTAATATTTATGAGGGGACAGAGGGAGATGCATCCAGTGACACTCTTTTAATGACGAAGCAAATACCGGGCGCTTTATCAAAATGTAGCAGCGAGAACGAGACACACCTTTTAACCATATAGAGTTTTACAGTTGTTTATTCTTAACGTGGTGTACAATGTAGGCTATTCTTAATCAGTATCTTGTTTGGAAGATATATAGTGTAAAATATTTGGTTGAATTGTGGAAAAAACATGTTGCTATTCTAAGTTTGCAATTCTCATCTGGCTTCCACCTGGTCACCTGGTTTTGATAAATGATAGTGAGTATTTTAATTTGGAAGGGGATGACATATACTGAACACTATTACTGCAATTACTCATTTAGTTCATATTTTTGTTCAGTAACTACCAAAATGGCAGTTCAGTTACCACTACTGTAATGCTTGTTGAAATTTGGACTCCTTGAGCAAGACACTGAACTCCCCTTGATCTGAAGGTTGGCGGTTTGAATCGACATCAATGGTAGAGCGGTCATGATATGTCGTGATTGACAGTGTGAGCTCAGCTCCCACAGATACTGTCATGTCCTTGGGCAAGACACTTAACCCTCCTCGCCCCCACTGTCTGCGTACACTGATGTACGAGTGTGCATGTGAATGGATGAGGAGTTCCTTGATGTAAAGCGCTTTAAGTGCCTTGAAGTTGGAAAAGTGCTATATAAAAATGTGACCATTTGCCTTTGTTAATTAGTTGTGGTTGGAGGAGCCAAATGCACAAAATGTTCTATCGATAAGGGTGACTTGTAAAATAAATTAGACTTAGACTTAGACAAACTTTATTGATCCATAAGGGAAACTGTTTTGGGTACAGTAGCTCACTCATCAAATATAATATATAACAGGGTGGAACAAAAAATAGATGGAATAGCAAAAAAGAGCAGATGAGACATAATTATAAAAATAAAAAAATATATAATAAATATATATGTACAAATCAGAATTAAACAGAAAAGTAAATAATAAAGTATAGAATACAATATCAAATATGTCCAATCCCAGCTATGCACAGTTGTAGGGAGTATTATCTGTTACATAAGGGTGACTTGTTGTACAGTTGTATGGAGTATGGTATGAATGTACTCCTGTATCTCTCACTGTTTGAGTGGAGCTGTAGGAGCCTGTTGGAGAATGAGCTCCTCTGTCCCTCTATGGTCTGGTGCAGTGGGTGAGCAGGAGTGCCCATGATGGAGAGCAGTTTGTCCAATGTCCTCCTGTCCCTAACTGTCCCTAAATTTGAGTGTCTCGCCAACTATTTTAACATTTTGTATGGTTTTACAGTTAAATTACAACTGACTACTGCAACAATGGTTGCTTCCCTTTTATCAGCAGCAAATAATAACTGACAAAATGTATTTAGTTATTTGTTATGTTATTTATTTAGTTTTAGCTGCTTATTTACAATGTGTCCATCATTGGCTCCATATTTAACCATTGGCTGCTCAGTTTACCCTCACCACCGCCCCCCTGACGCCTGCCTGCTCTGGCGGGATGACCTCAGTGTGTCTGTCACCGTCAAAAATCTGCCCCGGGACACTACATTCCTGGATCTAGTCCCTCAAATACCTACACCCCTTTAGTGAATCAAACAAGTGAGATCTTTCCCTATGAGAAAATGCTTACGCTACTCTAGAGTCACCTGCCAAGACCCAGTCAATAATCGGATGTGCTGATGCTGGCTAATGCTGGGAATGCATTTGGTGATTAATACTATGCTCAGTAAGACGTGATATCACTACGGTGCAATCACTGCTGCAAATGATGAGAAATCTGAATACTCCCAGTGAAACATGGAGTTAGTTTTGATTGTATACCTGTTCATAGTATTCTGCGGTACAAATGTATTTTAACAGCCATATTGTTGGTTGGCTGGCTCTGTTAGCCAGATATTGGAAAAGTAGCAGTTGAATAGTTGAATATGTTGAAATGTAGGCTGTACTAATAATAAAAAAAGTTTTAATCCAAGTGATTGATTGTGTAAAAATACTTTCTTTCTTCATAGAGACATGTTGTTTCTACATTTGACCCATCCTTCAGTGCCAGTGGGGCAATCTGTCAGGAGCAGTGCATCCACAGTGTAGCACCTGTGGACCCTTCTCCAGAGCGTGAGCTTGATTCACGGTCAGAACTGGACATGGACTTTCAGGATAGTTTATTGTGAACGGTTTACGAATGTGTCACATGGGAACGATGGCTTTCTGTATATTGTTCATGTGTATGAGTTGTATCTACATTGTTTCCAAACAGGTTTATTTGGTAAATGCAAATTATTATATACAAGTATCTTGGGGTAACTGAGGTGTTGAGTATTATTATTTTCAGTATTTCAGTTAGCTTTGTCTGCATTAAATTCTTTGTTGCAAAAGGATGCTAAATGTTTGTTGCTGTGTTTTCATATCTGTTGATCCTTTGTTTAGTTGTAGTATCCATGCTCTTGCGTTAAAAATGTTTGTCTGTGTACTTTCCAGCTTTCCTATCCTATCTGACTAATGCATTACTACTTCATTGTACTATTTAAACAATAAGTCTGCTCAGGAGTTCTGTTTCCTAGACCAGTGTTTCCCAACCAGGGGTACAATTACCCCTAGGGGTACGCGAGTAAACTGCAGAGGGTACTTGGCAGTGTTGCTGCCAGGCGCAGGGAGAAATTTTTTTGAATTTTTTTACTCTAATTTGAGTAGATTTGAGTTAAAGAAAAGAGAGAAAATGCCTGAGAATTAAATTTTCAAATTAAGGAGATTAAATAAAATGATTTTCATTTAATAATCCGTTGTGTCACGTTCTACTTTTGGAGAATTATCAACACGTATGAGTGAGGGGGTACTCGAGGTATGACAAAAAGGCTCAGGGGGTACACAAGACAAAAAAGGTTGGGAAACACTGTCCTAGACCATCTAAAGTACTACTGCTATCAGTACTGATTTGCCCGAAACACTTGAAATTAGAATCTTATGACACATCTTTCCTTTGTGTAGAAGAAGAATAGATCTCTATCACCTGTGGCTAACCGTGATCCTGCATTGTCCCTATGTGGCGACACAGTCACTGGTGAAAATGATAGGTCTACTTTGATCAGCTTTAAGATTACTCACTACACCAAATAATATCATAAAAGTGTAACAGCTGGGTTAGTCATCGACATGCCCTCATCCCGAGAGCAGTCCAAAAAATAACACAAAAGAATAATCATTTGAGTTGAATATTATCTTTGTAATGAATAGAGAAGAATGTATTTCTGAAATTGCAGCTATAAAAATCTTAATAGCACTTTTACATAATTCAGATTACAGAATTAGAATACATTTGTGGTGTATGCTGGGAGAATACAACAATCCTTGTTGGAAAATAAGTCTGACCCATCTTCAGTACTTTATGCTTCAACGCATAAAGTACAGTGCACATGTTTTAGACCTTCTTAAATCCTTGAATAGATTATGTGGTTTAGTCCTGGTTTATAGTGTAATCCTTGATCAGAAAAACATAGCCTTTAATTTCACTGTCTATGTGTCAGTCCTATGGGTTAATAGAGTAAGAATCTGAGAAAAGCACAGTAAAGGCTCTTGCCTCCTGTGTTCTCGTGCTCAGTGTTGTCATAAAGGGGATCTGGTGAGGCCAGACGAGTAGATGACATGACAGGCTATTTAAGTCTGAGTTATGCGAGAGTGGGTTATTTATATGGCTGTGAGGAGGGCTTCCGCTAATAGCTCAACGCCTGGTGAAGACAGGAAGCCCCTTCGCTTAATCCCACCACCACTCACTCATAGGACCCTTTAAGACACTAGACACAAATCAAAATGCTGAAAATTGGTATAAAAAATGTCGAACAGCTGATTAAAACTTGGTAGATGATGGCTCAAGTTGTTGATGTTTTGTGTTTTTTTTTTCTCAAGACAATTATCCAATCAAAATACAAAATGAGATTCACAGTTGGGTTGCCAGATCCTAGAACTAAAACCACATGGAAATAAACATGCAGTTGTCATATGAGGCATGGCCATACTGAGAATGTGAAAAACGTGTACATTTGTCCATTGTTCAATTTCCTATTATTTAGATACTTGTTGTATGACTTGCTTCACTTTAAATCATGACCAAACTGATCTTAACATGTGAGTGACATACAAGATTTTCTTTTATTTAACTCTTTGAGCCCATTGTAAAACGTATGCCCCCCATAAATTTTTAACCTACATCTATGCATGGTGCATTGGCTGGTGACATGAGGCTTGACTGTCCTCCTGAGGCCCATTCAGTGAAGTATCCCAGATAGGTGTCAATGGAAAACTTGCATATTTACAGCATATATATATATATATATAACATTTGACTGAAGATTTCTTTTTTGGCCGGATGCCTTCTCATGTATGTCACAAATCTTGTATTGTTTCTCTGTCAGTTTGTAGGCACTGAAAGAACTGCATTGTGCAACCACCCTCCCTACATCAGCTGTGATTTTGTCTAGATAAAAAGCAAAAATGTATGGACTTTTTTTTCTGGTTTCTGTGTTTACTATTATTTGCATCTATTCATAGTATGCTGTTTATTCTGTTGGAAATTGTGACGTTTTGCTTGGTAAGGCATAGGAAATTTTGGATACCTACTGGTTTAAAGGGATAGTGTGTTTTTTTTTGTTCACTTGTAAACAAGTGAACAGGCTAATAATACTAATAAGTGCGCAGTGATACGATTCGAGAGAAAATAGCACCAAGCGATTCCGACTGCTGAATTTTTCAGACAGCTGTTTGTGATGCAAATATATCACTTTTTGGACAAATATTGTTTTGAGAAGAAAAACAAGCTTTATTAAATGTCCCCGCTAACTTACCGTGACTACTTTCGTCAGCTCCAGAACCGGAGCAGGACTCGGCTCACAGGACACGGTCAGCGGTAAGTCACTGTTAATGCACGACACTGCTGAAGGGGATGCCATACAGATTCACATCAAAAACCTGCACTATCCCTTTAAGACACTTTTTCAGAACACACTAACAAGAATTTTTACTGAATGTTTTTACAGATTTTTTACAGAAAGTGGAACTGTTTCAGTTCCACTTTCCACAGAAAGTGGACCTGAAAATTTGTTGCTACACATTTAACCTAATGCTGTAAATCTATATAGCAGCTGTCAAGATACCAAAAGTGCTTTACATTGCATTATTTTTTATATGCTCCATCAGAGCTGATGCAGAGACATGGCTGATAATCTTTTCCAGTGGCCTCTCTGACCTCTGTTAATCACACAATCACACTTAAACACATACAGTATACCAGTTGTGTGAAGTGTGTTACCCAAAGACACAATGGCAATTTGAAGCAACTGGCTAGAATGGGAATGTGAAGAACTCAAATCAAATCAAACAATATTTATAAAGCGCTTTTCATACAAAATTGTAGCACAAAGCGCCTACATTTATCTGATAAGGTAAAGCTACCATTCACTGTATATTATGTTCAAAGCAATTCACTGTAGCAGAGTAAAGTAAATTCTCACATATTTTATCTGGATCTCAGTGGGTTTCAACAACATGGCAGAGTAAATTTGCAACTTGGCATTTGACTCGGCATATATCAGTTAGGCAAGCTCATTAGGAAAGCAATTGATTATCAATAAGGTGGTATTTAAATGTTAACAGCCTGGTTTGTCAGCTAAATCTATACATTCCATTGTATTAGCATTTAGCCTTAAATTGGAAAATGCAACCTTAAAGGGATATGCCACCCCCAGGTCAAACTTGGGCATCTCCCCACAGTCCAGAGACTAAAATAAGTGATGGAAAGCGTTTTCCTGGTCACCCAGCCATTGTCCGAGTCTGTCAGCACTGACCGCCGCGCGCAGCTGCAGCTACTCCGCGTTAGCCTGGAGGCTAACGTTGCCAGAGAAAGATTTCGGCCAAAAGGAATTAATTTGCTCGATGCTTTTCCCAATTACTTTCTGTGTAGTGCGCATTCATATCGAGTGCAAATAAATGTGCAAATCAACACGGAGAGCTTGACTTGGTCATTTTGGGGTGGGAACTATTTTACAGTGCGGAAAAACACAGCCGAAGCACACAGGGGAATCCCTGTTACGCACCACGTTGGGAGTTCCCCTGTTACGCAGGTTTTACGGTTTTAAATGCATTTCAGCCAATAAATCCAATACCTGTTATAATATATTCTTATTAATATCTCAGTAGTGAACATGTAGTACATGTTGAAATAGTACATGATTTTCGGGGTCATGCTGCCCAGTCCCATTCTCGCTCGTCTCTATGGCAGACAGATTCTTAAACCTGACTTTCTGAAGCTGAACAAATCCTCTCACTGGACTAAAGCTTTGATTAACACTCTCTTAAAAACAGCAATGGAACCAAAGAGGTGAGTTTTGGACGTCCTCCAAAAAGAGACACGAGGCACTGGACTGACAACTCTCAAAGGGGTTCTCTGAGGACAACATTTATTTATGACAACTTAAGTGTTTTTCAGATAATATATTTGGTCCATAGATGGTGGTAGGAGTGTGTAGGGGAAATAAAATTCCTTTAAAGTATCACTCTTGACTGTCAATTTTTATACAAATTGCAGGAGCAATTGGACAAGTTGTCCATTTGATGAGAGAGATATATAAAATATATTTTTTTAAATTAAAGATTCAGTTCCCAGAATCCATTTTAAAAAGTTCTGATAGTATTGACGTTTAAGAGAAGATTAAAATATGACCTGGTAAGACATTACAAGAACATGTTTTAGGGATTGTTTTATACTTGAGACCCCATGTTTTAAATTGTGCTTAGAACATTCATTTCTTTATTTGAGTAGAAATATCTCCATGTTTTCAAATTCCACTTATTCCTCCTTTAGAGCACATTAGTGTAATTTCATAGGCCCCACCGTAATGGTTATGAGCTTAAAAACACAATGAAAAATGTCTGGAGGTGATTAACATTTAAATAGAGATCTAAAATCCGCTTTTTGAACCTCGATTTAAGACTCTGGGCTCAACCGTCACCTCCTCTCTCCTCACCATTCATTTAATTCAATTCATGATGCTTGTCCAGAACTGCTTTTTATTTCAAAGTCTCTCTCAAGGTCCAAGGGGTGACAGCCTTGTAACTGCAGGATAAAATGGAATCAAACATGTTTTTACAACCACTTTCCTGGATATCATTATAAAACTTACTTCAGAAAACATGTGCCTTTTAATGTTATTCTAGCATGCAAAACAGGGTCTAAACTTGTTATAAAACAGTAGTACAACAAGATCTAAATTGTAACTGCAAAGAAATACCCGTGGATTATAAAGTTTGAAGCCAGGGCAGTGTAAACTAGGTCTAGATTCAACAGAAACTTGGAACTAAACCAGGACTGAGCCATTGGCAGCATTGGATAAAACATTTATTTAAACCTGCTGTAATGTAAACCAGGGTTTAACTAGAAGTCAAGGACTAAGTTTTGTCTTACCTAGGATTAAACCAGGGTTAGACTGAATTTAAAGAACTGGACTGAACCAGCACTAAAGCTGGCATCACATTCCCCCTGTTTAAGATTCCTCCACGCTTCTTTAGTTTGTGCAGTGCTGGACAATAGCTCGGTTGGAGATGGCGCTGGTGACCAAATGCTCTCAGGAATATTACACTGAACCATGTGGTTAGAGGAAGGCAGTGAGAATGTGCAGTGTCAGGACTAAAACATGCAACTTAAAAGCAGAAAATCGCTCAAACTGGCAACCTCATTCCACTGCAGCTGATAACGCATTTGGCAAAGAAAGTCCTGCATCACATCTTGCTCTTGAAAAGGAATCTACAGACTTTTTCACATTATCGTCACAGTATATAATCTATAACCTATTGTGATGTGCATTAATTTATTAATTTAGCATATAGATTGTAAAACAGATGCCCTCCCTCAACCAGAACTTGCTAACATTAACATTGTTGTTAATCCTTAGCTGGATTAACAACAAATGTATTTTTATAGGAAATGTCTTTGAGATCATTGATGAACATTGACAAAGCATTTTCCATATTGATAGTCAGTTCTTTCTTAGCATCGTCAGTATCTTCAAATAGTTTTAAATACTAACTTGAACTGAGTAGACAAAATATATACAGTATAGCACACTCTAAATCAATCAACAAGAATAGAGTTGTCTCATTTTCAAATTTTTGTTAGCAATGAAAACCATCAGATAGATGGTTAAAGCTATTGATATAATACTACTGTCAGCATATCTAAATATATAACATTTTGGAGATTTATACTGCTGAAATGCTTTTGCTGCTTTTATAGCTTACAGTCTTTACTTCAATGCATTTATGCTGGAGCTTGGCAGTCATAACCGATAGCCGGTGAAGATGGTTTGATTGGATGGGGGAGGTGCTGAGGGAGATGTGAGCTGCAGCGGTGAATAAATCAAGTGCTCTTTGATTAAATGTGTGTGAGTGAAGCGCACGCAAAACCAATGAACTACAGTGGAAGTTTAATCAATCAGCTGATAGCATCTCCATCAGCGAATACCATACAACCTGACTGTTATGGATGGCAGGATATTGCTGTCTTTTGTCAATGGTGTGTGCGATAGTAAAAGATAGCAATGGTACATATGAAAAAGTGATGTCATGGTCAATACTGAACAAGCAGATTTTGCATTTAAATGTTTTGGGTTAACGTCTTAACATCTTATTCCAGTTGGATAAGCTTTAGTGATTAGCGAAATAATATTGTGATAAAAAGGGTACACATTAGTTGTTCGTGGTACATTTGGTATAATCGTGATGATTACCAACAAAGATAATCGCCATTGTATCACCAGAATGTGCAGAATGTGGCTGAGTGCACTAGCACTCACACTTCACAGCAAGAAGGTTTGATCCCCAGGTTGCCTGGGCCTTTCTGTGTGTGTTCTGTGTGGAGTTTGCATGTTCTCCCCGTGTCTGGATGGGTTTCCTCTGGGCACTCCAGTTTCCCCCATCAACCCAAAAACATGCACCACAGCTTAGGTCCTGACCAAGCCTAAGCAACAAGATCATGGAGATGGTCCCCGGGCGCAGTGATGTGCTGCCCACTGCTCCTTATAATAAGGATGGGTTAAATGCAGAGGACAATTTCTCCAGTGTGAGATCAATAAAGTCATTGCTTTCTTTCTTCTTTCTACTTATCAGTGATGTTCTTTTCTAGATCTAGATCTAGATTGTTGTTTTTCCGTATAACAAAGTACAACTTTAAAACAGCTGTTTACATATAGAACTAGGGATGCAAATTATCGATTAATTCATTCATCTATAGTTGATTGACCTTATCGATCGACTTACGATTAATTGATAAGTGGCGTTTTTCACCTAAATTTTAGTGTTTCAATAGGGTCTTTAAGAATATAAGCTATAGTAACATAACACTGAGTCAAAAATATATCATAGTATTACAGTATTATATTTTATATTCCTCAATTAATTATTCCTTAGTAAAAAGCAGACAAATGTATTGATGCTGAATAACAAAATACAGTAATCCCTCGCTCTATCGCGGTTCGCGGTTTATTTATTTTTTCCAATTTTTTTTTATAGTGTAACATTTTTTTATAGTGTAACATTGTGTTCTGCATCCTGATTGGCTAAGAAACTAGACCAGGACTAAACCAGAACTAAACCAGGTCTAAACCAGGTCTAAACGTGGACTAAACCAGGATTAAACCACCACGTGCCGCTGCTGGTTTCGTGCGGCTGGTTTGTGGCTCGGGCTGAGAGCATTCCGGGCGCCGCGGTTCGATCTCGTGCTCAGGGGCTGCTGAGCAGTGCCGTTGGCGCCTGCGGCCGGCTGTGAGTCGAGCTTGGCGCAGCGCGGCGCGCGGTTGCCTTGTTTCGTGACCACGCGGGTGCGCGTGTCCGCAATTAGCAATTAATTGCAATTAATGCATTTTGTTCGATCAACGTCTTGATCGACAATTAATCGTAAGTCGATGAACTGTCAGCACATTTTTATATAGCACTTTTCCCCAGACACGGGGTGGGATGGGTTAAGTGTCTTGCCCAAGGACACAACAACAGCATTCATGTGTGGGAGCTGGAATTGCACTGCCAACCTGTGGGTCAGTAGACAAACTCTCTTAACAACTTAGCTACTGCCACCCGATTAATAATTATCTTTATATAATCGTTAATCGCTGTTATTTTGACCATGATAATCATGACACCAAATTTGAATATTGTACTTACCTAGCCCAGATCTCATACACTTCTGTAATTTTTATGTATTTTTATTAATTTCAAATTTATACAATATTACTTTGTCTTTTTTCATATTTTACATGAGATAAGATAAGCCTTTACTGTCTACTGTTTGTCTTGAATATCAGGGTTGTGATGAAAATATGCAGCATCCAAACACAACAATTAACAATACATCCATTCCTCATATTTCATATTTCATATTTTACATTCACTGCCTTAAGTTTTAATACAAGTACTGTATTCAAGTCACTGTGTCATAGTCTGGATTCAGCCTTAGCTGCATTTGCTTTGTGGTGGTTTATTCTGAGCATGTAATAAATATGTCTTTATGAGAAAGAAACAACAAAATCAATTTCTCAAAGATACTAAAATGAGTGGGGAGATGGACAACCTTCTCTTTTGCTATGGGTATTGATATTCTGTTTCTCCGCCCACCCACTCACTCATGATGTAGTATGTATAATGAGATTATCAATAGCCTAGTTAGCTATGATTTGTACTCGCCTCCACAGAGCAGCTCAGTATTAACAACATAGAAAAATATAGCCATCATTAAGAACAGTTATAGAAGGTTGATTTTTGTTGTTGCCCTAGATCTACTTTTTTCTGATCTTGTGAAATGCTTGAACATCCTGACGATTTCCCCTGTACCCAGTTTCTTTTCATGTATTTGAGCAAACTCACAACAATCTCTGCTCTAGTCTCTGAGATTTGTAAAAAAAAAACGCATATAAACTAATTGAAGTGAATAATTATGATACTAGTTTAATGAATCAGTTAAGTGAAGAATAACTTTGGAGCTTTTTTAAGACAGAAAAAAATCAGGTACTAGGCCTTTAATTTAGTGTATAATTTGCTCACCAGAAAGTATGTAAGTTACTGTTTTGTTTCTTTCTTTTCTAACTTTTGTAGATCGCTTGGACACATAAATGCAACTATGCTGGGGTTAGAAGATTGTGTTATTTGTATTTATTTAAACTGCATGAAGTCCAGTAAAAGACAGCACAGGACTCATTGCCAGGAATCTCTCTGGACAAATGCTTTCTATACCGTTTACTCCGAATAAATCCAGGTTTATTTCTCCATCAATAACCCTGATTGGGTCATAGGCGGCTGAATTGTGTGTAATCCATCTGAATCTGTTGGTTTAAATGGATATTGTATTTGACCCTCGGGGCACAGGGGCCATAAAGAGATCTGCTCCACTGTCTGTCTTGATTCATTTAAGACCAACACAGACTGATTGCACCTTTTCATAAACCATCATAAATTAGTCATTACTTTGGGACAGTAAGAAGTAAGGAATCTGGGTGAGTTGAGAGATTCACCAAAGTACTGGAACCACTGTGGAAACTTAATCTGCTAGTGTCTGTTAAATTAAATCTGGATCAGTTAGTCACTCTACACTTACTGGTGACTTTCATTATGTAAACTACACCCTCTCCTGCCACAGTCTATCTAAGTTGAATGAGATTTTTACCTGTTGACCCTCTGGTTAATGGCCAGATTCTTAACCTGCTCCACTACAGTGCTAGTTGAATGCAATGTTCATCTGGTATTTTAATGTGTAATGTATTTTAATTCAAGTGGTTTCCTTACGTTTCCAGTTCATGTTAAATTTACCCAAATGCTGTTTACCTAGGGACCTGTGAAAGAAGGGAGCCCTCACATCACGTCTAATCTGCATCTTTCCTTCAACAACATGTAGTGTGGACCCACCAAGATGATTTGTACCTAGGGCCACTACCAGTGTACTGTTTATAGTGTTTGCCTCATAGCTGGAAGATGGTTCTGTCAGGAAAAGCATCAAAAGCAAATCAATCTGCAATTCATTAGGAGACAAATGATATTTTTGACCCTGAAATGAAAGAAGACACCCCTTTGAACTGCATTACCAAAACCTTGCTATTTGATACACTCACATTGTTACGGGAAATTTGAAAAAAAAGTCAAGTAAAAGCTTCTAAAATAGAGCAGAAACTTGAGACAACCAAAATAAAGGCTACATGACAGATCGATACATGGATAAGTGTTTCATGACTGGGGCAAGATGAAGGAGGAACTTCTTTGAGGCATTTTGGACCATGGATTAGTCCCAATGTCTGTTTGCCTGGAACTGTCTGGGCTTTATTGATTTGATGGGGCAGGTGGTAGGCTTATAGGCCACTAAAACATGCATGAAAGGGGTAACAATCACCCTTTACCGTGTATGCCATATTGGTCAGGTCTCTCAGTAGTGGTCACTTGATGAATTGACACCACTTTGATGTCTTGTTTTGGGACAGGAAGTTGAATCATATCCGTACAGTTTTCCCAGTGGGGTTTTGGCACAGGCTGGCAGCTGTTTTTGTCTATATTTTGGACTATATTATCTTCCCATGTATTTTCAACGGGTTTTAAATCATGTTGAGTCATTGCTCTGTCACTGTACTCAGCTGTTGTTTTCATGTTAGCCATCACCATGAATACAAGGATTGTTTAGAGGGCAACTATAGTTCTATTCACAGTGCTTGTATTAAAAGCATTTGTTAAATAATCAGGAAATGGAAGCTATAAATATTGTAAATAATATTGATATCATAATATTTTTGTGTATTTCATTGCAAGACAGAAGGGCTGTTTTATTCACATCAGTCTGCCACAGGACAGCATCAATGCAGCTTACCACTAGGCCTGTCATGATAATTAATATACAGTGAACCCTCGCTCTATCGCGGTTCACTCTTCGCGGCCTCACTGTTTTTTTGGGGGGGGGTTTTCTGTTTTTTTTAATAGTGTAACTTTCTTTTTTTTATAGTGTAACAATGTGGTCTGCATCCTGATTGGCTAAGAGACTAGACCAGGATTAAACGTGGACTAAACCAGGTCTAGACCAGAAGTAGACCAGGTCTGAACCAGGATTAAATCACTCCGTGCGGCTTTTGTGTTCGTTTGTGCGTGTTTGGTTTGTGGCTCGGGTTGAGAGCACGCGGTCCGGGCGCCGCAGTTCTATCTCCCCGGTGTACACGCGGCCTCGCGCTGCATTTACTCATATTTGTCTCTAGTTTAAACACTCAAACTTTCATAGATTTATTAATAGTGGCGTGGGGGGAGACACGGCTCCGGGAGCCCCGCCAGACGCGTGAGCAGCACTACCACGTCCCTGGACGAGACGCGCACCAACCCCTTGGAGAAGTGCGCGACACGTGCTGCTCTGTCACGGATTTGTCCACGATGAGGGGTTTATCGTTGAATAAGTAACTTCTATGGCTAATTATTGGTTCTGTTTGTACTGGTTTGTACTGTTAGGTACTGAATTCTCCACCTTCAAGAGACTGCTCAAAACTCATCTATTTAGAACTGCTTTTAATGTTGAAGCTGCTTTTAAATAATTTTGTCTCATTACCTTGTTTTTTAAGTATGTACTCTTTAATTGTGCTCTTTGTACGGCATCTTTGAGTGTTTAGAAAAGCGCTATATAAATAAAATGTATTATTATTTATTCTTTGCCGCTCAGGCCTGTCTACTTAAAAATGGTTTAGTGGAATTATTTTATTTTCTAGTTTAATGCTAGCATTTATCGCAGAAAATCAAATGTGCTTAAATTTTTTTTATTGTGATAGGCCTATTTACCACCATCAAGTATTAGAATAATACTTGGAATTGTAAATCATTTTTAAAGCTCTTTACAAGATGGATCATTGATATGTTTTTATTGCTTTTTTACTCCTTAAAAAGGTGAGCAAAGTTGTACTTCTTGGATTGAGTAATTGGTAACTTGGGTTTTTAACTTTTCTGGATGCAATCTGACTTTTGACTGAAAACTTTTAGTCAAATGGGAGATATTTTGAACGCTTGATAGTTTTGCAATTATTGTTTTGGAAATACGTAAAATTAGAATATTGAGTTTATATTTCAAAAAGTCTGCAAAAAGAGCATATTGAAAATAGAAATAAAACAAACTTGCGGTGATCCACAGTCTACTCTCTCTCTTTCCCTGTACTGTGTGACACATTCTTCCACTGGCTCCTGTCTGTGGATATAACATGTGTGCAGGGGTCAAAGGTCATAGACTGGCCTTAGGATAACAACAAAAGACTGAGCCCGGCCCCACGCTGATCCTGTGCAGCCACCGTTCCCCTTCAGATGGACTTCAGGGACAAATGTGCAGGCCAGAAACTCCTGAACAATCACCACCTGTTAGACACACAATATACCAACCTGTTTAGACAGGTTTATGTGTAGTTATAATTGGAAATACTTTTGCAAAATCAGCCTATTTCAATGAACTTGCATACTTAGGTCAGAATTTGGTATTTTGTGACTACATGATAACAGAAACAGAAAACTGACTTCCTGTTTTGAGCAGCAGAACTGACTCTCTGCTTGTCTCTTCACTTTTGAGTCTTAAATGAAGAACAATAAAGAATACATCCATGAAAGATCCATTATAATTACATTTCATTAACATTTTTATTAGCTGGGGAATAAACATTTTAACTCTATAGACCGCTGCTTAGTCCTGGTTTAGAGGTAGTTTGGATCTGTCCCTCTTTTAGCCAGTTTTTTAAAATTCCAGTATTCATCCAGTGAGCTTTTTCTGGCTGTGATCCAGGTCTAGTTCAGTCCTAGTCCTCTATTCTGATTTGACCCTGGTTTAGTTGTTATTTAATCCACAGATTAGAGCTTAAACTTCAGTCTTGAGTTGAACATTGTAGATCAAGAGCGGCTTCCTATGGTCCCACATCCATTAAGGGGCCCCAGACATGTCCATTGTGGCTGGGTTTTCATTCATCTTATTAGAGCCCTGGTGGATGTCATTGCATTATAACAATACGGTTTGTTCATTCACAACTGCAGTGAATGCTCTATAGTTAGTGCAGGGCAGTGGGTTAGAAGGTCATGCTTATTGTGTGGCCCAATTTTATTTTCATTGACCGTCTTTTAAAAGATCCTAGGTTATTGCATTTATTAGGATTAATATGAGCCAGTGCAGATAGGGCAGCAACAACTTTATTGTTGTAGTGAACTGTAGTCAAGTCGGAGATAGAAATTGATCATTATTTGTTGCCCTCTTGAGTTGTTTGTATAGTCCATATGACGGTATAATAATATTTTATTCTAAATGTGTTAATAGATATGACTTTTAGAGGCAAAGTTTGTTTACATTTGAAAAAAAAAATATGTCAGAAAGTACATGCATTGTAGTACAATGTAACATAGAAGTTAATCGCTGCTCTCTATGCTGTGGTGCTAAAACTGTTAAAATAAAATACTGTGGCTACATTTTATTAACAAACCACAACAGTAATTAAATTGTTCTAAGTTTAAAATCTAATTTGACCCAAACTGGCAAATTCTTGTATAAGGCTGCACTATGGTTCCCCTATAAATGATTTGTGTGAGAACGCCTCTTAACCACTACGTGCACAAAATGATCTACATTGTTTTGGTGACAATTCATTGTAAAGTATTTCATTTCTTGAGCCATATTACCCGGAGTTTACCTCATTGTATTGTGTCCCACTGTCAATGTCCATCTTCTGAAATGTGACTATAAATGGTGGGGGAGGTGAGATGCATTGTGGGTACAGGGGGCTCAGGTGGGGGAGGTGTGACCAGACTGTGAGAAAAAATCAACAGCAGGGTCAGTGCACAGCATACCTCCCAATATGACAGCATGTAATGTGAGCACATCCCATAATAACTGGCAAATCATGTATGGTATTTTATGACCACTCTTTGAATTAATTATTTATTTCAGTTAACATAATAGTACGGTAATTATATTGATTTACTGTTCAATATATGCTAGATAGAGCGATAATCTTTGGGATTCAGTACCTGTTGTGGGTACTATTCTTAGTGCTAGCAGGGAACTTTATTTTTCCTATACTACAATTAGATTTTAAAGGGACAGTGTGTAAGATTTTTACCCGTTAATTACAGAAATTGAAGATACCCATTCAAAAATAGATTGTTTTCCAAGCCTTTTCACTTCCATCATGAAATCAAAGTATTCTGTTGGACTTAGATATACCTGCATAAAAGGGGGATCGTCCCCATGCAGAGGCAGCCATTTTGATTACGAGAGCAGAAGGACATTTGGGCTCCGCCTTCGCCTTCGGCAAGGCTCGTGGTTTTGGGTAAACAACGACAAGCATGTTCCGGATCACATGTCGTAATGGATCGAACACGTGTTTTGGACTAAATTGTTTTACTGGATTTTATTCGCTGGATCCTTACAGACAGATTGAGACCAAGCTTATGGTGAAATACAGAGTTTGACCTGTCCAGAGCCTTCAAAGGTAAGCTAAGTAACAAACCTTGTTTTGTGCTTTTCCGTATAAAAGCCCCATGTGCTCGGGGAGTGATTGTTGTGCTGGGAAATGAATTGCATAGTCAAAAAGAGGAGACTGTAAGGTTTCATTTGATGTGTAGATTGTCATGGTACATGATCGGGAATGTGTGTTTTAATGCGAAAAGAAAAAAAAAACAGTGAACGGGACCGCGTTTTATTTATACCATAGTTGTCGGCGAGAGCTCGCACAGCGCCGGGTGCGCGCTGGTACGCGAGCTGTCCGCGTTACGGCGCGCCCGGGTGACCCTCGAGGTCTGCCGTAGCCAAAAGAGGAAGTGCATGGTACCTACACCACCTATGCGCCACGAATCCTACACACTGTACCTTTAACTAAAGGGTTGAATAAAAACGTGACTCATTATAGATACAAGCTAATTACAAGTGTTTCATTCTGATATTTATTTATTGCTTTTAAATCATATACATTTAGTTTCTTGGAAATATTGCTATGTTAGTGTTATTTGTCAGTGGCATAAATTGGTTTCAGTATTATTGTTTATTGTCTATATTTTCTTATATTGTACTGCAAAATTTGATAACATGACAGGGCAACATAATAGTGCTGATTCTGTTCCTTCTGTGCTCAAAAGGAAAAAGCACCTACATTTCAGAGTGTTTTCATGTAATTTGAAGCGATTCTAGCTCAGATGAGATCTTACTGTTGAGCAAGATGCTTAGCTTCCCCCCTTGCCTGTGTGAGTGTGTTGAGTGATTTAATGGTGGCGGATTAATAAATAATGCAATAGCATCTTTGAGTGTTCAAAATAGAATGCATTTTGTTTTACAACCACTTTAATTAGCTGTGTTTGATAAAGGAATTATAGATGGTCACTTTTTCCCTTATACTAGGCCTATGTGTTTAAGTGAGAGACAAAGGACTGCATTCATACCATACTCCAACTGTACAACAAGTCACCCTTATGTAATAGATAACCTTATGTCATGTCAATCATCATATCATCTTGGCACTGTTTTTGTTCATGATCTCTTATATAGCTGCGATATAGTTGTGTTATTATAAGTCTATAATTTATTTTTATATCCCGAAGAAAAAAAGTGTATCTAAATTATTATTATTATTATTATTATTATTATTATTATTATTATTATTATTATTATTATTATTATTATTATTATTATTATTATTATTATTATTATTATTATTATTTTATTTTCTATTTGGAGGTAAATGAACACCTTAGCATTTACATTTTGTTAATTTTATTTTTATTCATATTTTTGTAACATTTGTAACATGTCCTCTGTAATGGACTGGAATAATCCATGTCAAATTAACCTAACCTAAACCTAACAAAAACATTTTTGGGTCGGTTTTACAGTCGCCTCAAAAAGTTTTTAGACTCCTTTTTAATTAATTAATTTATTTATTTATGTATGTATGTATTTGTATTCATTATTTTTTTATGTTTTATTTTATTTTTTATGTATTTTATTTATATATATATTTTTGCATTATTATTATGATTATTATTATTATTATTATTATTATTAATTAATTAATTAATTTTATTATTATTCTTTTTTTTTATCATAGTGCAGCCACAAACTAGAGTCTATCTCAAAACTTAAAAGATGTCCACTATAAAGGACACAAATGAATGGGCGGGTCTCAGAAGGATATTTAGATAATTAATTATGCCATATTTGACACCAGAATCTTGCTGCTTTTGCTACTTATAGTATTTAGAATCCATTATTACCATTTATATTTTCCCCTTATAATATTATTATAATAAGGAGAAAATATAAATGGTAATAATGGAGTCTAAATATTCTAAATATTGTGATGTGTGAGCTTCTGTGTCCAAATAATTTCCCTTGTGGATCAAGTGATAGGTGTTTAGAAACCATCTCAACACAATTCAGCACTATCTTGTCTCTATCTTAATCTCATTTGTCAGCACCTGCATGTTCCTTATCTAATCTGTAATGCGTCCCTGTAAAACACTCACTCTTCCTCTGATAGCTCCATCCCCCTGTGGTCTGTAACAGCCCCTATCTCACAGCCTACATGTCTCCGTGCACTCTGTTATCTGCTTTGGGACAGGGCCACAGCTGCTCCCCTCTGCCCGGCTCTGTCCTGGTGTGTCCCGTGTGAGCTGGTGTAGCGTGAGGATTCTGACTCACTGTGAGATCATAACACAAGTATAACTCTCACAAATGGACCGTGAGTCACAGATGACAATGTACCACAGACATCCGCACCTGTTCCAGAGGTGTGACAGTTTTATGTGAGTGGTACTACATTTTTGGGAAATCGTTGTTAGTTAATTTCTTTGTTTTTAATAAAGCACTCCCAAGATGATTGGCAATTTATAGGATGGAAATAGCAAATTGTAAAGGCTGCAATTTTAGAAGCACCATCATTTCCTCAACAACGAGCACGAAGAGCAACATCTTATCTTATTCTATATTTAAAAAAAAAAAAAATCCAAAATTGTTCACCCCTGGCATCCCCTTTTAGTTTGTTTGGAATGATAAAATGACATAAGCCTTAAAAGGATCCAGCACTATTACAAGGGATTACATTTCCTCTGTTTACTGGAGCCCATTCTATTTTCTGTTGATTTCTGGGAAATAATTTTGAAGGGCAAGACTATTAAAATTTTCCATCACACAAGTTCAAAGGTGCTTCAGTAACTATGTCCGTACTACAAATTTAGCTTTGCAATAGATACAAATATGAAAAAACTCTTATAGCTGTAGTTTTAATACCTTAAATGGAATAAAAAATAAATAATTTTTAATATGAGAAAACAAATTTAACAACATCATATCTCTCTTAAAGGTGTACTACCTAACCTTTCTGGTGGAGGGCCCATGCTTTTCTTCACGGAGATGTTATTGCTTTGTCTAGAATGTTTCACAGCCACCTGTAATTTATTAGATGTAAGGTAGAGCTGCTGTACTGTGGAACATCCCAGACAGAGCATATCTATAGGAACAAGCAGGTGATGGACCCCCAATCAAAAAGTTACAAAGTGCACCTTTAAAACATATTTAAAGGAAAATTAACATGTTTTTTTTACAATCTGAGCCTTCTTTCGGCAATAAAACAAGTAGTTTTACTCACCCATAGCAGTTTGGTGTCAATTGGAGCAGTATCGCAGAACTTATGTTGAGCCGTTCTGTTCTACCAATGATCCCGTATCCGTTAGCGTGAGTGCTCGGGGGATTACTTTGCGGTGTCCAAATAACATAAACTTTAGCACTTTTCAAATCACAGAAGATCGCTGTGTCAGGGTAGACTTTAAGTGGATTCCAAAATGGCCTGAAACCCGATATGCAGCTATAGTTTCATTTGATGACATCATCAGAGAGGACAGTGCGCATGCGTGAACTCAGCTGTTTTGTAAACACCGCTAGTCCGAAAGAAGCTAACACCGCTCTGAACTTTACTTTTCTGTTGCGATATCGGGTTTCAGGCCGTTTTGGAATCTACTAAAAGTCTACCCTGACACAGCGATCTTCTGTGATTTGAAAAGTGCTAAAGTTTGTGTTATTTGGACACTGCAAATCAGTGCCCCGAGCACTCACGCTAACGGATACGGGATCATTAGTAGAACAGAACGGCTCAACATAAGTTCTGCGATACTGCTCCAATTGACACCAAACTGCTATGGGTGAGTAAAACTACTTGTTTTATTGCCGAAAGAAGGCTCAGATTGTAAAAAAAAATGTTAATTTTCCTTTAAGACTATATTTATTTCCATTCTATTCAGACCCCTCACAGTCAAAACATGACACCTGTCTCTACTACAAATCTGAGGAAACTGACTGCCCCTGAACACATCACACAGCTCTTAAACGCACCGCAGAGCTTCAAGGAATGTAGATTTGATCATTATCTCGCTTTGTTCAGGCTCTGCTCCCTCACAGCTTGTCTTATGGACCTCCAGTGATGTGAAGCCCCCATATAGACTGTCTATAGACTCCTGTGATGTCGTGTTTGGGTGGGCTTGCTCACTGGGGTGAAGAGAGGGGGAATTGGAGATGTCCGAGGGCATTGCTAAGTACCCCTCTTCTGAATTTGACAGGAGAGAGGTGACAGAGGAAGTGTCTGCTCTCTGGGTGGTAATGGTATTGACTGTTGCATACCGTTACATAGAGTGTTCCTGCTTCTGTAGCTTGCGATTAAACTCTAAAAACAACATTTAATCTTTTGACGTTCTGCTTATTAACTAACAGGGTTTATCAGGCTTAGTTTTGGAAGGAATTGATACTTCCTGTGCCAGATATGGTAAGACAGGCACATTACATTATTACATACATTACATTAAACATTCTTGGAGTAATTTCCTAATCTTTATTCATAGGTTTCAGCTTCAAATTATATGCAACACTGCACTGCAAGACTTTTATCTGTTCAAATGATATGATATTGTGTTTTAAATAGATATTTTTATGGCAACAGTCCTAATTTCTCATCATTCTGAATCCCATGGACTGAAAGTGTATTAATTCTACCGAGCAAAAGGGCATTTGAGTTTTACTGCTTCTTTTTAAAGCTGGGCCAAGTTGTATGAGTCTGTAGTTGAATATGATATCTAACTGAGATCCTCCCTCTCATAAAGCCTTTGGCACCTCACTAGACTTTACATGCATTCATTGTTTGGACACATATGCAGTTTCAGAAAAACTTTTGCAGATAGAGATGGGAAGCAGGTCGACCACCAACACACAGCCAATCAGAATAAGGTTTATTGCCATTGTCAGTGAACATAATTCACAAACTGGGAACTTGCTTGGGTTTTACGGTGCAATATAAAACAATGAATAATAATTGTAAATAATATGATAAAACAAAAATTAGGATATGCAATAAAAATAAGATCAATTAAAAAATAGACTAGAATTAGACTGAATTTACAATATGGGCAGAACAACTATGCAAAACTATCAGCTTCAGTCACCACAAATGCAATTTCTCACAGTGCGTACATCACATTTAAACAGCATGTAGTCCTGTTATGGTAATGTTTATCTGAATACACAATTTTATTTTTCATTATTGATCATTTATTTGGACATTTGTGTGGGTGAATGCTTTGCAGCTTTAGTGAACAAATATGCTCTTTTTGTTTAGTATTTTGGCATTAGTTATTAGTAATACATTTTTAATTAGTCTTTTTGGCACCTGTTGTCCATAGTGCATACTTTGAGAATAGTGTATTATTATATAACTACAATGCAAAGAAAAGTTCTGATTTGTTATATTTCCCCACATGAAGGGAACTGGTTGCTTGCCCTTTCATATGCCCCTTTCTCTGTTGGCACTATCAGCTTGCTGCATTGTATTTATAGGCAAAATACTTCCTGGCCGCAGACATGGCTAATTTAAGCGTGAGCCCACCAATAACAAGGCATGTGAAGAGAGGTGCATCATGGGAAATTCTGACACGACGTTGCACGATTCTCACCTATACCAGTGTATGCACAATTAGCTTCATTGTAACCTGGGTCTATCTAGATTCTAGAGCTATTGTCTTCATTGCTCAATCTGCATGCCTGACTGACAGTGTTGAGAGGAATGCGGGGAGTTTTTAAATAGCTAGTTGGAATAGGAGTGTCCTAATAAGGCAGAGACCAGTGACTCCCAAACCCAAAATATCATCTACACCTCTCTGAGAATAAAACCGTTCCTTTGCCAAGACCATAAGGACAATATTAAAGCAACAGAACAAGAAGTGAAGCCAAACTAGAGTGTGTTCAATTGGGAACACACTGAACTTGTTTTGATAGTGTTAACATAAACAGAGTACATAAATATGAATGTTCTTTAAGTTAGGTGCGTACAAGTATCTATCTGGTGGCGTTATGTTCACTACATTACACAGTCATTCCTTCAGTCCACACTTGACGGTGGTAAGCTACTTTGGCATTGACTGACATTAAATTATTGAAGCGAGGTTGCCAATCTTTGCCAACAGCCGCTCCCCGACCACTACCAATCATGACACATGACTTTTATACTAGGCAAGGTGGGGGGCACCTTGCTAAGGGCACAATAACAGAACTTGATCCAAGAGGGAGTTGGTCCTTGGGCTGGGGGACCACTGTTGCTGTCATTTTGCTAATAGCTTTGCCATAAATTATAACATCCTTGAGACGTGAAAATTAAGAGGATGATACAGAACTCCTGAAGAACTCATGGAATGTAGTTAAGGTATACTTTATTGTCCCCATGAATTTTGAATGAAATATGCATACTTCAGCATTTGACCCAGCACAAAAAAGTTACATAGTGTGTCTTTAATGCTGCTGGGTCAACCCCTCTTTAGACACTGAGCTACAGATTCAAGTGATATTTAATGTGGATGATTGTATGGCAACAATTCATGGTTTTCTATAACTGATTTTTGTGATTCTACCTGGACGACTGAGGGACTTTTCACGCATAACTGATTTTTGTTTTGTCTTGTTCCTCCTTATACAGTGGTCCCTCGCTCTATCGCGCTTCACTGTTCGCGGCCTTGCTGTTTCGTGGATTTTTAAAAAATTTTATAGTGCAACTTTTTTTATAGTGTAACATTGTATTCTGCGTCCTGATTGGCTAAGAGACTGTAGACCTTTGCCGATTGATAGATTGATGCAGGGGGGACCGGGACTAGACCAGGACTAGACCAGGACTAAACGTGGACTAAATCAGGTCTAGACCAGAACTAAACCAGGTCTAGACCAGGTCTGAACCAGGTCTAAACCTGGACTGGTCCTGGACTAAACCAGGACTGGACCAGGTCTAGACCTGGACTAAACCGGGACTAAGACCACGTCTAAACCAGGATTAAATCACCCTGTGCGGCTCTTTGCTGGTTTCGTGCGGCTCTTGCGTTCGTTTGTGCGTGTTCGGTTTGTGGCTCGGGCTGCGAGGACGCGGCCCTGAGGGGGAGGCATGGTCCTGGCGCCGCGGTTTGATCTCGTGCTTGCAGCCCCGGTGTACGCGCGGCCTCGCGCTGGTCATGCTGCTCTGTCACGGATTTGACCACGATGAGTGGGTGCACATGTCGCGCACTTCTCCAAGGGGTTGTTCCATGTCACGTCTCGGGACGTGGCAGTGCCGTTGGATGAGCACAGTGCTTCCTGCGGATCCAGTGACTCATGTCTCTGCTCCCCTTGTGCGTCCGGTGGGGCTTCTGGCGGAACCCCCAGAAGCCCCAATATATTTTGTTGAAAATCTATGAAAGTTTGAGTGTTAAACGAGAGAGAAATGTGAGAAAACATTAATTCCAGTGTTCTAAGGCGTTTACAGCCTCAAAACATTTATAATAATTGTAAAATATAAAGTTGTCCTACTTTGCGGATTTCACTCATTACAGGTTATTTCTGGGGGACCCAAACGAGGGACCACTGTATTGAAATCTATACCAATGTTAATCTTCTTGTTACAGGATTCTGGTGGGTGCACCACAGGCTGCAGGACAGGGGGCGCTATTGGGCAGCAGACCCGGAGCTTTGTTCAGATGTCCCGTTTCACCAGAAGAATATGACTGTGAGCGAGTGGACATCGATGGAGATGGTACACTTGGATGACTTAATTATTCTTTTAAACTCTAATAGTTTTGATTTACTGACAGCAATGTGCTGGCTGCCAAGCTCTGTCTGTATGTTCATTACTGTTGCTAATTCTATATTCTGGGTCTATATTCTGCTGTTTGTTTATAAACTATAGCAACTGATGATGCCTTTTTCCTTTCTCTAGTGAGTCTAGATAAAGAGAGCAAGGACAATCAATGGCTGGGAGTTACAGTCAAAAGTCAAGGCATTGGAGGGAAAGTTGTGGTAAGTTCAGAATATCACAATTAAAAACGATAGAGTACACACGCTTTACAGTAATCCCATCGTTTATCGCGGGGGTTAGATTCCAGAAATATCCCGCAATAAGAGAAATCCGCGAAGTAGGACAACTTTATATTTTACAATTATTCTGCATGTTTTAAGGCTGTAAATGCCTCACACACATTATACGCTTTTCTCAGACTGGAATTAACCTTTTCATAGATTTTCAACAAAATGTATTAATAGTGAAGTGTGGGGGGAGACACGGCTCCGGAAGCCCCGCCGGACGTGCGAGGAGCGCGGAGACATGAGTCACTGGATCCGTAGGAAGCACCGCGCTCATCCAACGGCACTGCCACATCCCGGGACGCGACGCACACCAACCTCTTGGAGAAGTGCCCGACACGTGCACCCCTCATTGTGGTGAAATCCGTGACAGAGTAGCACGACCGCCGCGAGGCCGCGCGTACACTGGGGCTGCGAGCACGAGATCGAACCGCGGCGCCCGGACCACGTCCTCTCAGCCCGAGCCACAAACCAGCCGCACAAAACCAGCAAAGAGCGGCACATGGTGGTTTAATCCTGGTTTAGACCTGGTCTAGTCCTGGTTTAGTCCAGGTCTAGACCTGGTCCAGTCCTGGTTTAGTCCAGGTACAGTCCAGGTTTAGACCTGGTTTAGACTAATCTGGGAAATCCCAGGCTGTCTTTCGTTCGTTCCGATCTGAAAGACAGCCTGGCGACTATGGCAAGCGAGCTCTCCTAATTCTGGGAGCCAATCAGAGAGCGGGGAGGGGTGGCAAGACGGTGACGCATACTACGTGACAAACGGAAGCTTGTAGTTTGAACTGACAACTGACATGATTGGCTATGGGCTACGTATACGCCAAATGATAGACATTCGTAACGCCCAATAAACGGCCTTTGGCGATCGTAAACCACACCTCCAGTACGAGATATTTCGAAGGTGGCTTCCAGACCATATCTCACTTGTGATATTGTCAGGTGTAAACCAGGCAAGGCTTAGACCTGGTCTAGACCTGGTTTAGTTCTGGTCTAGACCTGGTTTAGTCCACGTTTAGTCCTGGTCTAGTCCTGGTCTAGTCCCAGTCCCCCCCTGCATCCCCCATTTATCAATCGGCAAAGGTCTACAGTCTCTTAGCCAATCAGGACGCAGAACACTATAAAAAAAAAGTTACACTATTAAAATAAAAAAAATCTGCGAAACAGCGAGGCAGTGAACAGTGAACCGCGATAGAGTGAGGGACCACTGTACTCCTTAACAGGCACTATGTAATTTGCTGCCACCTGCTTGTCTCCATGGATATATTGCTGTGAGTGCTCTCCTCTATGCAGATTTGACCTGTAGCTTGGCCTGGTGGCATCAGCTTTCACAAGTCTAATGCCATATTGTGGAACATTCAAGGCAACACAATAGCATCTCAATGGAGACACGGAGGTGGCAGTTCCTCCACTAGAAAAGTTACATGCAAGTTCAGTTAAAATTATTAGAATTCAGCATTTTAACACTGATTTTAGATTGTTTTAATTTACATTTATTCTAAAGGTCAATTCTAAAATCTCTTAAGAGCTTTAAGCCACGTAAGCATGATGTTACCTCATCAAAAACATATGGAGTTGTGTTTTGTTTCATTCAAACATGTTTGAGTAACCATTTCTGTCTACATTTCCAAAGCTCACAATGCACCGTTCCACCTCATGATGTCATGTAGGGGTGCTTTCCAAGTTAACAGCTTACTTTTGTCTGTAGTTCAGTAGATCAGAAAAGGTGGAGTGTTTTCTGTTTGATAGAAGAACTCAGCGTAAATATGCAGGATTTGTTTTAAACAAATGTGAATGAAACAAAACACTACACGGGTGTGTGTTTGATGATCATAAAATAGTGTAATATGGGCCCTTTACATGGACTAAAACTAGTTATAACATTTAAATACGGTTGATACACATCCAACCATTCTATATCAAATTAATGTCCCTCCATCTTCTCCCTCTGCAGACCTGTGCCCACCTGTACGAGCTGCGTCAGCGTGTGAGGCAGCCATCAGAGACGCGGGACCCCATCGGCCGCTGCTACGTCCTGAGCGAGGATCTGACGGAGCGAGATGACCTGGACGGAGGAGAGTGGAAGTTCTGTGAGGGCCGACCTCAGGGCCATGAGCAGTTTGGCTTCTGTCAGCAGGGCATGTCTGTCAGCTTCACTCCAGATAACAACTTTATACTGTTTGGAGCACCAGGGACTTATAACTGGAAAGGTAAGGAGGGAGTGCAATTATCTGTATTTTTGTTTTAACAATTTTACTATGCCCTTTGCTGTGTTAAGACTATTTAAAATTATGTCTTGAGTCATGACTGATCTGTCCAATGGAAAGTCAGATTTACACAGATTTAGACAAACTTTATTGATCTACAAGGGAAATTATTTGACATTTAGACAATTAGACATCCAAATTATGTGAAATTTAACTTAAGGTGTATTAGGCTTGTCCCAAAAACATTATAGAGACAGACTTTTTTTTTTTAAACATTGGTAAAATTATGTGAAATTAGTGAATTATGTGAAATTTTACTTGAAATAGAAACATTATCCCAACCTGTATTTTAGAAATGAACCACTGGCAAGCTGTAGTATGTATAATCATGGAAGAGTAAATATGTATGGCATTTATTGACATACAGAAAAATAACCGCATTTGGAATAGACCTATTTGAGTACTAAAGTTCAACACTGTTACATGCATGTGATACAGCCAGGAAAGACTCATTTGGAGAAAGAAAAAGAAGCATGGTGATTAGAATTTCACTTACAGGAGATGTGAAATCGAAAAGACAAATTGATTTATAAACCAATCTCGTAATTGGAAGCAGAAATTATGTTACTGCTCCGTGCACTTCATTAGAGAGCCTGAGTCTGAGCTGGTGAAGAGGAGAGGTTATTATAATATGTGTTATAATAATATGCGCTGTGTAGACTTCAGTGAACTGCATTCAGTGTTCTGTACTGTATAATTGATTTTATAGACTGATTTTAGACAACAGAGGGTATTCCCTAAAACTTCATCAGAACATACTTTTATGCAAGTCATTTTGAAGAAATATTAATTCAATGTCATGTAGTAGGTATATTGTCCATAAATTCACTTCTACTTAAGGCCACAGTAGGTAACATTTTAGCCAAATAATACACGAAAAATTGTTCATTATTTTCATCACACTGAATGAATACATTTAAACATATGTATCTCCATGGCGAATTTTCTGAAGTATAGCTTTCTATTTCCATGGAATCATGATGGTGACACCTCCAGAAAGTTACATACTACATAGTTTTTGTTCTGAACTGTAAATATATTAACTTCAACAAAACACATTTAAAACCACATAGGGCAGTTGTAACACATTCTGTAGATAAAAAATAATTTGTGTATTTTGACCATGTTTTAACTCTGCTCTCTCCTAAACCACAGTCATTGTTGTGTATTGTGTGTCTTTGCCGTACCCTCACCTTTGCCCACACAGGCGAGATGCGAGTCCAGCTCTTGAATCAGACCCTGTTGGACCTTGGTTTCTATGACGACGGTCCGTACGAGGTTGCCGATCAGAAACAGCTAAACGCACAGCTGATCCCAGTGCCCTACCACAGTTACTTGGGTATTTCCAACACCCATCGCTCCCCCTTCTCCCCCTTTTAAACTCACTGAGAGGGACCACCAGGCTCAGACAGGACCCTACTGCCCTGGGCCACTGTGGAATTTACTTTATCTATGGGTTTGAGAGTGATGACAAACTAAGACTGTTGCCAGAGTGATTAACCATTTTAAACAAAATATTAAAGCTTTTGAAAAAGTCATCAAAATGTTGCATAACAAGAAGGAACAGGAAGCTATTCTTTGGAAAAAAACAAAAAAACAAAAAAACAAAAAAAACAACACACTGAGCCAAAAACAAAATAGAAATTAGAAAATGTTCAAATATTTCAGAGAAATTAATAGTTTGAGTTTATTCATATGTGTTTATAATTTAATGCAGATTGGAGTTATTCCTCAATTACGATATACTACAATTATGATATAAGTGCAAGTTCACCGTAAAATAAATTTAAAAAAATATATTATGAAATTTAAAAAAATACTTTAAATGAACTTTAACTACATTATCTTAGTAAAGTGATACTTAGAATAGTGAAATGTGCTTGAGCAGGGACATATGCCCCCGCCCCTGTCTTGTTTGGGAATCTGTGTTTTGGTATTTGGATTATGCCTGGATAACCCTCAGTCTGAGTCACAAAGCTCCAACTATAGCTCCACCCACTTGTGAAATACTTTCTCATGTCTCTGGGGGCGGAGGGCACACATGTCTCTAAATGGCATGATGCTGTCCACAGGATAAAGTTTACTTGAAGGAGAACCAGAAGCCAGACCAGATCCAGAAGTATATTATTTAAAATGATAAAGTTTTATGATAAGTCTCATTTATGGGAAGTTTATTTGAACTTGGATAAGTTTTTGTTATGAATTGGCAGAAGACCTTCAGGCACCTTAATCACCAGGTACATTAATAAAGGAAAAGTAATGTTTTTTTTACAATCTGAGCCTTCTTTCGGCAATAAAACAAGTAGTTTTACTCACCCATAGCAGTTTGGTGTCAATTGGAGCAGTATCGCAGAACTTATGTTGAGCCGTTCTGTTCTACTAATGATCCCGTATCCGTTAGCGTGAGTGCTCGGGGCACTGATTTGCGGTGTCCAAATAACACAAACTTTAGCACTTTTCAAATCACAGAAGATCGCTGTGTCAGGGTAGACTTTTAGTAGATTCCAAAACGGCCTGAAACCCGATATCGCAGCAGAAAAGTAAAGTTCAGAGCGGTGTTAGCTTCTTTCGGACTAGCGGTGTTTACAAAACAGCTGAGTTCACGCATGCGCACTGTCCTCTCTGATGACGTCATCAAATGAAACTATAGCTGGATATCGGGTTTCAGGCCGTTTTGGAATCCACTAAAAGTCTACCCTGACACAGCGATCTTCTGTGATTTGAAAAGTGCTAAAGTTTGTGTTATTTGGACACCGCAAAGTAATGCCCCGAGCACTCACGCTAACGGATACGGGATCATTAGTAGAACAGAACGGCTCAACATAAGTTCTGCGATACTGGTCCAATTGACACCAAACTGCTATGGGTGAGTAAAACTACTTGTTTTATTGCCAAAAGAAGGCTCAGATTGTAAAAAAAACGTTAATTTTCCTTAAGGAAGTGACGAAAATCTAGCACTGTTGTCAAAGCAATTAACAATTTAAAACAAAAGTTCTCAAAATATCACCTGTATCTCTTAACAGGGATAATGATACCAGTGATGATACAATAAAATCTCCACCCATAATAAGCAAGCAAAGTGTATTTAAATAGACTGACAAGGAAGTTACAACAAAGTGCTTTACAAAAAAAAGGGAAAATATATAAAAGATACACACAATTACAAGCAATAGGTTACCAATATGGCAGTCATAGCAGTCCCTAAAACACCATAATCTCTGCCCATAACAATAAAAATCCCCACAAACCCATCAGGAGGGATTTGTCTGAGTCTAAACCCCCTCTCTCCATTTTCACACAGGAACAAAATCCACCAGGACTGTGCCACGGCCACACCCAAAACACAACCAAAAATCACTGGTGCTTGTCTCACCTGCACTCTCCCCTTTTCTGTTTCTCTTTTATTTACCCTCACCATTTCATCACCCCATCACCCCTCCACCTGTCCACCCTCCTCTCTCTGTCTCCTCTGTCCTCTCCTCTGCTGGGACATCCTGTGTTTAGGGCTGTTGTTCATGGCTAGCCCGATTGAAGATGCGTTGCTGTACAAAACACTGGAACCCTCCACTCGGCCCACTGCATTTGAAGACGTAGCCCATAATAGCTACTTAGGTTTGTAGGCGTGGGGGTCTGTTACGGTTTGGATGTGGGAAAATCGTCTTTGTCTAATTTGTCTCATGTCCGTCATGTCTATTTTAGATTTAGTTTGTTCGTTTTTGCTACTTTGAAGAGACATCCATCTACCTGTAGCACTTTGCTTGGATGGTTTTCAAGATGGCGGTCTCTTTGTAAAGCAGCAGGGTGTATAAACTCTACTACCAGCCTGACCAGCCAGACATAGTCATATATCGCCTTTTTACAATCAAAGAGGGAATCCATTTTTTATATCCATGGCACACATATACACATATATCCTCCTGAGACCCGCCCATTCATTTGTGTCCTTTATAGTGGACATCTTTTAAGTTTTGAAATTGACTCTAGTTTGTGGCTGCACTATGATAAAAAAAAATAATAATAATAAAATAAATACATGAATAATAATGGGGCGGCAGTAGCTCAGTTGCATATGCCTCATGATCCAGGGGTTGACGGTTCGAATCCCGCTCTTGACGGGTTGACCGCATGTGATCCCAGCTCCCACAGAAGAGCGCTGCCGTTGTGTCCATGGGCAAGACCCCACCCCACCCCCAGTGTCTGTGGACATTGGTAGCCCCCATGGCAGAAGATACATCAAGGCCTGTTGTGGATACATCAAGGCCCCTGTGGACCCACCACCCGCGGAAGGATTCATGGGGGCTGGTGCATTGTGTTCTGGGCAGCAGAGCACTGCTTGGACTGCTGCCCCCGCGACCCAGAAAATGGAAAAGCGGAAGAAAATGAATGAATGAATAATAATAATAATAATAATAATAATAATAATAATAATAATAATAATAATAATAATAATAATAATAATAATAATAATAATAATGCATAAAAATCAAAAATAAGTAAATAAATAAATAATACATAAAAAATTAAAATAAACATAAAAATAATGAACACAAATAAATAAACAAATAAATAAATAATAAATTAAAAAGGAGTCTAAAAACTTTTTGAGGCGACTGTAAAACCGACCGAAAAATTTTTTTTGTTAGGTTTAGGTTAGGTTAACTTGACATGGATTTAACACTATTCTAGTCCATTACAGAGGACATGTTACAAAAATATGAATAAAAATAAAATTAACAAAATGTAAATGCTAAGGTGTTCATTTACCTCCAAACAGAAAATTTAAATAATAATAATAATAATTTAGATACACTTTTTTTCTTCGGGTCCCAGGAGGATATAGTAGTTTACATAGAATAGGTCCTTATATGGTGCAAGAAAAATGTTATAGATTAATGTTAGTATCATTAGAAATATAAAAATTGTAATAGATTTCTGGGATAATTTGAATTTTGCATTGATTGATTAGTAATTGTTAAGTTATATTTTTGCATTACTATAAGAATGGCACTGCCTTTTATAACCTGGAGATTATAATATTCATCTAGGCATTAAACATAACTAGTGAAAATAGTTGCTCGTAAGTAAAAAATAATGTAATCAAATAATTAAGAATAAGATGTCCCACAATTTGGAAATTTCAGTGTATACAAGAATACAAGAACTGCAGTGAAAAATCAAGATAACCAGCCTAATTATTCAAAGTAGACCTTAATTCCTGCAATTAGAATCTTATCTGGTCTGGTCAGGCTATACCTTTATAGTTCATCTTCTATGTCTGTCGTCCGTCTGGTCCGTCTGCATGTGAGGAGCTTTGCAGGATTTTCTGGTGATTTGTAGCTGTCTTTAGAAAAAGTAGTATGTAGCCTTTAATATTGCTGGATGTTGAGCGTAGATAGCCGTATACTGACCGACTGCTGTGTCTTAGCACCTGTTTGATGTTATTAATGGGTTGTGGTGATTTCTCTTTTAACTCAGCGTGGCTTGAAGCGTTCCTATAGATCTCTCGTCATTCACAAACCCCGATCGCCCCCATGCTGAGCCGTCGCCATGACAACACTAAATCCCACATGACCTTTTTAGCCTCATCTATAACCAACACGCCTCCATTGGACCTAATCTGATGAACCGCCACACCTGCATGCCACTAAAACCCCAGTCTGTGATGCTATTTTGTGTGGACCTAAGGTATATGATTAAATAAATGCAAGAATTCACAAATGTTGAACCTCGAAATATATATCTAGAAATTTATATGACTAGACCCTTAACCATAGTATAATGATACAGAAATCTACATTTCAACAGTAGTCTCGAATCTCTATTTAATGTAATAGGTGTCATCAATTTTGCAATGTCACGCCATCAATATTGTGGTAATGTGAATTTAAATGGGGTTAATGTAGGTTACAAAATGCAAACACATAATTAAATAAAATACTGATAAATGCACTAATATAATGCTAGTCATGAGGCAAGATTTCACACAGAAAATGTTTAAAATGTTGTAACCTTTTTGTTTTTTACAGTTTCTAGTGACTAATATGTTCAAAGTTCAAAGTCAGCTTTGTTATAACAAAATGATAGATTGATAGAATGATAGAGTTATAACAAAGTTCTACGAGTTATGACAAAATGATGTATTTTATAGTTTCCAATACTGTCAATTTTACAATATATCTTTCCCGTCTCTATTTTGTAAAAAAAAATAAAAATTGATTAGTAATGTAATGTAAGATTAGTAATATAATATAAGACTTATATAATGAATAAGTCCCCCCATAAAAATAACTTCCATGTACAATTATAAGAGTTATTTTGTAAAGAAGTTCCCCGTCCACTTCAAATGTGGGAGATTCCCCTTTAGCTTATGAATTGCCTTGTATAAACTATAATTCACTTGCTTTGGCACCAACACTATTCAACTCTCATTATCTTTAGCCTTTGGTTTAGCTCAAAGTGCCAACAATAAAAACCTTTAAAGCCTCTATTCCTTTACGAGTCAATGGAAAGCTGTAAACTCACCTCTGTTTTCCTCAGCTTTGTAAAGCGGAGCAAACCCACCCTGTCAGTCCCATATAAATGTAGCAGCGTTAGCCTTATATAGCCTTTTAGCTTTTAGAGACATGACCTTGAGAATGGGCTTAGAGGGAATAGCGATCACTTTGTGGAAAACGTAGCACCTTGTTTCCATTTAACACCTTTTAATGACCGCTTTTTGCACAGACACATACCACACCTGTTACCCAGGAGCTTAATGTTTTGTCTAGATTTTTTCCCCCTCTTTTTTTGCATGTTTGCCCAGGACTAACAAATGTCTGTCTCTGTCTGTTATCTGCATGTTTTTAAGGCTAATGCATGTGGCTTTATGTTATATGTGTCAATTGTTTTTATTAAATGCATTACTGAGTTTTACAGCTCTTTATGATACACAAAGAAGCAGATGGTCAGTGGGTTTACATGCTGGGTGAGGATTGATTCGATTGTAACCCATAGATTAAAATATAGTTCCCTTTTTTTCCGTAGATTCAAGATTCAGGGATATTGTCATTATCAGAAGTAACAAATAATTTATTATGTCATAGGGTTAGCTTATGTAATACTTCTGTTGGAGGGTCTGTCACCTACTTCTCCATGGACATGTTATTGCCTTTGTTTTGCAATGTTACAAAGTATAGCATTACACATGAGTTACCTATCTTTGCCTATATATAGTTATATCTTCAAATACATGCTATGAGTGCACTCACCTTTGAGCTATAACGGAGCCTATTGACATCACAACATAGCAACTACTTGTTATTATAGAGGTAGATATGTTTAATGCCATACTGTGGATAATTATAGACATAGCAAAAACAGCTCCATGGAGACAAGCACTTAGACTTAGACTTAGACAAACTTTATTGATCCACAAGGAAAATTGTTTTGGGTACAGTAGCTCACTCATCAAATATAATATGTAACAGAGGGTAATAAAAATAGAAGAATAGCCAGAATGATAGCAAGAGACCAGTGTCAAATGAGACATAATTATAAAAATAATAATAAATGTATATGTACAAATAAAAAATTGCAGTGTCCATGATGGAGAGCAGTTTGTCCAGTGTCCTCCTGTCCCTCACTGTGACAAATCTCTCCAGCTCACAGCTAATCACGTGCCCAGCTTTGCAGATCAGTTTGTCAATCCGCCCACTATCCCTTTTACTGGTGCTGCTCCCCCAGCAGACCACAGCAAAGTACAGGGTGCTGGCCTCCACAGACTGGTAGAAGATCTCTAGTAACCTGCTGCACACATTGAAAGACCTGACCTTCCTCAGGAAGTACAGTCTGCTCATGCTCTTCTTGTAGACAGCATTACAGTTGTCCCTCCAGTCCAGCCTGTTGTTCACACAGACACCTAGGTACCTGCAGCAGTCCACAGCAAAGGTTCCATAGTGTACCTTTTTTATGCATTCAAGATAATATCTTGAATGGTGAGATAATTTGTTTTTAGACTGAGATAGTTTGGACATGTGTAGAGGAGAGTTAGTGAACAAAGGAACACAAGAGGAAGGATGGCCAAGAGAAAGACTAAAGAGCATGGATGGATTATAAAAAATGGAAAAAAGAACATGCAAAATAGTATAAACTTGGATTAGCTACACTCAAGACAGGTTGAACGTTAGCATCTTGTTGTGCTGTATTTCAAGATCTAATTCATTTAAGCTGATGCAGAGCTCACTTGAGTATTGGAAACCCATACATTACACTTAAGCAGAAATCCAGTTAGACATCTTACCCCATCTACAACCAGAGTAGATCTCAGCCTCGCATGTAAACCTACTGACTCCCTTATTGGTCTGCTGCTTTACCTGATTAAAATGCACATTCCTCTGGACACAAACATGCATTTCATTGTAGCCTCCCACAAAAGGAGGATCTGCCTTGGGCCCATAAATTACATTAATGTCCTAGCCCTCTGTACACTCCTCAGATACACAGTAAGCATTAGGAAAAGCCAATATATCTATGTCTGGGTGTTAGCAATTCATTCTCAAAGTTTACAAGCCATGTACCACCCGGAGAATATTTCTAATAACAAGGAACTCTGATTTGATGGCCAAGAATCTACAGGTTAACTAAACCAAAATGAAACCACATTCCAACTGAGGCTAAACTAGGGCAAAACTAAACTAGGTTTAAAGCAGTAATATTGATTGATGGAAACCAGAACTTGGACACCTTATCGAACAAGGAACAAATCAGGACTAAACCAGGACTTCATTTGGTCTGCAAAAGGAAGGACCACAGTCGATGTTAAAACCAGTACTTAACCAGGTCTAAACAGGGACTAAACCAGGACTTGACTAAGTTAAAAGCAGAAATTCTGAAGATCATAAGCTAAACTAGGACTAAAATTGAATACTGCCAGATGAAAACCAGGACTTAGCCACCTTATCTGAACCAAGATCAAATTATGTCTAAACCAGGACTCACAGTGAGCCCAACCAAATTGATTTGGACTAATGACAGACAAAATCCAGACCAAACAAGGACCGAACCAGGACTGAAGAAGCTTACCAGGACTTATGTAGTCTGCACCAAGAATAAAACAAGACTCAACATTGTCTAAATAGAGTTCAAACAAGAACAAAAGTGAATTCTTAACAAAACAGGATTAAACCAGATTAAACAGTATTCATGTCAAAACCAGTGCAGGTCTAGACCAGGCAACTTTCAGTTTCAGAAAAACAAAATTTAAAAAAATGCAAGCAACTAAAGAAAGCATAAGAATAAGAAAGTTCACTAACACAGAACTGGCTTCAACCAAACATGCTCAAGTACCAGCAGTTGTACTTGCCCCACTACTACTGCTGCTATCACTGAATACTGACGTATTCCCCTGCAGCACCAATGCACCACACAGAACATTAGCCCAAACACGACTTTGGCACAAAATCAATGTGCACTTAAAGCACACATTTAATCACTAACAAGATGAGGACGACATGCTAGCTTAAGGAAAAGGATGCTGTGTTACAAAATGACATCTAATCTTTGACCTTTCCCCATCCATGTCCCCTCCCCTTTCCTGTCAATGTGTTGGTTTTCAATATAAAAATCCTTAGGTTTCTCAGTGGACTCAGCAATGGGAATAATGGCCCGTGGGGAGCTGACGTTCGTAGCAGGTGCTCCCAGGGCGAACCACACAGGGGCGGTAGTGTTGCTGAAGAAGGATAATGTGTACAGACTGGTCCCGCAGCACATATTCTGGGGGGAGGAGCTGGCGTCTTCGTTCGGGTACTCTGTGGCGACTACCGACCTCAACAAAGATGGGTGAGGAGACTTTTACTGTCTCCTAAATGTGAAAAACAGAACTGGTTCATTTCACCTAATCTCAACTAGAATGCTAACACACGCTTCCTGATTTCTAATTCGATGCAGACCTCACTCAGCAGACTTATTTTCACCTCAAGAGCTGCTTACACAATATATCTGTACTGGAATAAGACAACTTTGCTTAGCTACATGAGGAAATCAATCAACATAAGCATAATACAACACTTTGGACACTCAAAGACACTTGACATAAGCTAATATTAAGATGATCATAAGGTACTACAATAGCCCTAGTTGCCTTGGGACGAACTGAAAGAGATGTGCTGGCAATGTGCTCCATCGGTCCGACCGCCTCCAATCACTCACACACTGGATTGATACATAGGAAAGTTGCATGTAGCCTCTTCCAAAAGAACACAAACAGGATAGACTGACTGGAGCTGGGATGAATTAACGTTTTTTACAATCTGAGCCCTATTTCGGTAATAAAACAAGTTGTTTTACTCACCCATAGCACTTTGGTGTCATATGGAGCACTTCCGGAGATGTTTTAGATTAGCGATATCCGTAACGCGAGTTCTCGGAGAATATAATATATGCCCCGAGCGGTCTCCAAATAACACAAACTTTAGCACTTTTCAAATCATAGAAGCTCAATGTCTTAGTCTACACTTTCGTTTGAGTCAAAAGTGGCCTGTAATCCGAGATTTATCCATAATTTACAGCTTTGCGTTTCATGTTTGGGTCCCGAGAGCTGAGAGTGAAATAAGCTGTGACTCCGCACATGCGCACTGGCCTCCTCATCTACTCGAAACTATGGATAAATCATAGATTACAGGCCACTTTTGACTCAAACGAAAGCGTAGACTATGACATCGAGCTTCTATGATTTGAAAAGTGCTAAAGTTTGTGTTATTTGGAGACCGCAAACATATGCCCCGAGAACTCACATTACGGCGATCGCTAATCCAAAAAATCTACAGAAGTGCTCCATATGACACCAAAGTGCTATGGGTGAGTAAAACAACTTGTTTTATTACCGAAATAAGGCTCAGATTGTAAAAAAAACGTTAATTCTCCTTTAAGACTACCACCTGAGTATTACTGTATGTGTGATGATTTATGATTGTAAATTGTTTTGAATTATTTCGGAGATCAAATTAATCATGAACTATTTGTGTACATTTGCCAATAGACCCCTTGTATCTTAATGATCAATTGTTACCTCTATTGTTTGCATTTTAGAGCTATATTCCACACGTCTTTCTGTTGTCACATGATTTACCCTCTTGCTGACCCCTCTTCTCTCTCAGATGGACCGACTTGATTGTTGGAGCGCCTAATTTCTTTGACCGTAAAGCAGAGATTGGAGGAGCAGTTTACGTTTACCTGAATCCTTTTGGCCACTGGGACGACCATTCGCGCCCCATCCGACTCAACGGGACCTATGACTCCATGTTTGGGATGGCCGTGAGCAGCATTGGAGACCTGGACCAAGACGGATATGGAGGTAAAGAAACAGTTAATTCAGGCTATTTATCAATTTACTTTAATTGTTCATATTTTCAGGTATACTGTACACATTTTCGTCTGAACTATTGCAACACATTTAAGTTGAATGAAATGATAGAATGCATAGACAACAATATGTGCAAATATTTTTTATTGATAGACTAGACATACTGTAGGTACAGCTGTAAACCTAGTTGTTTAGTCCAGATCAGATTTCAGCTTCCTGTTAGGTTTTAAGCTTGATTTTTTTTTTTTTTTTTTATAAACTACACCCTTTATTAGTTTTAAATTGTTAATCGCTACAGCAATAGTTTGAATTTCTCATCATTCTGAAACTCATATATATATAAAAGTGTCTATTTAAACTTTATTAGAGCTATTCACCTATTTCTTTTTATGTAGTGTATAGTGAATTGTATAATGTATGTGGGTATTTTCATCCTTTTTTCTTGATCTTTTTATTTTAGATATTGCAGTTGGAGCCCCATTTGATGGAGATGGCAAAGTGTTTATCTACAGAGGGTCTGATTCTGGTATTGAAACGAAACCAGCTCAAGTAAGTCTCAATTCTAATAAAACTTAAAGGTCCCATGGCATGAAATTTTCACTTTCTGAGGTTTTTGAACATTAATGTGAGCTCCCCTACCCTGTTTAGCCCCCCCCCCCCCTTCCCCATGATTAAAAGTTGCGAAATGTCTAAACTGAGCATTTGCGATCCTTTTCTGCATTACAAAAAATCGGAGCTCAAACGGGCGATTTTGAACAAGGCACCTTATTGACGTCAGATCGAAAAAAGAAATGCAAATGCAGTTCCACCCCCGTCTGTCTGTACTCAGCGTCTCTGTAAATCACGCCCAGAGAGTTTGGACTGCGAATGCGCTAGGCAATGCGAAATGCGTTTTTTATTTGCCTGGAGGCACGTCCGAGTGTTTCTAGGCTCGGAAGTCCTTTATCTGAGCCTCTGGACCTTTGAACAGCAGTGGTTTAATTTTATTTTCTGTGGAAATGTGTTTATTTTTCAATGGAATGCTTCAAATCTCTCCCCCCATGCAAAAACACGGAAATGGATCAGCTGAGAGCTCAGAGCCAGAGCGGAGAGTTTGGCCACGCCCCCACCCTCTACTATAGGCCAGCTCTTTTCTCCTCATTTGCATTCAAGCAACAACGCCCATTATGGAGTGTTCAGAGAGAGAAAACTTACTCTTTCTCATCTTATCTCTGTTTAGTGTTGATTTTGAAGAAGGATTCATTTACAGTATTAGGGAACCATTAAGGAGCCATATAAAAGCATCAAGAAGTACCATGTCATGGGATCTTTAAAAGTGCACTATGTGACTTTTCTCTTCTCTCCAGGGAGATTTTATTGCTTTTCCTGAAATTTTCCATAATATGGCATTAAACATATTTATGATACTAACAGGCCAAGTTCCAATTCAGGTGGAGAGGGAATGTTTTTCAAGGTATTTTTGAACAGTAATAACAATTGTAATTGAATAAATGATGCAAAGTAGATACATTTAATGCCATACTGTGGAACAATTAGGCAAAGCAATATCATCTCAACGGAAACAAACAGATGGCACACCCCCACCACAAAAGTTGCAAAGCATAGCATAATAAATCATTGTTATCGTTACATTTCAGGTTTTGGATGGCCGTGACTTTGATGTGAGACGTTTTGGGTACTCTATCTCCGGGGGTCTGGACATGGACAATAACCACTACCCGGATTTGGCCGTGGGGTCTCTCAACGATTCTGTGGTCCTCTTCAGGTGAGAAAACAAAACTACAAAAGTATGCTCTTATTTACAATGATCTACTGTACAGAGGCATGCAGTTTCTTGGGGAGTATAATATTCTTCCCTTTAATGGTGAAGATAAGTTAAGCTTAAGAAATATGAGAGACACAGAGGGTGGTATTAGTCAACGTGGTGTGTGCTGTGGTATTTGGTTTTTAACTATGTCTGCCACCCTACATTTATTCTAATGTAATATATCACAAGTCACATCTCTTTGTAGTTTTAACGGAACATTTTTGAGTTTGTTTGTTTTTTTTCTTCTTATTCATATTGGGAAAATATACAGTGGAATATATGTAAGTAAAAATCTATACATCTATAGGTCATAGGTCATAGGTCATAGTTGCTTTATTGTCGAAAAACAATCATATGTACATGTACATAGAATGAATTTGAAATTTAGTTTCCCCACTAACCAGGCAGGACAGTGATAGAGTGGCTAGGGGAGGGGCCGCTGCACTTGCGCGTGCCGCCGACTGGAAGATGCAGAGCAGAAAAGATGCAATACAATCAATGACAATTATACACAACATGTAATGACAGAAAACAATTGGATAGGTAACATACGGTGTCTTTTTCTTTGGTGACAAGAGGGAAGGGTGTGGGGCCAGGGAAAAGATCAGAAATCAATTAAATTGATTGAAAACTGAAAAAGAAGCAGACATCCTAAAAATAGACAGGGCAGTATTACTTAATACATGTGAGTGTGAGTCCAATAGTGTGTGGCAATGTTTTTGTAGAGTCTGAGATAAGCGGCAGCTGGTGGCCTTGGACGTGTTTGTGCAGAAGAAGCAGTCAAAACAAAGAGTCCGGTTGAATCACATTTTTCCAGAAGAACTGATTACAAAAAGGGGAATTTAACATAATTGATACATTTTAGAACCCAGGCGAACAGACAATTTGCCAGAACTCTGGTTTCTGTCAGGTCCCCACTTCCTGCAGGTCTGTGCGACTCGCAGTCCTCCCCCTGGCACGTATGATAGTGAATATGGACTGAGCCGCTGTTCCCCACAGTTCCAAATCCATTTATCCGTGATGTTATCTAGCGCCCGGTGGATCCCACAGATGGATGATACGTTCACCTGTGTTTTTCCTTCTGATGTTGCCCCCCCGAGTTCGCAGATCCCCGTGACCGGCAGATCGGGGCTCTTTTATCCGCTTGGCTCCAATTAGTGATGGGTCAGAAAACATCCCCCAGGCTAATCCAGATGTCCTGCCATCAAAATTTTTGTATACAAATCATTTGTTCAAATCTTTAAATAAGCATAATATTTATAAGATTGTGTGTTTTTTTTATTCACTGACACATCCAGATTACATAGACAAAAAGAAAATAAAACATGATAATTATTGATATTAATTTTGCAGGTCTCGTCCAGTGATTCATGTGGTCAGAGAATTGACTATTGACCCTCAGTACATCGACTTGGGTCATCACAACTGCAAAGGCCGTGAGGGAGTCTGGTAAGCCACAACAAGACTATATTTACTACTACTGTCATAATCAAGTCAAGTTTGAATCTGACTGGTCGAAGCATCGCAAAAGTGGACCTGAAAAAACAAACTTTTGTTACATCCAGTTGAGAGAAAAGCATGGACATCTTCCCTTCCCTGAGATCTTGTGCTGTGTGATTGGTTTGTCCATCTGATTATCCTTACAACAGGTTCATGCCAAGATGGATTCTCAAGAGATTGTCAACTCCGAAATATCATGAGAATCCATCCTGATGTTCAAGGTTACAATACTTCACCTTCAACTTTGACTTTCACGGGTCTTTTAACACATTTCTGGTGGAATATGTCATAATGTTGTGATCATTTTTAAATGTATGTGATAATCCCAAAAATATTGGGGTATTTATTTTGTCAGCACCTTCTTTGAGGCACTATTTCAAACTGAGCCCTAAAATAACTGACCCAAACCCTATTCTTGATTATTTTGACTTTAGCAATAAACTACAACAGTATACTAGTACTTTGTCTCCTCAGTCCACCAAATTTACTCTTACATATTTCAAGCACAATTTGAACCTGTTATTATTTTCTTTTTCAGTGTTGACGTAAAGGCCTGCTTCCTGTTCACAGCCTATCCAGAGCACTATAATCCACACATTAGTAAGTCATGTCTAATGTATGTCCAGTCCCTATAGATTTCATATAACCCTCTCTGTGGCAGCAGCTTTCTATTCAAAGGACAGTGACCTCAGCCCTGTCTCATGTTAGGACACCATTATCATAAAAAATAGCAGCACTTACTGTAGTCTGGAGGTTTAATGTATGCACTGTATGCCTTCTGTCCTTCCAATCAATGAGTGATTGACTTCTTCGTCTAAAGTTAGAGCATCTTCACTTAAGTCTGAAATAAATGCATAAGACACTTAAGTCCTGATGTAGAATATTTTGTTGAAGTTGTTGTAGTCCTGGTTTAGTCTTGGTCCACTCCAGGTTTAGATTACAGGATACAAAATAATCCAGGCAGAGAAATTTTGTTGAATTGCCAGATTATAATTGATGTATAAAAGGCATTTCTACTTACAAACATGACAACAGTTTCTGAGTTGGCAATCATACAACAGCAGGCATGTACAATTTGTAAGATAACTATTAGTATCTGAAAGGGAATAACTGTTTGCCCCCTTAGATAAAATAGAGAAAAACATCTGAGCAAAATACTCGGTCCTCTTGTCTCCAGAATATGTGTACTGTGGTTTATGAATGTGCTAATATCACTATTAGCTATTCTTTAATATATATAATATATATTATTAATTTTTCTTTTCTTTTTTATAGCCCTTGTGGTGCATTTTGAGGCTGACACAGAGCGTAGGAAGCTGGGACTCCCACACAGAGTGAACTTCCTGGGTCGAAGTTCACTGGAGGCAGAATACACTCAGACTGAGGAGGTGGAGATGCACAAACAGCGCCAACACGTGTGCACTACTGCTACCTTCCAGCTACATGTTAGTAGCATTTTTTATATCAGAAAATTGATAATTGTTCAGTTCAGGTCTGGTAAGAACAGACTCAGTGCTATGTTCGGGGTCTATGATCTTCAAGTACAGTACACGTATACTGATTTAGTTTTTGAAGGCACTGCACCTGTTTTTACGGTTTTAAAAACATGAAAATGGAAATAGTTAATTGATAACTGTTTGTGGTGGTTTAAACATATCCTTCCTTATGCATTCCAAACATCCTTATTATTCACTGTGATGCATTTAACAGCATTTTCACAACTCTCAGAGAACAGAGCTGTCACAGTAATGCTGACATCAACTAGCATGCTAAAAGCGTTACTTCCTGGTTCATGGACTATAATTAGATGCAGACTGGCCTTAAGAGCTACTTTTACAATATATGTACAAACAAATTTCCTTTTTTAGTTTTTGTTTCTATTTATCTTAGAAAAGTCCCCAATTACCTTGTTAGTAACATGGGTTGATATGAGTAGTATTAATTTCAGTTATCGTTGTTATGAACCTTTAATAAATCTGTTATTTTTTGTTCTTTCAGGAGAACATTCGAGACAAACTGCGTCCGATCTCCATGGCAATCACTCACACCATTAAACCAGTGCCTCCACGACGACACTCTGGAACCAAGAGACTGGAGAAGCTGCCTCCTGTTCTGAGTGTGTCCCCCTCCAACACTCTGCACTCTGAGGTACAGCCACGAAATCAAAACTACATATTTATTATTTTCAATTCAGTTTATTTTTGTAAAGCCCAAAATCACAACAGCAATCACCTTGCAGGACTTTACAATGGTTGATTTAACAAACAGAAAGTTAGAAAATCAAACAGTGAAATAGTGATTGGTCAACAGATGCAGTTAAACCTGGAATTGCCAATCTACAAAAGGTAAAAGATAGCTCTTAACTTGAAACGTTGAAACATATGAGGAACAGGTGGAACAGAGCATCAGATGTAGACAGACTAATAATAAAGGATTACTCAAACATGTGTGAATGAATCAAAACATAACTCCAGGTATGTTTTTGATGAGGCGACAGTAGTACAACATGTGTTAAAGCTCACAAGAGTCAATTTACGTGTAATAAAAGACCTTTAAGCATGCATTTTGCTTTTCTCAGCTATACAATATCCCTCTAGATTTCTCTTCTGCATTAAGCACCTTGATAAAAGAAGAAATTCAATTTGTCAACTGGACAAAGTTTGTTTGGTCGAAAACGTTTCGCCGCTCATCCGAGAGGCTTCGTCAGTTCTGGTTTGAGTGCTGGTAAGACACTTGCTTATATCTTGCTGCAGGGAGGAGCTAACTAGCTAACTACTTTCTGAAACTATCTCATTGGTTTCAGTCTTTTGTTTCTCTGGCGTCTAGATTACCATACCTATTCATCCCTACAACGACTGTTTTTCACACCACTGGCCCTGACCTGGCTAGCCCTATTGTTTCCCTGTTTGCTTGATCTAGGCTTAAGAATGGAATTGTAGATGGGAGACAAATTATGTCTGACTCCACCATTTCTGTTTAAAGAAGGATTCTCTTTTTTGACAAAAATAGCCTCTTTAACTCCCCTCTCAAACCAATTCTTTTCCCTGGCTAAGATCTGAACCTCACTGTCCTCAAATGAATGGCCCGTGGCTTCTAGGTGAAGATGTACGGCAGATGACGGTCCACTCTGGCACTCTGGTTGGTAGTCAGGTCAGGGCCAGAGGTGTGAAAAACAGTCGTTGTAGGGATGAATAGGTATGGTAATCTAGACGCCAGAGAAACAAAAGACTGAAACCAATGAGATAGTTTCGGAAAGTAGTTAGCTAGTTAGCTCATCCCTGCAGCAAGATATAAGCAAGTGTCTTACCAGCATTCTAATTAGAGCTGACGAAGCCTCTCGGATGAGCGGCGAAACGTTTTCGACCAAACAAACTTTATCCAGTTGACAAATTGAATTTCTTCTTTTATCATGGATTCTACCTGGACGACTGAGGGACTCTTCACGCATTAAGCACCTTTTACTTTAATGCTTGCATTTATTTTGTCAACAATTTAATGTATTAATTACAGTAAAAATGTTACTGTGCTCACTGTCTTGGAGGTGTTTTAATGTACTATTTGCCTTTGCCTGATCCATCCTCCTCTTTGCCCTTAAAGATAAACTTCCTGCGTGAGGGTTGTGGCAGTGACAAGATCTGCCAGAGCAACCTGAGGCTCAGCTACCAGTTTGGAACACGACCTCTGACCTCTGACCTCTTCACCCCTCTGCCAAGGCACGTCACCATGGAAACTTAGCATCCATCTCTTTCACAGATGCTGATGTGTTTATTTGCTTTGGTCAGGTTGCATTCCAATATGGTTCTTTTCTTTAAAAAGCAACGATTAAGCCAGTGGAGGACAAAATGTGGATAAAAATAAATAAATAATGGGGTTTATTTCTATTGTACATTGAGTTTTTAAATATATTTTAAAGGCTGACATATGGTGACTGAAGGTTTCTCAGTATAGCATATTATGAAATTCAGAAATACATCTGCATGCAAATGCATCTCTACAAACCTGACTCTTATATGGCTTTGGTTGTTTGTCATGCTGGTAACGTGCCACCACCAGAAAGTTACATGTTGTCTCTTTAATAAGGTTTCTGTCTTTGTTATAAAAAAGGTCTTTAACAATCCAGATCACAATTACGACTATCAAAATAGAACTACGATCATTGCAGACTGGATTATATAAGATAAGATACGATAAGATATGCCTTTATTAGTCCCACAGTGGGGAGATTCCAGTGTTGCAACGCACAGATCAAGAACAGCCATTATTTTAATGGCTTAAAATAATTAAAAAAATAGACCTAAAAATAGACTCTCGAGTATAGCTGAATATTGTAGTGTAGATAAAGTTAAATGACATATTAACAGTGTTCATTGTACTGTCTGACAGCGGCAGGGAGGAAAGAACTGCGAAACCTCTCCTCTCATATGGATCATAATGTTATCACCACGACATTTATGTCTGTGTCCTCGTTGCAGAGATGAGGAGGAGGTGCAGGTCTTCTCTCTGTCTGATCAGCGTGTGGTGGTTCTGGAGCTCACAGTCACAAACTTCCCCTCGGACCCTCTGAACCCCGAGGAGGACGGAGATGATGCTCACGCCGCTCAACTCCTCATCTCTCTCCCAAACACGCTGTCCTACGCTGGCTCCAGGCTGCCCCCTCAGGTACGGCACAGAAATACACACTGTACTGGTGCAAATTCCTGCTTGAGCTTCCTCTTATATGGTCCTATTTTGAGGACAATTGACCATTCAAGAGATATAGGGCCCTATCTTGCCCCCGATCTTTGCACTAGCACCATCGTCAACGAGGGGACATGTCCAGGTCAGGCTGTACTTTGATGCTGGAGGCTGGAGTAGGAGGGTACAGGTACATAATATGGCAATGACATCTCAATCTGTGGCAGCTGTAGCATTTAAAAGCACTGCCAGTGTGGGTAATGTCTCCAATCTTTGCCTTATTACCAGGCAGCAAAGAGGGGTGTGGGGGAAAATGATATGAGTACAATGAAACAGCTCCGGAGCCTCACGATGCAAGTACGCACCAGTAGAGGCACCAGGAATATAGCATTTTGGATGGCCATGCTCCACGGCTCCATGTACAGTTTTCTACAGTTCTGATGGTAGCCTACCTACTGGTGACTAACTTTATAATCTAACCAAAGCGGCACAATGGGAATAATTTCATCACGAAATGAAATATAAAATAAATAAATAAAAGAAGCCTTGGGCGTGTTACACATTGTTTTTCAGTTGACTAGTTTGATATTTTTTTAATGATTCTGATAATTCATTGAACGCGCCACACCACGCCCTCAGTCTGCTCCACTCCACCCGATATTCACGCACAGCACACCTCATGTTTCGAGCTCCCCACACTTGCACTAGTGCTAAGATCAGGGGCAAGATAGGGCCCATAATATTTAGTTTTGAATTATTAATTGCTATGGCAATGGTCTTAACTTTTTGCCATTCTGAAAACCATGGATACAGCAGAGCAACTTGCAATTATTTAATCATACATGATTTCTATGGTACCTATTTGTATTTGTATATTTACTATTCATTCAGTTTGTTTTGTACAGTACCCAGAATGATATTGTAAATAAGGATTTGTTAATTAATGTAAAACAATTAAATGACTAAAATAGCCAAAACAGTTGTAGATGTATTAAGTAGAAATTTGTTACTTCAGCAAAAGTACAATATATGAGAACAATTACCAAAAATATATGCAAAAGAACACATGATCTTTTCTAATTAAGACCTTAGCATACAATATTGCCCTGCACAGATGCTATTTATTTTTTGGCAATTTTATTTATATAATGGTTGAATATTTGAAAAAAAAAAAAAAAGAAAGCTATGGGTGATAAAAGTTGTTTTGTTTCTTTTTTCCAAATACTTTAATTTTGTCACTCTATGGGGCCCTGTTTAGATTCGATGCCAGGCGAACCAGAATGGCTCTCAAGTGGAGTGTGACCTGGGGAATCCTGTCAAAAGAAACAGCAGGGTAAATCTTAAACAATGAAAAACTTACAGCATGTGGTGATTATGCTGCTAAAGGGGTTCATGCAGTTTAAAATAGTCCTGAACTTATTTTTCTTTTCCTGACAGCTGAAATTCTCCATCAGTCTGAGCACAGCCAACATCACAATTGAGACCACAGAGCTGACTGCAGATCTGCTCCTGTCAACGTAAGTATTAATAAACATGTCATTTTGTGCAATTTTCTAGCTAGAGCTGTTGTAAATGTGCTATATGCAATTCACATTTAACTTCATTTAACACTTGTGTGCACAGTATCAGTGAGCAGTCGGACTTGTCTCCAGTCACAGCTTTTGCCAAAGTGGTGATAGAGCTTCCCCTGTCTGTCAGTGGGTGAGTAGCAGGACATTATATCTTTTCACATGTCACATAAAAATAGTTTTATACAAAAATAGATCCTAATATAAACATATGAATTATTTTGTTCAGACTGGCGAACCCGCACCAGCTGTTTTTCAGTGGGCCAGTGAAAGGTGAGAGTGCTATGACCAGTCTGGAGGAGATTGGCAGCCCTGTGGAGTTTGAATTTGTGGTAAGGATTTTTGTTATATTTCATATTTGATGTGGAAAGAATTTTTGTTAGAAAAGGTGTTGACAATTTCGGCCAAATACTGAACTTTGAATCCTATTTGTCACATTGACCAGTTAAATTTATTGTATATGCATATTATCGATTTGATCCCTGTCTAGTCAGAGAATCAATGTTTAAGGTGCACTAACGTTTCTGTCCGACATCTGCTTGACTCCATGGGATGTTAATGCTTTACTTGACACTTACCTATTTCCGTGACATCAAGCAGGTTATGTCACCAGTACAGATGCAGTAGAGTGGAGTTTTTTCTCTAGATCAGGGGTCGGCAACCCGCGGCTCCGGAGCCGCATGCGGCTCTTTGATCCCTCTGATGCGGCTCAGTACAGTGGTCCCTTGTTTATCCCTTGTTTACGTTGTAGAAATAACCCGCGATAGGCGAAATCCGTGAAGTAGTCAGCTTTATATTGCGTGTATAAATATGCGTGTAATTTCACAGTTGCCTTGCCTGCTTTACACCAGACCATATCGGAACGAACGAAAGCAGCCTGGGATTTCCCAGGTTACCTGGTGCCGCTGCACTGTTGTGGGTTTTGTTGGGGAGAAGACTTGCAAACATACAGCACTTCAGAGCAGTGACAGACTGGGATCAAAAAACGGCCCTGGCATCCTGGCATTTTGCACCTACAAGTGGCCCCGTAGACCGTGGAACGGGGGGGAGGGGTTCTACAGCTCTGCAGCGTGTGCACAAAGATCAGGATGCAGAACACAATGCGCGTTGATACACTGTTAAAAAAATTAGCGAAACAGCGAGGCTGCGAAAGGTGAACCTCGATATAGCGAGGGACCACTGTATTTAAATAAATGTATTTTATTTTAGTTTGTTCATATTCAAAATGTAATTCTATGGCACAAAGGCAAAAAAAAAAAGCCGTTATATGCAGTGTTATTTCATTTTAAATTTCAAAAGGGTTTTGTGGCTCCCAGTGTTTTCTTTACTGTGTGAAACGGGTCCAAATGGCTCTTTGAGTGGTAAAGGTCGCTGACCCCTGATCTAGATATTTTCTGTCTTGAATAAACAGATAAATATGACATACTGACAACATTCCAGTCAAAGCAATAACATCTCCATAGATGAAGTTTACCATTTGAAGACAATAAAGGCTTATTTTATGCACCTTTAACATATAGCAACATTACCATTAGAGTAATTGTCTGAAAGTAAATCCTCATTTGGTTAACTTTTAGAAATGACTAGCGCTGTTTATTATTTCCTTTATGTTTACAGGTTTCCAATCCTGGACAGCCCTTGCAGACTCTTGGCTCTGCTTTCCTCAACATCATGTTTCCTCATGAACTGTCCAACGGGAAGTGGCTCCTGTATCCGTCCATTCTGAAGTTTGAGGGAAACCAGTGCAGCCCAAAAGGAGCGATAAATCCTCTACAACTGCCTGCATCTGCAAATATACAGCCAGAAAACCACAGGGTAAAATACTGGACTGAAATCATACTGAAATGAAAATGTATATATGGTATGCTGACACAGTGTGGGGTAGGACTTATCATATTGCTGGTGATATATTGTCAGATATTTGGGGATAATATGACATTTTTAGTATGGTGATATAATTGCACTGCAGCTGACTTTCCTTTCAGTTGTGAAGGGAGGCATGCAGGGATCATGGTTAAACAGAATGTACAAAGAAACTGAATAATGCAGTTTAATATTATGAATGGACTGCAAATACCCATACAATACTACAGCGCTCTCAAGTCTCACGCTTTGAGAGTGTGACACACGCCACACATGGTATTTCTCACGCTGAAATTTATTTACGCAATTCAAGCACAGCGCTTCTGTGCCCAGAAAATCGGTCTGTGTGGCTCAGAAGAGTTAGTTATGCACCGCGCCATTTTCCACTCCCCAGAAATCTCACTCCAACCGAACTTCAAAACTTGAGAGCCCTGAATACTAGTACCTTCAAAAGTAGGTATTAAACTACTTACAAATACTTCGCAACTATCTCACTCTCCACCTCATATACCAGACAAATTTCATAGTAACATGGATGTAACTTGAAGGCATATGCTAAAAAGTGGATTATCTGCTTTAAGAAAACTTCCTCTCAAACACCTTCACAATAAAAGTACATTTTGTGTTTGAGACATAAATGACATAGGTGTATTGTATTGCTTGTTCCAGGTTGGGAGGACTCGGCGCTCTCACCCAGAGGAGGAGGGGGTGGTGATGACAAAAGGAAACGGAGCAAGAACCACTCCGGCTGTAGCTGCTTCAGAGCGACGCAAGTCACTCAAACTGGTGTGAATACTTTAACTTACTTTATGTAACAAAATATATACAACACAATAACATTATAATAACAGCACGTTCTTTTTGTACAGTTTATATCACATTATGGGCACTAAACCTCTCTTTCTCTCTTTGTGTGTATCAGGACTGCCTTTTGAGCTCTGCTCGCTGTGTGCTCTTCCAGTGTCCTCTGCACAGTTTCTCTGGTCAGGCTGTGCTCAAGATACAGGCTCGACTCTGGGATGCCAGCTTTGTCGAGGTATGACTATAGCCATTTTAAAGCTATATCATTTAATGATAGTCAATCTACCTTTATCTGACACATCCTATGCATCCACACAACAACTAACTTCATGTCCTCTACACTACATCCATCCTCTTTGGTCTTCCTCTAAGACTCCTGTTTCCTGCAGCTCTGACCTAATTCTTTTACCCTATAAAGCTTCAACTAATGATTATTTACTTGTCACATGACTATTTCTATTGTACATTGAGACCTCTTAAAAACATTTATTACAAAATAACAGATAATGGTGATTGGAGGCTTCAAGATAGAGGGTATTCATGAAAAAGCATATTCTTGGCTAAACACACACAAAGTGTTGATTTTAGTTTGACATTTTGATTTCATAATGGTGCTCTCTTTGTTATAAAAGGCCTTTTGCCACATGGTTTAGAGTCTGTATAGTTCACATAATGATTACAATGATAAAATATGATTACAGTCATTTTAATAGTCCAAAAGTCAAGATAATTCTAATTAATTGTTGTATTCTCCCCATACATTCACTCAGTCTCCTCTGTACATGCCCAAACCATCTCAAGCTAGACACATGACATATTTTTAACTTTTAACTATCACTATCATTGGCTGTCCGTCAGTTGTTCTCATTCCAGATCTTATATTTGTGTTTTGTTTCCTTCAGGAGTTCCCATCAGTCAGCGCTCTGGAGGTGATGGTCCGAGCAAACATTACGGTCAAATCCACCATCAGACACTTGGTCCTCAGGGATGCAGCAGCACAGGTACCAGTACATTCACTTTCTGTGCTTTTCCTGAATGCTGTGAAAGCATAAACTTATGTACTACAGTGGTGCCTCGCTCTATCGTGGTTCTCTGTTTGCGGCCTCGCTGTTTCGCGGATTTTTTTTTATTTATTTTTTTTATAGTGTAACATTGTTACACTATAAAAATTGTTGTTCTGCGTCCTGATTGGCTAAGAGACTGTAGACCTTTGCCGATTGATAGATGGGGGATGCAGAGGGGACCGGGACTAGACCAGGGCTAGACCAGGATTAAACGTGGACTAAACCAGGTCTAGACCAGAACTAAATCAGGTCTAAACCAGGTCTAAACCTGGACTGGTCCTAGACTAAACCAGGACTGGGCCAGATCTAGACCTGGCCTAAACCAGGACTAGACCAGGTCTAAACCAGGATTATATCACCCCGTGCGGCTCTTTGCTGGTTTCGTGCGGCTCTTGCGTTCGTTTGTGCGTGTTCGGTTTGTGGCTCGGGCTGTGAGGACGCGGTCCTGAGGGGGAGGCATGGTCCGGGCGCCGCGGTTCGATCTCGTGCTCGCAGCCCCGGCCTTGCGCCGGTCGTGTTGCTCTGTCACGGATTTGACCACGATGAGCGGGTGCACGTGTCGTGCGTCCCAGGATGTGGCAGTGCCGTTGGTGCTTCCTGCGGATCCAGTGACTCATGTCTCCACTCCCCTCGTGCATCCGGCGGGGCTCCCGGTGGTGCCCCCACGCTTCACTATTAATACATTTTGTTGAAAATCTACGAAAGTTTAAGTGTTTAAACGACACAGAAATGTGAGAAAACATTAATTCCAGTGTTTTAAGGCATTTACAGCCTTAAAACATGTATAATAATTGTAAAATATAAAGTTTTCCTACTTCGCGGATTTCACTCATTACGGGTTATTTCTGGAACCTCACCAGGGACAACGAGGGACTACTGTATAACTGTATAACTATATATACACTACTTAACTTGTTTGAATATCTAAATGGTGTAGCGTTGTAGTAGTGTTTATCAACTCTTTTTAAAGTTAAACGTGCACAATGGAACTTTTTTCTCTCTTTATTCTCCCAATTAAATAATCAATAAGGAAGCCCATGCTGCTACATAGAGAAAGGTGTTAATGCCATACTGAGAAACATTCTAGGAAAGCAAGTGCAAGCAGGTGGTGGACCCTTCATCTTAAAAAGTTATATAAGCAGCCATATGATTGCTCAGTAACATGCTGTGTAACTGTTGTCCAGGTTCCCGTGATGATCTACCCTGAGCCCGGCCTCTCAGACCAGTACTGGATCCCCTGGTGGATCATCCTCATCGCGGTGCTGGCCGGGATCCTGCTGCTCACACTGCTCGTCTGTATACTCTGGAAGGTACAAGTGAAATGTACTACTTTTCATAATCACAGTACTCGCTTATGTTTATATTTACGGATATATAAATAAGGTCAGTCATTTCTGCAGAGAGAGAGATTAAATTTAATCTACAAATCTATGTTTGTTTTAGGTTGGTTGCAATAGAATTGGATAGAAAAAAAGGAAAGATGGATATTTCAATAAGATAAGATAAAGGTTTTGCATTTTCACAGCTCTTGAATGAGAAGCAAAACTCCTGGAAGACTGACAAACACCAGTATACTTGTTTCAGTGTAATTTCTGAATATTATATAAATACTATTGCTACGTTTTAGATTACATCTATAGGAGAATAATATCTAATTTAGTACAAGGGGAAATCTAAAATGAATATAGTTAAAATGCAGGTAATTCATGTTGTAATATTTAGTCAGAAGAAATCATCCGGTTTGTGAATTTACCTTTTGGATATTTCTTCTCAGAATACCATGCAATTCAAATGGAAACGTTATAGTAATTCTCTTGCCCCCTCATCTGGGAGTACAACATCATCGCATTCTTGCACCTGAGAAACAGCAGTATTTTCTGGGGTCTCAGTTGATCACATCCAATTTTCTTTTTCCTACCATTCTATTTATTACATTATGTGCATTCTGTTCTAAAATAATCTACTATCCCAGTATCATTTCATTTTATGTCTTTGTCTCTTATTTTATCTTTTCTGTCATGTCTTTATTTACCTATCCTCTTTCTTTTCCTTCTCCTCTCCATCCTACCTTCGATGTCCTCTCTCCTTCCCTTCGTCAGTGTGGTTTCTTCAAGCGCAGTGAGCGACATCCACACTACGAGACCGAGTATTACCAAGCCCATTTGGGGGTTCAGCCTTCGGAGGCGGAGAAGCAGGCCTCAGAGATCTGAAAATCACACAAATATATTCACTTCTGTGGCCTGCTCTCCCCTCCTATCACTCCAAACGGTAAACCAAAACACTAAAAACTCTAGGTTGCATTCACGTTACTTCGCAACTTTGAAGAATGGCTATCCATGGGTTTCAGAATGATGGAAAGTAGGACCGTTCGTTGCCATAGCATTTAACAACTTAACAAAATGCTTTGAATGGGGAAAAGTCCAAAATGTTACATATAATAGGAGCCTGAAAGCCATGAATAGTGTAATTTTCACTGGAGGACAGGTGAAAATTCTGTGGTGGAATTTTCTGTTTAACTGTAGCAGATTTGTTGACCTGGTTTATGGTTAATGCCTCTGTAATTACGGGGCAAACGAACAAATAAACAAACAAACATTCATTCATTCATCATTCATCTTCTTCCGCTTTCTCCATTCTCTGGGTCACGGGGGCAGCAGTCCAAGCAGTGTTCCGCTGCCCAGAACACAATGCACCAGCCCTCATGTATCCTCCCGCAGGTGGTGGGTCCACAGGAGGACGGCTCACGTCACAACGGGCCTTGATGTATCTTCTGCCATGGGGGCTACCAGTGTCCACAGACACTGGGGGCGAGGTGGGGTTAAGTGTCTTGCCCAAGGACACAACAGCAGCGCTCATCTGTGGGAGTGAGTGAAATCGGCCAAAGTATGCACGGATTATCACTCGTCGAAATTTGATGGCGAGCTGCAAAAACAAACCTGAAATTTGTGTTGTTTTCACGGAAACACCGTTCAGTCTTTTATAACGCTTTTAATAACATTTAATGTCCCACTTGTCTAGATGATACAGCACGATTCTGGTGAGTCTCCTAGGAGGAGTTTGTTGAAATACGAGGACAGGAAAATTTGCCTTCGGCGCCGGGTCACGTGCTCGGTCCAATATGGCTGACTTCCTGTTGGTTACCTAGCAACGGTGTAATATACTTTTTTGTTCCTATTCCCATGATGCATCTGTGTACCAAATTTGGTTTGGCTACGACAACGTTTTTGCCGGGGGTCCCATTGGAGAGGACAGATATTTGACCTGTTGCCATGGCAACACGGGTATAGCCATAGGCGCAATGTATTTTGTCGAGCCATTTTTTAAAGATTTTTTAATACAGATTATTTTTGGCGTTCTTTTTTGGCGTTCTTGAATTTTGTGCAAAATTTCGTGAGTTTTCGTCAGTGGGAAGTACCCGAAACCTGTAAAATGTGTATAGGAAAATAAGAATAAGAATAAGAAAAACCAGAACAATAACAATAGGCCCTACGCTTTAGCGCTCGGGCCTAAAAAGCATTTGACGGGCCCTTCACCAGAAATGACCCTTTAAGCCATAAATTTAATATGGCAGGTTTGTCGAGCCAATCTTCAATAATGTGGTTCAACCTTTGTGGATCATAAGTTTTATATATATTTATATTTATATTAAAAACTGTGAATCTCTCATAGAGTTATCTAGCCTCCCTCCCTCCATCTGAAATTATGAAGTCATTGAATTATAGTACGTGAATGCAACCTATTTGCTGTGTCCTTAATCCCACACTGAAGAGGCTGTTGAGAACTGTCTTCTTCATGATTTTGCCATTTTTCATCCAGTTGCTTGCAGTGTCTCGTGCTGTGGTTCTTTCCAGCTGTTATTTCTGGCCTGCTGTATTTGAATTGTGCGCTATCGTGACACTTATTGCTTGCGCTCCTCTTATAAGTTCTTCTAGATTTAAGGTTAACAAATACAGAGCCCATCTCTAACATAGATTCTAAAGATTGTTACATGAATTATAATGTAAAGATATAAAGATAATGTAAAATCTATGAACATAAGATAGACATGAGGCCGAGAGAAAGAGGAGAGGTTATGAATACATTGAAAAAGGACAAAAAGTGAGTTGGGGCATGAGTTCAGACAATGCAGAGATCATTACGGTATTTACATGTGACTAAAACCTATTCTTTCTCTCTGTTTAGTGTGGCTTTTTCCGTCGTGCTCCTTACAAAGACAAGCTGCCCCAGTACCACGCCGTGAAGATCCCTCGTGAGGACAGACCACAGTTTCAAACACACAAATCTGGAGGCGTCCACAAAAAGGAGTGGGCTACACACTGGAGCGATGGAACAACTTTGTAAAAACAGAAAAAAGAAGAAAAAAAAAGACAACTTGTGTGACTTTTGCGTTGGCCTAAGCAGTGCACATATAGACTGTAAGATTGTGTGCACGCAGGGTCACATCTCAGTGGCTGATTTCATGGACTGGGAATGTTTACCATCCTGGCTGGTCTTGGATTTTGAAGTTCACCCAATGGCAAGATTTACGGTAATGAATTAGGTGCGTTAAGTTCGGCTGCAGTTTTGTCTGACACTCCAAGAGACAAGAAAATGGACAAAATCAACAAAACAAGCATGGCATTTTTAAAACCAGAGGAACTGATGACACGTTGGGAAGATTTCAAGCCATTTTTGCCTTAACTACAAGACTGATCACTGATGGACAACAATAGTTTTTATAAATAAATAAATAAAAGAGATGTGTGTGTGTGTGTGTGTAGTTAGCACTAAGAAATCACAGAGAAATAGAGCTGTTTGTAAAAAGGTTTTATGGATAAAGTTATACTGAATGATAGGCTTATGGACTTGCTGGGTTTTTTTTGTAAATTTTATTGCATTAGAAAAGATGATGCTTTTTAATGAGGAGTTTGTGTTGACATCTCCTGTTGCTAAATATACTGTACTTAAACAGGGGCCTGGCCAGTCAGTAGTTACATTGTTTATTTATTCAACTTATAATGAAGTTGTACTAATATTATAGGACCATAAGTACTAAGATAGTGCCAAGGGAGTCTTCTACTAAAGAAACCAGTAAAAAGAAACTCACCTTGTTACTTTACCGACCCCTTGTGGATGCATTTGTTGTTTTAGCCAAGTAATTATATATACTCAACAAAAATATAAACGCAACACTTTTGTTTTTGCTCCCATTTTTCCTGAGATGGACCCAAAGATCCAAAATTCACTCCAGATACACAACACTACCATTTCTCTCAAACATTGTTCACAAATCTGTCCAAATGTGTGACAGCGAGCACCTCTGCCCCGCCGAGACAATCCACCCCACCTCACAGGTGCGCCACATCAAGATGCCGATCCGACATCATGACCAGTGCACAGGTGCGCCCCAGCCTGCCCACAATAAAAGGCCACCCCGAAATGTGCTTTTTTTTTTTTTTTTGCTTTATTGGGGGTCTGGGGACTCAGAACCAGTCAGTATCTGGTGTGACCACCATTTGCCTCATGCAGTGCAACACATCTTCTTCACATAGAGTTTATCAGATTGTCAGTTGTGGCCTGTGGAATGTTGGTCCACTCCTCTTCAATGGCTGTGCGAAGTTGCTGGATATTAGTGGGAGCTGGTACACGCTGTCGTATACGCCGGTCAAGCACATCCCAAACATGCTCAATGGGTGACATGTCCGGTGAGTATGCTGGCCATGCAAGAACTGGGACATTTTCAGCTTCCAAGAATTGTGTACAGATCCTTGCAACATGGGGCCGTGCATTATCTTGCTGAAACATGAGGTGATGTTCATGGATGTATGGCACAACAATGGGCCTCAGGATCTCATCACGGTATCTCTGTGCATTCAAAATGCCATCAATAAAATGCACCTGTGTTCTTCGTCCATAACAGCCTTTGAAGAGGAGTGGACCAACATTCCACAGGCCACAACTGACAATCTGATAAACTCTATGCGAAGAAGATGTGTTGCACTGCATGAGGCAAATGGTGGTCACACCAGATACTGACTGGTTCTGAGTCCCCAGACCCCCAATAAAGCAAACAAAATGCACATTTCGGGGTGGCCTTTTATTGTGGGCAGTCTGGGGCACACCTGTGCACTGGTCATGATGTCGGATCGGCATCTTGATGTGGCGCACCTGTGAGGTGGGGTGGATTGTCTCAGCGGGGCAGAGGTGCTCGCTGTCACACATTTGGACAGATTTGTGAACAATGTTTGAGAGAAATGGTAGTGTTGTGTATCTGGAGTGAATTTTGGATCTTTGGGTCCATCTCAGGAAAAATGGGAGCAAAAACAAAAGTGTTGCGTTTATATTTTTGTTGAGTGTATTTCTTGATCTAGAGACTGATTCATTCTCATGTTTTTTTCATTATTCCCTAAAAGATTACTTTAGGAGTGTGTCTGAGTGGCCAGGCCTCTGTAGGAGGCGACATCCTGAGTGAACTTGAACTAAAGAAACACAGTACAGCCGTAACCATGGCCGACGATTCAACCAAATATGTCTGAAAGAAGAAACTCTTAGTGAATTGTGTCTCACAATGTGAGCATTTACAGTAGCACTCTGAACTACCCATGTAGTTTGAAGCACCACAGCTGCTGTTTACTGAGAATGGTAGTTTGCATTTACCATTTGGATAAAAACAGTGTGAAAAACTGTACATTTTATTGTGTAGACATGCTGTTAAAGTGCAGCCAGCATTGAGTTATTGCAGAAATAACATCCTCCTATTGAACCAAGTGCCTTTGAAAGAACAGGTACTCAGAGTATGGACCTCTTCCAAGGCATTACACTTATTTGAACCTTAATGTTATTACATGTTTTCACTAAATCTGGTCTATCCATGAATGTGTGACCATGGCAGTAACTACACCAGTGCTGTAAGAGGATGTTGTCACTAATAAAAGTTACAGTTTGGAAGTATTGCTGGACAATCGAGTATTGGTTGCATGAGGCTCATGTCACTGTCCTGATGTCCCTCTCTTCTGTCATGGTTCAGTTCAAGTCTATAGTTTTTGTTTTGGCTGCACTGTTAAATCAAATGTTTGTAAATAAAAGCTGAGGAAAAACATGTTTGTTGAAGCTGCAGTTTGCCTCACAGTGACAAATACAGGAAATACAACAGCATAAGTCATATATTGATTTAATAGAACAAACAAATAAGCTACACGGAAATATGTTCAAAGTTATAGTTAGTGTTGGTAAATACATGTACTGAAAATACATATTCAGAATAGTAATAGTGAGTAACTGTATTCTGGTACAGACCTACTGTATATTACACTATTTTCTGATCTATGTTATAATGTTGTTTCCTCATCAAAAACTTACCTGCAGTTGGGTTTTGTTTCACACATGTTTAACACACAACACACAAACCCTGCCTGAGTGCTTCTCTCAAACAGAAAACTCTATTCCACCTTGATTTCAAGTGCTTCACTGTGCTGTTGTGTCCTTGGGAAAAACACTTAACTCACCTCGCCCCCAGTGTCTGCGGACACTGGTAGCGTCCATGACAGAAGCATCAAGGCCAGCTGTGACGTGGGCCGTCCTCCCGTGGACTCACCACCCGCGGGAGGATTCATGGGTACTGGAGCATTGTGTCCTGGGCAGCAGATCTGCTGCCCCCACGACCCAGAAATGGAAAAAGCGGAAGAAGATGGATGGAATTCTTCCTTGCTCCACTGTGTTTTAAAATTGCAGATTGCCAATTGAATTGCCAATCTCTACTGAATGAAATGTAGAAGATAGCTGTTAACGTCAAAACTACCACTTCATGACATCACTAGGTGGAACAGAGCATTTTGAGCTTTGGAGATCTAGACAGACTAATAAAAAAAGCGTCCCTCAAAAGTGTCAATGAAACAAAACACAACTGGAGGTATGTTTTTGATGAGGTAACATGATGATATTGCTTAAAGCTCTCAAGGGTAAATTCTGCATGATATAGGACTTTAAATTTGGCGATTTAGAATAGATATTTAGAATAGATATTTTCTTAAAATCAAAGTATTGCAGTATTTGATCAAGCAATTCAGGCCTCAGTCTGTATGGTTTTAGCAAGAAAAATAGAAAACACAGCATTTGTTCCATTTGTTGAGCAACAACAATATATATGTAATATAATGTAACATATTGTGAAAGTACAAATATTCAGAATACAGTACTCTGATTGGACCATGTGTGGAATATGTTATGATATATATATTTTAATGTGTGTAATATCAGTATTCTGTAACTTAATACATTTTCAGATCATTTTTCCCAACACTGCTTATAGCCTACTACAGTGTTTCTCAAACTATGGTACGTGTACCACTGACGCTTGGAGTCTTCTGCAGTTCTTTTTAATTTAGGAACAAATGTATTATTATTTTTTGTTTTCTTATTTGCTGACTGGCAAGAAGTAGTTTAGCCATGGTTTATTCTGATTGTACACCAGTTTTAGTCTTTCTTGCATTGTGGCCACATATGTCGCCTGAGTTTAAGTGGGTCAACTGGAGGGAAAACAAATATTTTCACCCCTAAAAGCATGCTAGCCACATACATGCAGCCCTGTAGGGCTAGATGGCCCTGTGATATCCTGTTGCAGAATCAAGATGGCAGCCCCCAGTGGAAGCAGGTGAGTTTGTGCAATAATTCCTCCATGGAGAGGAAAATGAAGGGAAAATCTATATCAGTTTAGTAAAATATTTGTTTTAGAACATGTAGAAGTAGTTGGTGATTTTCAAAGAAAAAAGAAACAAACCAGGAGGTATTTTATCGACTGGCCACATTTGTGGCCACTATGCATATGCATATAGCTGACCTCTGACACATACAGTGGCTTGCAAAACTATTTGGCTCCCTTGAACTTTGTGACCTTTTGCCACATTTCAGGCTTCAAACAAAAAGATATAAAACTGTAATTTCTTGTGAAGAATCAACAACAAGTGGGACACAATCATGAAGTGGAACACACTTTATTGGATATTTTTAACTTTTTTAACAAATAAAAAATGAAAAATTGGGTGTGCAAAATCATTCAGCCCCATTGAGTTAATACTTTGTAGCGCCACCTTTTGCTGCGATTACAGCTGCAAGTCGCTTGGGGTATGTCTCTATCAGTTTTGCACATCGAGAAACTGATATTTTTGCCCATTCCTCCTTGCAAAACAGCTCGAGCTCAGTGAGGTTGGATGGAGAGCGTTTGTGAACAGCAGTTTTCAGTTCTTTCCACAGATTCTCAATTGGATTGAGGTCTGGACTTTGACTTGGCCATTCTAACACCTTGATATGTTTTTTGGTGAACCATTCCATTGTAGCTTTTGCTTTATGTTTTGGATCATTGTCTTGTTGGAAGACAAATCTCCGTCCCAGTCTCAGGTCTTTTGCGGACTCCATCAGGTTTTCTTCCAGAATGGTCCTGTATTTGGCTCCATCCATCTTCCCATCAATTTTAACCATCTTCCCTGTCCCTGCTGAAGAAAAGCAGGCCCAAACCATGATGCTGCCACCACCATGTTTGACAGTGGGGATGGTGTGTTGAGGGTGATGAGCTGTGCTGCTTTTACGCCAAACATAACGTCTTGCATTGTTGCCAAAAAGTTCGATTTTGGTCTCATCTGACCAGAGCACCTTCTTCCACATGTTTGGTGTGTCTCCCAGGTGGCTTGTGGCAAACTTTAAACAACACTTTTTATGGATATCTTTAAGAAATGGCTTCCTTCTTGCCACTCTTCCATAAAGGCCAGATTTGTGCAGTATACGACTGATTGTTGTCCTATGGACAGATTCTCCCACCTCAGCTGTAGACCTCTGCAGTTCATCCAGAATGATCATGGGCCTCTTGGCTGCATCTCTGATCAGTCTTCTCCTTGTATGAGCTGAAAGTTTAGGGGGACGGCCAGATCTTGGTAGATTTGCAGTGGTCTGATACTCCTTCCATTTCAATATTATTGCTTGCACAGTGCTCCTTGGGATGTTTAAAGCTTGGGAAATCTTTTTGTATCCAAATCCAGCTTTAAACTTCTCCACAACAGTATCTCGGACCTGCCTGATGTGTTCCTTGTTCTTCATGATGCTCTCTGCGCTTTAAACAGACCTCTGAGACTATCACAGTGCAGGTGCATTTATACAGAGACTTGATTACACACAGGTGGATTCCATTTATCATCGTTAGTCATTTAGGTCAACATTGAATCATTCAGAGATCCTCACTGAACTTCTGGACAGAGTTTGCTGCACTGAAAGTAAAGGGGCTGAATGATTTTGCACGCCCAATTTTTCGTTTTTTATTTGTTAAAAAAGTTTAAAATATCCTATAAAGTGTGTTCCACTTCATGATTGTGTCCCACTTGTTATTGATTCTTCACAAGAAATTACAGTTTTATATCTTCATGTTTGAAGCCTGAAATGTGGCAAAAGGTCACAAAGTTCAAGGGAGCCAAATAGTTTCGCAAGCCACTGTATGTGGCCAGTATGCATGTAAGTTTTTGTGTCACACCACACATACAGTGATGAAGCAGCTAGAGTACGAAGGTTTAGGGGTACATTTTATTGATATATATATATATATATATATATATATATATATGATATATATATATATATATATATATATATATATAATGTTATATGTTATTATATTATATATAATATATTTGGCTAAACAACCAAACACTGCTGAAGGTTGACAAAATTGTTGGTAAAGTTCACAGAATATCAGTGTTACTTCAGGGCACAATAAATATTTTGCATTTTTTTGACATTTTTGACATTGACACCCCTAAATCCCCCAATTTAGGAACTTTATTTGAAAAAGCAGTATAACTTTGTTCTATGCAAGAAAGAGTTAATTTTGGCCTGATATGATCTTGGTTTTGTTCTGGTGGTACTCAGAAAGCCAAATATTTTCTTAGGTGGTACTGAACAGTTTGAGAAATACTGGTCTTTTCAAACCCCACAAACATACCTGTTAAGATGAATTACAAAGAAAACATAGTAATAAGTAGTAACATAGTAATCATAATAGAATATCTAAAGCTACAGCTGATCACCAGGCCGTGTTTCAGGTTATGTTGTGGTGATGTTGAGCTAGATACAGAGTTATGGAAGGAGCTGTAAAAGCTGAAAGGACTCAATGTAAGTGTGTTATTGGCTGTGGCCACACGTTCGCCTGTTTGAAAAGGACTAATACAAACAGAGTGGGTCATAAACCAGCACTCTGCCTTCTCTTTTAGCATCCTGTCAATGAGCACTAATGATTTTTATTGTAAACTCCTGGGCACAGACGCATGTGGCACAAACTCTCACGCACATTCAGAACTGCAGCTGCTCAGGGACTGTTTGGTTTGAGGTAGAGTTGATGATCATTGTAAAACAACTACAGTATTTTATAAACATCTTCACGATAAAATATCCAGTCCATTTTTAAAATAAAAGACACACATTTTAAGATTTTCTGTATTATTAGCTAGTTAACGTTAATACATTCATTCATCTAAATGCTATATTAATATTCATTCCAATCCCTAGCTAGTTAATCTTTTCAAATTGTAGCATGAAAAAAGATCATAAAACAGAATAAAATAGTATAGTACAGTACAGTATGTAACTTTCTGGAGATGGTCCATCACCTGCATGATTCCAAGGAAATAGAAAGTTAAAACCGTACTAACATTCTTCGTGGAGGTAGATTTTATGCATAGACTGCATAAAGAACTAGAATAGAGCCAGTCAAATAAATCTCATGTTATAGGAGTGAATTTAAATAAAAATACCAGGATCATTTAGAGAGGGTTAATACAAACATTTTAAAACCAAAATAATAAAGCTCACAGCAGCAGTTCTAGAGTCAAAACAGAAACAGGCTCGAAGGAGCTGGAGGTGCCTCCATGATCACTTCCTATTTCTATTCTTATTAAAATTACAGCCAAAGGAACAATATCTCCATGGAAACAAGCAGGAGGAGGCCCTTCTCCAGCCCAAATAAGAATCAACTTTGTGCAAATGCAAGCTCACTCACAGTAAGGATGCATGTTTTTATCTATTTTTGACTAAAAAGTTCCTTACTGTGGCTTTATTGCAATACTGTGGAACAAACCATTCCACAGAGACAAGTATGCAACTTTGACGAGAAAAAAGTAGTGTACAGTTTAAATCATAGCACGCTTTTTCAGGTTGGTTTACAATCATTCAGAACAGGTTTTTTTTACACAATGAAAGTGAGTCCATTTAACAGACATTATAAAGTCCAGTGTATTTGCCTATGAAGCCTCCTCTGGTACCTGACCGGGTATCTTCTGCTCTCGCTCCACACTGCCTCTAAGACTGGTCCTTCTGCTTGAGCTACTAATACTACCACTACCACTACTGCTACTACTACCCCCTGTAGTCCTTTGAATGAACTGCAGAAAGTTCTCCTGGAGCGACCCTTCGTGACTGGACGTCCCCATTTCCGCCGTTTGGGTCCAACAGCATCTTCTGAACTTCACTAACTCATCTCTGATCTGACGGTTCAAAAGCCCATAGAAAAACGGGTTGACCGCGAATGACGAGAAGGCTAGCCAGTTCACCACCTCCTCTAGATCTCCTGGACTTTGCATGGACCCACTTAGCGCCATCTGGAGGTGGAAGATGAAATATGGCAACCAGCAAATCAAAAACTGACCCACGATGAAGACCAAAGTTAGAGCTGCCTTTCCGCCACTGAATGCTCTTTCAGGAGACAAGCGTTGAGGGATAGTTCTAGTTGTTATGATCATTGTTGTTTGACTATTTATCGAATCTGAGCGATCTTTAGCTGGGCACGAGGTCACTACAGGTGCTTGCTGTAATGCCGCCGATCTCGCAACCTTATAAACTGCGCAATAAACTGCAAAAATCACAAATGAAGGCACCATGAAACAAGCTACGCTAAAGATTACTGCAAATACTTTTCTTAGGCTACTGTGGCTAGCATGGAGCGAGCAATGCGCCGCGGAAATTGAGCTGTGACTTCCGTACGCGGGCCAGCCGAATAGTGTTACCATCGCTAATAGAAGAGATTTGATCCAAATTAGCAACATTACGACAATAACGAGGTTCACGCTCATGTTTACTTCGTAGCGCATAGGGTGGACGATGTAAAAGTAGCGCTCGATGCTAATAGCGGTAACGGTAAGAATAGATAAACAAATAAGAAAGACATTTAAAAATATATAAACTTGGCACTCCAAAATGGTGAAAACAACTGTCCCGAAAAATGGTGAACTTGATATGATTCCCAGTGGCATCAGAAGAATGGCGCAGAGGACATCTACAGCACAAAGATGGCAGACAAAAGCGAAGCGTTTGAGATGAGGGGCGCGCGCGATAGCCACCATGACGCCCGTGTTAGCCAATAGCGCGATGAGGTCAAGGGTCACCATGCAGAAGAGGCCAAACAGGTCCTTGATTTCAGACTGGGAGCCGGTGACCACGCCCAGATTGGAAGGGACAGTCGGGAGAGTGGAGGAAGAGAGATTTGGAGCAAGAGCGATGACCGGATAGGACTCTGCCATTGTTCAAAGAAGTTTGGTTTTAAAGGTCTTCATTGCAGACTGTTGATGGATCTAGGAAATTAAGCATAAATCAGATTTTTTTTTTTAAAACAGCACAAGGTCAACTTTTAAAGGTGCATTATGCAACTTTTTCTCTTTGATGGTCCACCACCCACATGTCTCCATGGAGATGTTATTCCCTTGCAGAGCATCTTCCACTCCAAACTTAAACCTTAAAGCAATGACATCTCCATGGAGACAGCAGGTAATGACACTGAGAACCACCAGTGAAACCCAAACGCAAACAAATCTAAAAAACTACAGCAACCTTGATACAAAAGGGCACATATTACGCTATTTTCTCATCTGATATAATGTTGTTTCCTCATCACAAACATTCCTGGAGCTGTGTTTTGTTTCATTCACACACATTTAACACACACATCCTGCCTATGTAGGCACTGTCCTTCTCTCAGAAAACACTGTTAAACCTTGCCATGTCACAGGAAGTGCTTCACTGTGTTTTTAAATGTGTTTTTAAATTCAATACATTTTTACTAGAATCATTTGAATAATTGCCCATCTCTACTGAATTACAGGCAAAAGTGAAACTATTGGAAAACTACCACTACTTGACATCAGCAGGGCTCTCAAGTTTTGAGCGGGGTCGTGCGTAATTTCCGAGGACCGGGGGGGGTGGGGGGGTAGACTTGAGAGCCCTGACTGTAAATGTTTGTCTAAAGAGCAAACTTAAACTCCAAAGCAACTAATGAGAGTTATATAAATGAAGTTATTACCTGATGTTTCTCAGTTTGTTTTATCATCTCCTCCTGTTCAGTGCTGTCCTCATCACTGAGAGCGCACTGCACTGCACTGCCCAACAACAGAACAATCTATTTCCTGATTGGCTGAAAAGGGCACCGCGCCTGATATCTGAGATTTTTTTCCGGGGAGCAGGGCGGGGGGCGGAGCGGGGGAGTTTTTTTTAGCTGAAAAGACGCGGTGCCTGCATAAACTGAGTCACACAGACCGATTTTCTGGGCACAAAAAAAAAAAAAAATTCAGCGTGAGAAATGCCATGTGTGGCGTGTGAACACGTGTGTGTCACACTCTCAATGCGTGAGACTTGAGAGCCCTGCATCAGTATTTTGAGCTTTGGAAATTTAGACAGACTAAAAATGCAGGATTACTCAAACATGTGTAAATGAAACAAAACAGAACTCCAGGTATGTTTTTTTTGAGGAGGTAACAACATTATAACAAGTTCACAAGAGTCAATTTTGTGTAATATGCAACCTTTAAAATATACCTGAGTGGGTATCCAGCCGCCAACGCTTCAGATGTATTTACACTTACTTAATAAAACTAAAGCAAACCAATACTGTATGATTTTATTCAGTACTCGAGTTGAGGGGGGATGGGGGGGGGGGGGTAGTCAAAATCATCCCTCTTCTAAAACGATCATCCCTTCTTCCATCCCTTGTGGCATTTTATCAATCAGGCATGAAAATCTCCACCTTTTAGCGAAATTCACCGTTTTGAAGTCAAAATAGGTGACCTACATGAATCGTGGCCAGTTCCAAGAGCCAATCATTGGCCGAACTGCGCTCCAGCTTCCAATCATGTTGCAGCATAATTACGCACTGATCGCGCTCCCGCCAATCATGACGATTAGCGTTGTTGTGTATGCGCCTGTTCGCTGATCAGCTGTGAGCGAGCCCCGTTAATATGTACGCTACGTTAATGCTACGTAAGAAGGAACTCTCACCTTGGGACTCAGGATAATTATGTTGGTTTCCACGCACATACACATGGACACGCGAATTATCGGACAACACTGCAAACTACGGACCTCACCGTGTTCTTATGGGATGAGTTATATTATCATATTTCTGCATCAAAGGGACATATTAGCTGACAGCAGGTGCCCAGGACTAAACAGGGAATAAACCAGGACTAAACCAGGACTAAACCAGGATTAAGCCAGGACTAAACCAGGTCTAAACCAGGACTAAACCAGGTCTAAATCAGGACTAAACCAGGTCTAAACCAGGACTAAACCAGGATTAAACCAGGTCTAAACCAGGTATGAACCAGGACTAAGGTGTGTGTGCGTGTGTATGTGTGTGATAACATATATCCTGTGTATTATTGAATTATTAAAATATGTCACATAACTGGAAAATTTCACCATCCCCCCTGGTTTCATTTTACAACTCGACTACTGATTTTATTGCATTAAATGGACTAACCTATACTAAAGCTGCACTGTAACTTTTCTGGTAGAGGGACCGCCATCTGCCAGTATCCACAGAAATGTTATTGTTATGCCTGGAATGCTCCACAGTATGGCATTAAACTCCATAGAGACATTGGGTCATTTGTGGAACATTCCAGAAGGAGCAAAGACATGTCCTTAGTGGCAAACAGGTGAGATCCTAGACCAGAAAAGTTACACAGTGCACCTTTAAATGACTTCATTTTGCTATTTACAGTGTTCTACACTTTCATTAAGACACAATAACATGTATTTACTTTTCACATAGCATTTTATTTTACATTTATATCTGTGAGTCAATCGAATATTTGCCTTTAATAAAAAAAATTTAATAACATTTGGAAAAGTATAAACGAGTAAAATCATGGGAAAGTACTACACAATATACATTAACATAACATAAAAACTATACTCAAACTTACCTCAACACTCCAGAGCTATAGTCCACTTTGAACTGTTTACATCCCATTTTAAAGTCCCACTCAGCTTTTCTTTTAAAGCATATAGCTTTACATTGACAAAGATAAATACCATATGTTGCATTTGCTTCATCCCCTGGTGTGTTCTGTGCATGGCACTGACTGTCACACATTGTATTCTGTGGGACACACACTTCACTGTCGTCTGAGCCACACTCATCTCCTCAGGGTCCTAAATACCACCAGTCTTATGAAGCTCACGTTTAAAGATCCCATGACATGGTACTTCTTGATGCTTTTATATGGCTCCTTAATGGTTCCCTAATACTGTAAATGAATCCTTCTTCAAAATCAACACTCAGTGCATGAGAAACAGAGATAAGATGAGAAAGAGTCATAAATATCTCTCTCAAACTCTTTATTCTGGGCGTTGTTGCTTGAATGCAAATGAGGAGAAAACAGATGGCCAATAGTAGAGGGTGGGGGCGTGGCCAAACTCTCCGCTCAGAGCTCAGAGCCGACAGCTGATCCATTTCCTTGTTTTTGCACGGGGGGAGAGATTTGAAGCGTTCCATTGAAAAATAAACACATTTCCACATAAAATAAAATTAAAACACTGCTGTTCAAAGGTCCAGAGGCTCAGATAAAGAACTTCCGAGCCTAGAAACACTCGGACGTGCCTCCAGGCAAATAAAAAAACGCATTTCGCATTGCCTAGCGCATTCGCAGTCCAAACTCTCTGGGCGTGATTTACAGAGACGCTGAGTACAGACAGACGGGGGTGGAACTGCATTTGCATTTATTTTTTCGATCTGACGTCAATCAGGTGCCTTGTTCAAACTCGCCCGTTTGAGCTCCGATTTTTTGTAACGCAGAAAAGGATCGCAAATGCTCAGTTTAGACATTTCACAACTTTTAACCATGGGGGGGGGCCTAAACAGGGTAGGGGAGCTCACATTAACGTTCAAAAACCTCAGAAAATGAAAATTTCATGCCATGGGACCTTTAAGAACTCCATTCATGGTCCCCTGTTCATTAATAAATCAACTCACACATCACAATATATTATAATAAAGAGAAAAAATAGAAATGATAACAATAAATTCTAAAGTAGCAAAAACATAGCAAGAGACTGGTGTCAAATAAGGCATAATTATATAAATGTATATGTACAAGTCAAAATAAAATAGAAAAATAAGTAATAATTAAAGCTGCAAGTGGCGTCGAACGGCCCTCGCCTGGCTCGCACGCCCTTCCCACGTGATCGCCCCGGCACACTATTGTCCCATCCCGAGACTTGCCCAAGCCACCAGATCCACCAGAAAAATGACATAGTGCACCATTTAATTCCCAAATTTGGTACAGATCTGATAATGTTGACGTTCCATGTATATGCTAGGGGGCGCTATAGTGTACACTTTTCATCTGCTTTATAGTGTATTATATTAAGACCGAGAGCACACATTAGTGTTTCGAATTTCAGCACGATCAGACTAAGCATGTGCAAACGGGAGTAAATCTTGACTGACACATGCATACCTTGGACAGTGTTTTTGGATTGCTACCACACATTACAAGCCAGATTTCACATCGGCCACTTCTCTCATTAAAGATACAGTGGTACCTCACCTTACGAATGACCCAACAAACGAAAATTTCAAGTTACGAAACGCCTTCACGTCAAATTTTGGTCTCTAGATACGAATGAAATTTCAAGTTACGAAACGCGAAATCTCCAATCCAATCCAACTTTATTTATAAATCACTTTAAAAACAACAAATCTCAAAAATTCAATTAATGCGCGCTCAGATGCACGCCCCAAAACGTAGATACACTTTATCAACACACACGGGGTTAGGTTCCAGAGGTGGCCCGCTGGGAGAGGTCCACGAGGTAGGACAACTTTGTATTTTGCAATTGTTCTACATGTTTTAGGGCTGTAAATGCCTCACCACACGCATTCTACACTTTTTTCTCGCATTTCTCTCTCGTTTAAACACTCGAACTTTCATAGATTTTCAATGGAATGTGTTGGGGGGGACACGGCTCAATATAGCGCCGCCGAACGTGCGCTGGGAGTGGAGACATAACAACACATCATCAGTAGGGTAAAACTCACCTGTCTCATGACGGTCTAAACCCCGCTCACGTTCTCTTAGTGAGTGAACAATCCAACGCTTGGTGAATTCTGCTTCACAATGATAGGAAGAGCCGACATCAAAGGATCAAAATGTCCATTCGGCGCAAGGTCGCGCTACACCGGGGCTGCGGGATTGAGCCGCGGCGCCACGTGCCTCCTCCTCGGGGCCGAGCCCGCGCGGCTCACAGCTCACAGTGTCAGCCCCCTGGCTCTGGAAGTCACATAGAACCAGACCCCGCCCCGAGCGAGACCCCGCGGTCTTGCCCGCCGATAGAGCGGCCTGTTAGCTCACAGTGTCAGCCCCCCGGCTCTGGAGGTCAGATGGAAGCAGAGCCCGCCCCGCCCCGCTCTTATTCCCGCTGAAAGAGCGTCTTTCTCGGCCTCTTAAAGGTGCACAGACACGAGCACGCGCTCCTCCAACGGCACTGCCATGTTATAATAATAACAGGTCCAATCCAGGTTTAGTTCTGGCCAGACCAGGTTTATTCCACGTTCTTTTAGTCCTGGTCTAGTCTCTTAGCCCGTCAGGAACACAACGTTACACTATAAAAAAAAAAAGTTACACTATAAAAAAACAACAACCTTGGAACGGATCAGGCTTTTTCCATTGAAATAGCTACTCAACTTACGAATTTTTCACGTTACGAAACCACTTCTGGAACGAATTAATTTCGTAAGGTGAGGTACCACTGTATATGTTTTCTTTGTTTTTGTTTAAGGTGCAGTTCTGCTGTAGTATTGTTTTAATCTGCTTTACACAATTTGAGATTTTCCAATAAATGCAGTTTTAATTGAAAAAGGCACATTGTATGCTTTAGATAAATGAAGTTTTTAGTTGACTACCTACACTGTATAATCACATTGTGTGCTGTGGTTAGATGGTTCTGGCGTTATGGGATAATATATAATAATATTGCAAATTGTGATCAAAAGAATTAATGAAAACAAAAAAAACTACTTATTCTATGTTTTGACTGGAATGTTTCTCAGTATGGCATTATCTTGCATTTATACAGTTGCAAGTGTGTTAGTGCTGAAAAAAACATGAAAAACATGCATTTTTACTCTGAGCGGAGTCATCTCTCCACAGAGCTGACATGTAACTTGGCCTGATGTCCCTACCCCGTTTCTCTCCATTGAGATACAAGATACAAGTTTAATGCCACACTGTGGAACATTAAACGACAGAATAACTTATTAACTTATGCAGCTGATGGATCCTCCATCAGAAAAGTTACCTAGTGCAACTTGAATCCTTGTTGTTTTTACACATAGTCATGGCATACAATTTCAATATTCCCCTGTGCCCATCAAGTAAATGTTACAGGTTGTTACACAGTACAGTACATAATATTTATCAAAGTACAGTGTAATGAAGTATTAGGCTAGCTTTTTGTATTTTAACTTTATCTAATGTCCAATACAAATGATAAAAGGAGAAATTCAATTTGTCAACTGGACAAAGTTTGTTTGGTCGAAAACGTTTCGCCGCTCATCCGAGAGGACGACTGAGGGACTCTTCACGCGTCCAATACAAATGAATATTTTTCATTTTAACTAATAAATTCTACTTTTATAAGAGATGTAAATAATTATCACTGGGAGTGTCCATATGTATTAACACCAGTGGTGGATGAAGTACTCAATTCTATTACTTAAGTAAAAGTAGAGGCAAAAACTTACTCTCTACTTGAGTAAAAGTATTAAAGTATCTGTTTAAAATTTTTATTTAATAGTAAAAAGTAAAAGTATTTCACACAAGTGTTAATTTGTTAAAATGTAGTGATACTGATTGAAAATTATACATATTTTGGTCAACAGTTGCAATACGAAACAATTTATTTTTTCTTATGAATTTTAGTGTATTTATTTTTGTATGTTACCACGAACATGGTAAAATAACTCCTAGAATCATTTGACTTTTCAGACCAGCTCACAACTGTAGTGGAGTAGAAAGTACAGATACCTACACTCAAATTCAAATGAAGTAAAAGTAAAATGTATTCACTGTAAAACGTAAACGTAAATGTAAAATGTAAATGTAAAAATACTACTTGTTCTTCATTGCCTTCCACCACTGATTAACACACAACCACAGTTTATACATAGACCAGTGCAGTGTTTTTATGGTGACTATTCATTTTCATAATCCAGAGAAAACCTGTCCTATCAGAGACACTCCACCTGCTTTCATATTTGTTTGTTCTAAACTAACAATATTGTACATAACCAGTCATATATTTTGACACACTTCACAATTAGACGTTTCATTTTGCTTGTTTAAATTTGGCAAGATCATCCATATTCCTGACTTGAATGGCATTTGTTCCTTCTTTTACCCTTATCCAAACTCGACAGTTCCAAACCCATGTGGCTATTATATGGTTTTGCTTTTTTAGAAGCCTTGCCTCCCTTGCAATATCTGCATTTTTTTCGTCAAGTGCTCATTCACATATACGTTTGTGCCTTTCAATTTTTTTGCCTGTTTCAGTAGATCATTTTTATGTTTCCAGTTTGTAAATCTCACAATGATGGATGGTTTGTTTTTACTATTTACTATAGCTTTCCCCACAAATATACCATTATGTGTCAATTTAAACTCTCTAATCAATTCAATTTCTGGCCCTGTTTCTACATTTTTTCCCCCTCAACTCACAATATGGCAACAGAACCCATGATCTCTCTAGCCAGTATTAATACCTCATTATTTCACAGTTTGATGAAGCCACTGAAAGTTATTTTGCTGTCATTTCTGTCAATCTCGTGCATAACCCTTAATTTCTTAAAGAAATTAATAGGAAAGTTTGGGTTTCTCACTGATGTTATTGGATGTTATTTGATTTGACGATTCATGTCTTCTCATCTAAAAGTCCCAAATTTTCTCTTATTGTGTCTCTGTCAGTTTGTAGCCCTTTAAGACCTGAATATCTGGCAGGCAATTAAAAAAACAAAACAAAATGTATGAATATGAGAGAGAGAAATGTGTGTGTGTGTGTGTGTGTGTGTTTTCTTTTGTTTTAGTTTCATATCGTCTAGGTCTCAGCAAAGTTAGTTGGTGATGGGTTAACATTCACCAATTACAAATGAAGAGTAAGTATTCAGTTAATTAAATTGTCATTGTCTCATTCCAGTCCCACCCAGCACATAAGAAGGCCACAAAACTGGTCCTGCAAACTTTGAGATTCTCACCCAGGTTCATTTCCTCCATGGCCTTTTTTAATATGTCGTCACTGAAGATGAGCTCGATCAGCTTCTGTGTTGAGTTTTCCAATGTGCCATCTTTCAGAAATTAAAAAAATGTAAAAATTATATTATTTAATATTGCTATTAAAGTTATTAATATGATACATGAACACTAACAATGCAGTAATTTTCAAAAAGTTCAGTATTTGTACCATTTTCAGTTAAGTACTAAACTTTTATTTGTTTATTGTTGGGTGTTATTAATGCATTGTCAAATCAAAGTTTCTGAACTGTATACTGTACTAACAGTTCAGTGTATTATCATTATTATTATTAGAAGCATATTGCCACCAATTGAGTATAAGGATGCATTCACACATGAATTTTCCACATAAAGCAAACAGAAATCAGTCACATCATGGGAATAAAGCACATTTAATTCTTGATTGGCTTTAATTGGAAACCGAGCTTTGATTGGATTTAAAGTGCAAAAGCCGACTCTATAGGCATATTATACACAACACATACTGCTACCACAAGGTGAAAAGCAAGAAGTCAGAGTTAGCCAAGCTTTAACTCACCCCAAATCACTCTTACCTACAATTATATTACTCCTCAGAATTTAGTGCAACAGTTAAACTTCTGCATGTAAACATACTACTTCAAGCAGTGAAGTAAAGTGGTCAGTTAGAGGCAGATCAGCTCTTCAAAAGTTGAATCATTTTTACATCTGCTCTGGTACTCATTTGCTTTAGCAGTAACCAACAAAAACACACCAAAATCAGAAACCAATGTAATCGTAACTAAAACAAATATAAATGAAATCATTGCATCTCCACCATTTTAGATAAAAATATTATAGTTAAAGGACTGTTACAACTACTAAAACTAGTGACTGCTTTTACCCTGGTGCAGCATAAGGCAAACCGTGTTTAGATGCATGACAGCATGCACAGTGCAAACATGTGAACAAAACAGATGTCACTTGTTAAGGCATAATTCAGTACAGTGGTACCTCACCTTACGAATGACCCAACAAACGAAAATTTCAAGTTACGGAACGCCTTCACGGTAAATTTTGGTCTCTAGATACGAAAGAAAATTCAAGTTACGAAACGCGAAATCTCAAAAATTCAAATAATGCGCGCTCAGCCACACACATACACTTTTCTCAGACTGGATTTAAACTTTTCTCACATTTGTCTCTCGTTTAAACACTCAAACTTTCATAGATTTTCAACAAAATGTATTAATAATGAAGTGTGGGGGGAAGGGGGAGGGGGGAGAAGACTGCGCTCTGACACGTGTGATAGCGGCATGTGAGACAGCTGACCCGGCTGCCAGCAGGTCTAGACCTGGACTAAACCAGGAGTAAACCTGGACTAAACCTGGACTAAACCTGGACTAGACCAGGTGGATTAAAGCGTGGGTCAATTTCCTGGTATCGTTTCGAGTCACAGCTGAGGCGAGCCGCTGCTCGCATGCAAGAGTCTAGACCTGCTCTCCAGGGCCACTCCAGGCACGGAGCCCCAGACATCCAGCGACCCAGGGGACACAGCCAGCCCGCCTTAAGAGCTCCCTAAGCGGGCATGGGTCCGGGGATTGTCCCGTTCACCGGCCTGGAGGTCTTGAAGAGGCCGACCTCACGGTTCTATCCAGGCCGCTCTGTGAGCACCTTACGCGGGCAGGTCTGGAGCGGGTCTGGACCGCCGCGGCTCTTGCGTGCGAGCGACGGCTCGCCTCGGCTGTGACTCGAAACGATACCAGGAAATAGACCCACGTGCGGCGCTTTAATCCACCTGGTCTAATCCTGGTCTAGTCCAGGTTTAGTCCTGGTTTAGTCCAGGTTTAGTCCTGGTTTAGTCCAGGTTTAGTCCTGGTTTAGTCCAGGTTTAGTCCAGGTCTAGACCTGCTGGCAGCCGGGTCAGCTGTCTCACATGCCGCTATCACACGTGTCAGAGCGCAGTCTTCTCCCCCCTCCTCCTTCCCCCCACACTTCATTATTAATACATTTTGTTGAAAATCTATGAAAGTTTGAGTGTTTAAACGAGAGACAAATGTGAGAAAAGTTTAAATCCAGTCTGAGAAACCAATCAGAACACAATGTTACACTATAAAAAAAGTTACACTATAAAAAAAAACTTGGATCGGGGCCTTGGAACGAATCAGGCTTTTTCCATTGAAATACTGTAGCTACTCAACTTACGAATTTTTCACGTTACGAAACCACTTCTGGAACGAATTAATTTCATAAGGTGAGGTACCACTGTATTTTACACAGTATTTTTAAAAGCAACAATAAGTCTATTTTAAAGATCCGATATTACGCTTTATAGAGATGTTTTTCAGGATTTATTTACAATATTAATCTGTAATTTTTATGAATGAAAACATGTCCTTTTGCATCACTTACTCTCTCATAAATGTGTCTGAAGAACAGCTATTAGCAGCATGTTGCTAACAGACACTGAAATGGTCAGAATGGATGGACATGGATGAATAAAAACAATTTCACTGAATTTTCTTTAATATTTTTTCTAGGCTCACTTTATTCAACAAAACCTCATTAAAGGCCCTCTATTACACAAAATTGGCTCATATGAGCTTTAAGTCAGGTTATCATTTTGTTACCTCCTCAAAAACATACTTGGAGTTATGTTTTGTTTCGTTCACACATTATTATTAGTCTGTCTACATCTCCACAGTGCCTGCAATGTCACATAGCTTCCTTTTATCTTTTGTTCAGTGGAGATTGACAATTCAAGGGCTGAAATGATCCAAATGATTCTAGTGAAGCACTGGGGGCACTTCCTATATTACCTATATTGTTTTTTGTTTCAGAGGGTTAGGGTTTGATAAGAACTATATGTTAAACATGTGGGAATGAAACAAAACACAACTCCAGGTATTTTTGATGAGGAAAACGCATTATAAAATAGATCAGAAAATAGTGTAATATGGGCACGTTAAGCATTTAGCTAATGCTGTTTCTTCGTCAGAAATATACCTGGAGTTTTGTTTCACTCACACATTTAACACACAAACCCTGCAGATTCTCCCAAAAAGAAAACACATCATAGCACGTTGTGACATCCTGTGGTAAAACAGGAAGTGCTCCACTGTGTTTTTAAACACCATACACCTTCTGTAGAATCATTTGGATACTTTCAGCCCTAGAAAGGCCAATCACTACTAGACAAAATGTAAAAAGTAGCTGTTAACTTGAAAACTACCGCTACACAACAGCATAAGTTGGAACAGAGCATTTTGACCTTTAGAGATGTAGACACCCTAATAGTAATGGATTACTTAAAGGAAAAGTAACGTTTTTTACAGTTTGAGCCTTATTTCGGTAATAAAACAAGTTGTTTTACTCACCCATAGCACTTTGGTGTCATATGGAGCATTTCCGGAGATGTTTTAGATTAGCGTTACGCTAACGCCATTAGCCTAGCGCGACTTATAGCCATAGCTCGGGGCATTCCCCGAGTATGTAATATGCCCCGTGCGGGCTCCAAACAACACAAACTTTAGCACTTTTCAAATCATAGAAGCTTGATGTCTTTAGTCTACGATTTTGTGTGGTCAAAAGTGGCCTGTAATCCGAGATTTAGCCATAGTTTCGAGTAGATGAGGACGCCAGTGCGCATGCGCGGAGTGTGCTCTCAGCTCCCGGGACCCAAACATGGAACGCAAAGCTGTAAACTATGGATAAATCTCGGATTACAGGCCACTTTTGATTCAAACGAAATCGTAGAGTAAGATATCGAGCTTCTATGATTTGAAAAGTGCTAAAGTTTGTGTTATTTGGAGCCCGCACGGGGCATATTACATGCTCGGGGAATGCCCCGAGCTATGGCTATAAGTCGAGCTAGGCTAACGGCGTTAGCCTAACGCTAATCTAAAACATCTCCGGAAATCCTCCATATGACACCAAAGTGCTATGGGTGAGTAAAACTATTTGTTTTATTACCGAAATAAGGCTCAAATTGTAAAAAAACGTTAATTCTCCTTTAAACATGTGTCAATGAAGCAAAACACAACTCCGGGTATGTTTTTGAGCTCACAGGAGTCAATTTTGCGTAATATAGGATTTTAATATATACTGTCCCATGCCTATTGGATACATGTTATAGGTTACACACTACTTTTATATGATTTTATCGATGCAACCATCAAGGGCTGAGTAAAATGAAGTGATACTATTATGTCATGTGTAGCTCGAGCAGGTAGCGTATCCGGCACTGGCTCTCTTTGTAGATGAGATATTCACTGTTATAGAAGCTGCTGTTCTTATACTGAGGCTGATCGATGGGGGGGCCCTGGGGTACTGTCACCTGCTTTCCATCCAGAGTGATGGACACGTCCTGAGAGGAGTCTGCAACACAAAATAACCATTCAAATCAAATCATTAAAAAATTCAAATTTAAATTAAAAAAATTTAAATTTACATTGTCTTCAGTTATAATACTTTTGGGGGGGTCCCACTGGTTTGCTCTCCCTTTCATCTTGTGACAGGATTTTCAGTGCAAGATTGGACCAACACAGATGTTGTTTTAATGTGGCTGCATTGCTGCAATTTATTTCAATGTCAAAAGTGGGCCAAAATTGGTATATTCTGACAGGACAGTAGAGGGCAACACTGTGCCTCTAAGCACACGTTCTGTCAAACCCTGCCACACAAATGAATACTTTAAATTAGGGCTGTGCCAAAAATTTAAAGATCGATAGATTGCGATCTCTACTTTGGTCGATCTCGATGATAAGGCGTGCGCATTTTAATAGACAGGTCTACAGCCAATCGTGTAGCAGCAAGAGTATATAGTGCTGATGAGGATTTACGCTCTCTTGTTTAGGAAAAAGTATCCTGAGCCACAGCATGTCCCTTTGTCTCCCCACAAGTTCACAAGTTTTGATTTAAATCTGCACAATTTGACTAAAAGTCCAGTCTCTCATAGGTGCCTCTGACCGCTCCCCCTCCCTCTCTCTGATCCAGCCTCACCTTTTCTTCTCTTTCTCTCCTCCTGTTTCTTATCATTATAATCTAAGTTATGGAAATCAAGCAACTATTTTCTCACCCGTTTATGACTGAAACTTAAGACCCCATTAGGGCACGAACATCGCACGTGTTTCTGTTTATAGCGGTAGCATGTCTTTTTTGTATCGATACCTGCTGTTAGTATTTCCATACTAGTTTTAGCATCAATTAGTATCTGATTTTTTATACTTTTGACAAAATGGCATTATATCGTTCTTGTATTATCAGGATATATCTGCTGAAGATGGTGAAGACTGAGGTTCTTTGTAAATTATGCGTTTTTAGTATCACTAGATATACATATGTTGCCTGGAAAAATGCAACAAATATAGGTGAAGTGTCTTGTTTGAGAACACAACAACATGGTAGTGTGAAGAGTACCTGGCTCTACTTTTCCTCGGGCCACCACAGAGTCGAAGCCTTTTGGAGCACTCCTCAGTGAGCTGTTGTCCTTGGTGATGTTGTGTTCTTTACCCAGTGCCACCTCATTCAGGAACATGATCCCAATGTTTCTAGATGCGCCCACTGCAAAAACACGTGTAATAAAAATATACCTGTACACATATGCAGCTTCAAAAAGTGTCACATGCCATTAAGTATTATTATAAGTATTTCATTTAAGTTTTTGTTGCTGATCGTTTTATGCTCTGGTATTCATGGGTTTCAAGCATCAGGATTTTTTCCCAATTTGAAGGATTTAGCATGGCAACGGTCCTCTGTTGTTATAGCAATTGAAAACAAAATATTTTATATTTTGAAAAGGGAAATGTCCTCACAAAATCCTTCAAATCAGGAAGGAATCACTTGGCTGAAACCAATAGTTCTTCTTTGGGCCCGACTCCTGAGTTAAAGCTGAGGTGTCTGTTTTCAAATGGATGGATGGATTTCTAAGCTTTAGAACAGGCATGGGCAAACTACGGCCCGGGGGCCATATGCGGCCCGTTACGCTTTTTAATCCGGGACAAGTAGATCTGCATCTCCTTCTGTTTTTGAAAAAAAGACAGGAGGAGAGTGGTGATGATAAAAACCTGAAAGATAACAGAACTTTCAGTGCTTTAAAATAGTAACTGTTAGTAATTTTAAAAAAGCTGTTAATTAAATTTTCTATTTTTTTAAGAATCATTTCAATAAATCGCTAAATACCGTGGAACTTGAACGATGGACATTTTGTTGTAATGCTTTTGTTAATTTTTAATTGAAATAAAGCACATGTTTTCTACATATCCCATGTTATTTTTTGCTCTTATGAGGTGGATTACCAAAACACTAAATCCACCTGCTCCTGGTCCGGCCCTTCTGTCACATTTTAGAACCCTTTGTGGCCCACGAGTCAAAAAGTTTGCCCACCCCTGCTTTAGAACAATTTGTTCAGAAGGAGAAGGGAAACAGGATGAACAATCCAAAAAAGTTTGTAGCCCTAACATACCTCCTCATCTAAAAGCATGTATTTTCTTACCATATCCAGCAGACTTTGCATTTTCCGATGCAAAGTAAATACCTCGTCCGACTCTGCCTCCGGAGTGAGGCATGATCCTGAGCCCGCTCTTCAAAATGGCTGCCACCACAGCGACGTTTGTGCCGTGCCAAAGCAGACGCCGGTTCTCCAGGTGGTCATTCTCATTGAAACGCTCTCCCTACAGAGGAAAGTTATTTGTAAAAACAGAATGACAAAAAACATCTGCAAATATAAGATTCATTTAACACGTACCTCTGTAAATCGATTGACCTCCCAAACATTGATGATTTTGGTTTTTGAATATGAGCATTTTGTTTGGTTCAAGTACTTATCAATTATCTGCAAGTAAAAAAAAAAAGACTATTTTTTGATGCACTTAGTTAATACGTTATACATATAGTGTATTTTCATGTATTTATATTGTATATTAAAGGCGCACTTTGTAACTTTTTTCTGGTAGAAGCTTTCACCACCTGCTTGTGCCATGAAAATGTCAGTGCTTTGCCTGGTCCACAAAACTGTACAAACTGATCTATCTCGCAGATGTCAGTCACAGGCATTTTTATTTATTTTATTGAACAATTTATCTCCAACATTGTTAATCACTATGGCAACAGTTCTAATTTGTACCTTGTATGTTTCTGATTTCTTGTCGAGCAGGCTGAGGTCGCACTTGAGTGAGTCGTAGTCCTGATTGGCTGGGTGAGGCACAGTCTCGATCATCTCCTCCTGGGCTTTCTCTGTCTCTGACTTCAGTGTCTGTGCCAGTTCGATGTCTGCAAGCACCTTTAAGCAGTGTCAAAATATATCCAAATCAAGTATGGGGATAGGGAACATGATAATAAAATCTGATTAATTAGGTGAGTACTTCCTTTAAAATTAGGCTTTACTGTTTATGTTTATATTCTGTCTTACAAAACAACAAATATTTGAATTATATGTTAAATAGGATTTTTTTTTTCTGAATAAGGTACACTTGATTTCTGAATAAGGTACACTTTATTGCCCCCAAAGGAAAATTTGACCCATCCTTGAATGCTGCTGGGGCACCTCCTCCTCCTGGGGCAGTGAGCATCGGGGGATCCATCTCTATGATCTTGTACTAGACTGGGTCAGGACTGCCTTAGCAATGGCCCAATTGGTTACTCAAATAAAAGAAGAACTAAAGAAGCTACTTGGATGAGAGGAGTGTTCACTCTTAAAAGCATTTATCCAGTTAACAGAATAGAATTTTCTTACCATGAGCATCTCCTTCTTTTTCTCGATGATCTCTCTGGAGTCGATGGCTGGGGGTCTGACGCGTCCGAAGTTGTGTGGGATGGTGGTGAAGAATTTAGACGAGAGGTCCTCCAAATCAGACCGCTTACTTTTCCGGTTCAAGGCGGTTTCGATCTCCTCTAACACGTCAAAGCCCTTTGCAATTTGCATCTTACTCAGCTTCCCCAGAGGCATCTTCTTTATGTCTGAACACAAATCAGAAATATTCCTGTTGCGGGGGATCATTGACATTTCACAGTTCTTATGGTTCTCTATTGAAATACCAAGGTTATTTTACAGCAGTAATTACTAAACTGTGTAGCATTCTGCACATCAATCTGGAATGACTCTCAGCGTAGTGGGTAATGGGTTAGTATTCACCAACTGCATTTGAAGAGCAAATATTTTGTTAAAGCAGATCTATTATGCAAATTGACTTGAGCTTTAACCATGTTATTGTTGTTTCCTCTTCTCATTTACCCTCTTGAAGTTGTATTTGGAGTGAATCGTGCACGTTTGAGTAATCTTTAATCACTTAAAAGTTCCCATGGCATGAAATTTTCACTTTCTGAGGTTTTTGAACGTTAATGTGAGCTCCCCTACCCTGTTTAGGGCCCCCCTCGTGGCTAAAAGTTTCAAAAATGTGTAAACTATGCATTTGCGATCCTTATCCGCGTTTGAAAAAAAGACAGCCCAAACGGGCAATTCTGAACAAGGGAAGTTTCTGACGTCACATTCGTGGAAAGGTTTCCACCGTCTCTGGAAATCACGCCCAGAGAACTTGGACCGCAAATGAGCTACGCAATGCGAGATGCGTTTTTTTATTTGCCTGGAGGCACGTGAGAGTGTTTCCAGGCTCGGATGTCCTTTATCCGAGCCTCCGAACCTCTGCAACAGCAGTGGTTTAATTTTATTTTCTGTAGAAATGTGTTTTTTTAATGCAACTCCTCTCATATCTTCCTTCGTGCTTACACACACAGAAGTGGGGCCAGCACACAGCGCACCGCTAAACGAGGAACCAGCGGCGCATTTGGCCACCCCCCCACCTGCTGCACTGGCCTGTCTCTGTCCTCCTCATTTGCATTTAAGCAATAACGCCCAGAATAAAGCGTTTCAGAGACATATTTAGCCTCAGGAAGACAGTCAGAGTCATATCTCATGCATTGAGGTTTGATTTTGGAGAAGGATTCATTTACAGTATTAGGGAACCATTAAGGTGCCATATAAAAGCATCAAGAAGTACCATGTCATGGGATCTTAAATTTCAAGATGCCATTTTCACTGCCACAGCACACGCCCACTGCTCTGTACTTATGTCTTATTTTCTTAATTGGCAGCATTGCATAGTTATTCTGGTAGAAATGAAAAAAATAAATAAATCTGCATGCTTGCTAAAGTGAAGTGAAGTGCAGCTATCTCTAGGAGAGGAATCAGCTCTTTGTGGTGACGATATTTACGGTGACGTCTGCTCCCATTGGGCAACACAGTTTTCTTTTATTGCATTGTTTTAGATCAATATTGCAGTTTAAAATATGCAAATTATAACACAATGACCCACATGTGTTGTAGATTATAACCATATAGCAGGCTCAGGCCCAGGTCTTCATAAAGCTCCCATCAGTAACTTACATAATCTTTACTTGATTCCAACAGGAGCTTGCTTCAGCTCATTCCTGCCCCACCCACATGTAAGAATGCCACTGAACTGGTCTCATGAACTTTGACCCTCACAGTTAAACCCATAGTCCACAGAGAGTCTCACCCAGGTTCATTTCCTCCATGGCCTCTTTGAACATGTCATTACTGAAGATGAGCTCGATCAGCTTCTGTGTTGGTTTGTCCAGAGTACAGTCCAGCACATTTTTACTCTCTGACCTCCCGTCCACAGTGTCCACCTGAGAAGGGTATGAGAAAAGAAAGCAAAATGATGCATACATTTGAACAATATCAGATAAATAGCCTCAAACAGACTTAGTTCAATGTTGCCTTTTGGTGTTAAAATAACCATATATAAGATTTTGATTTTAAATTTCAGAAATATTTCCTGATGATTGTAGTACCTCAAACTACAAGAGCGTACGCTACATACAGTTCCTTTGATATATTACTATATGTTTCAGAATATAATTAAAATTAAGTCTATTCTACATGTAAATATCACAAAAATAATTCAAAAGAGCCCAATTTCATTTTTTGGTAGCTGGTCTGCCACATACTTGTCTCTATGGAGATGTTATAATTATTTGTAGATTTAACTCAATACTAGCCCTGTGTCAGCAACCTATAGTAATCATGCCCAATATTTTAAAATAAAATAAAATTAATCATTAATTAACTATTCATTTGGGTGACCCGAGCTGCCCGTCACATAGCCTCTTCAGCCTCCTGCCCTCGGGGAGAAGGTACCGGAGTCTCTGGGCCCACTCCACCAGACTGTCAAACAGCTTCATCCACCAGGCTGTCAGGAGGCTGAACTCTCACCTGAACTCTCACCTTACCCGTCTCCCACCCCCCACCCCCCACATTGGCATAACCTGTATTCCATAAAAAGACATATCACTCTAGACACTTTAAAAAACTGCTGCTAAGGACTACTTTTGCACTGTTGCACATTTACTACTGTTGTATGGTTGTTTACTACTGTTATTGCACTGGAACTACTACGGTTGCACATTTATTTTATCTCAACTTCAATGCACATTCTATTGCACATTATCATTTCACTGCTGTATCTTCCATTGCACATTTGCACACTGCACATTTTTGGACATCTGTAAATGTATTTATTATGTTGCACTGCTTTAAGATTTTAGATCTTAGATTTTAGATTTAGATTTTTGTCTTAGATAGTTTTTGTTGTGTTTTGTCTTTATATTGTATCCTGTACACTGTCTTTTTGCACTACCTGGCCAGAGAGAAACGAAATTTCGATTCACTGTATGTTGAACACATATGGCAGAATTGACAATAAAGCTGACTTTGAACTTTTGATCATTTAATCTGTTCATATACTGCACTGTCGATCATCCATATATAGCCACAATTTTAATATAATATACTTAAATCATTGCTACTTATTCTTGTCCATTTGTTTTATATTTTATAGCCTTATAGCTTAACTCTCAGTGTTGAATTTTTTTCTATTTTAAATCTTTATATTATTATTAATCTTGATGTTGGTGCATGTTCTTATTCTCCTGCTGTCCTTGAACTTTATGTTGCAACACTGTCATGGCCCCACTGTAAGACATATAAACATCTATCTGTTCTATAATTTATTTCCACGTTGATGCATGTGACTTCGTTTTACCTTGACCTCTGCATCCTGCTCGCCGTCCACCTCGATCAGAGTGTACTTCCCAGAATGAGACACAAAACTGTCCCGATCGCTCCAGTTGTTTTTGGTTTTATCTTTAAACTTCTTCTCAAACTCTTTGATGGCCTGTTCCGCTGTTTTAAAAGTGCTAGCTTTGTTCTGTCCTATTTCTCCCTGAATGAAAAATCAATCCAAGAGTTAAACCTATTATAGTGGCATTGTATGATAAGTAGTTGTAATCTATTTAAATGTCCACTCACCACTCTGCCCCATCTGGTCCATGTGTGAAAGCAGCTGGGTCCCTCTTTTATCACTTGAATGACATAGAATTTGTTGTTATTGTGGCCAATGTTTGTCTGGTTAAGCATGCAGTCGTAGTCTTCATAAACCTGCAAAAAAATGAGAAACAATATTATTTAGTGTTAAGACTGCACTAACTATGTCACAAATGTACTAGTATAATGGAAATGTCAACACTGAGCTAGGGCTGGACGATCACACAAAAAGTCACAATTTTATTCCTTACATTATACCACATTATCCTTATATCAATCCCACATTTATAATAGTTTTTTTTCTTCTTATTCAAATATACTTGATTGTCAGAACATAAACCAGACAGACTCGTAACTCCAAAATGGCTGGAATGGCTGTGGACCTGTAGACAACATGTACTGCCTTCCTTATTTGCAAACCATTTTGTTTGAATTTACTATGCTTCAAATACTAATGCTAAACAAATGACCAGTCTGAGCTTTCATGAAGTAGTAAAGCAGTAAAACAGTTGTGGACAATCTACTCTAGACCTAGAGGTAAGCAATATACTAATCTGTCGGCTACAAGATAATATTACAATAGTTGTTTTCAAGATGTGCAAAAGTAGAAATCACTGCTATTTAGGGTTCTTAGTATCAATATTTTAATGCATCTAAGCCACCTTGGTAAAATTTGAATGTACAACTTAGACAACTTAGACATACAATGTAAATAAGGTACACAGAGGGATCCTGAAGATAGGCTCTCCCTCACTGAACAATTGGTAAACCCTATGTGTAGTAATTAAAAATACTATCCATCCTTAAAGGGACAGTGTGTAAGATTTTTACCCGTTAATTACTGAAATTGAAGATACTCATTCAAAAATACATTGTTTTCCAAGCCTTTTCACTTCCATCATGAAATCAAAGTATTCTGTTGGACTTAGATATAGTCACATAAAAGGGGGATCTTCCCCATGCAGAGGCAGCCATTTTGAATACGAGAGCCGCAGAAGGACATTTGGGCTCCGCCTTCAGCAAGGCTCGTGGTTTTGGGTAAACAACGACAAGCATGCTGCCGGATCAGACTCGTAATGGATCTAACACGTGTTTTGGACTAAATTGTTTCACTGGATTTTATTCGCTGGATCCTTACGGACAGATTTCAGACCAAACTTATGGTGAAATGCTGAGTTTGACCTGGGCAGAGCCTTCAAAGGTAAGCTTTGTGCTTTTCCGTTTTGTGCTTTTCCGTATAAAAGCCCCATGTGCTCGGGGAGTGATTGTTGTGCCGGGAAATGAATTGCATAGTCAAAAAGAGGAGACTGTAAGGTTTCATTTGATGTGTAGATTGTCATGGTTCACGATCGGGAATGTGTGTTTTCATGCGAAAAAAAAAAAAAAAAAAAAAGTGAACGGGACCGCGTTTTATGTATACAGTAGTGGCGCGCGGTTCTTGCGCTGGTACGCGAGCTGTCCGCGCTACGGCGCGCCCGGGTGACCCTCGAGGTCTGCCGTAGCTAAAACAGGAAGTGCAATAGCGACTATCCACCTATGCGCCACGAATCCTACACACTGGGGCTTTAAATGTCCTATGGTACACATAAGCCATGTTATAACAAAACATACCCAGAGTTGTGCTTTGTTTCATTCACACATGTTTGAGTAACCCTTTAGTATTAGTCTGTGTACATCTCCAAAGCTCAGAATGTTCTGTTCCACCTTTAACCTTTAGTTCAGTAGAAATTGGCAGTTGCAGTGGTGAAGTCATCCAAATGATTCTAGTGAAGGTGTATGGAGTTTAAAACAGAGTAAAGCACTTCTTGTATTACCACATGACATCAAAAGGTGGAATGGAGTGTTTTCCCTTGGAGAGAAGAACCCAGCCTTAATATGCGGACATGGGCTTGTGTGTTAAACATGAGTGAATGAAACTAAATTAAAAACAAAAAAATATTTTGGACATAATGCAGCTCTATGCTCAGTCATGACATTAACTGTTACATGGGCCGTGTTCTGAAGTACCTACAAGTACCTAAATCTGGTCTGTGCAATACATTTATTATAATTATTATTTATATGATCTATTTATGATACTTTTATCTTTATGCTTGTTGTATTTTTATACTTCTGTAGCCGGGAGTCCATCAAAATTTCGTTATGCTTGCATAATGACAATAAAGAATCTTGAATCTGGAATCTTGAATAAATCAATGAATACACTTTTTGTATATCGCGGCTATCAGCCAACCATACATGTTTTAGATTTCTGTTTTGTTTTTTTGCATTTTCAGCACTTCTTCCCCATTCAAAAGATATAATATTTTGTTTTAAATTGTTAATCACTATGGCAGTTGTCCTCATTCTGTACAAATTGATTCACATGTAGATTCAGTCATTGTTATAAATTGTAATTCTCTTTATGGTCCTTTTCCTTACCTCTCCTGACATGTAGCAGTGTTCATCCACCTTTCTTTTGCCTTTCTTCTCTGGAGCAGCAGCCTTTAGAGCTTCTTTGGTTGAGGTGTAGACATCTTTGGGTTTTTGGGGGGTCTCTGGCTCTTGTTTGACCCTTTTCCCCCCGGCTTTAGCAGCAGTGGAGGCAGCAGCTCTCTTCTTTGGTGCCATTTTCCTTGATAGTGTCCGATGTGATCCTGCAGAGTAATTATGGTACAATGATTTTTAGACTGGACAAGTTCGGACTTGCCTCTCTCCCTCTCTCTCTTGCACTCTATCCTTCCACACTATGTAGTTACAATCATGACAGCAATACCAACTGCAGAACTATCCAAATGCGTGATAAAAGGACGACTGAGGGACTCTTCACGCATCTTAATATCCAAATGCAGAATATTTTGGAAAAACACGAAACGTAAACGTCCACCCTGAAAACAAACAAAATGTCTTTATTGAGCATGAGCAGGCAACTCACCTTTGTCCTTGCAGAAATATCAAAGAAAGCTTTTCAAACAGAAACTGAGGAAGACAACCTATTAAAGTGCGTAGTTATTAAAGTGCGTAATCATGGCGTAATGCGTGATTTCCCTGAACTCTGACAGCACACTTCAGTAGTTTACAGTAAAAGGAAGACTGCTCCTCCTCTTCCTCCGGGAGCTTTAAAGTGAAAGCAAGCACAAGCTTTGAAGCCGCTTACAGCGCCACCTAGTGCTGGAAGAAGGAAAATAAAGTGAGTGGCATGATCTTGTAATGGTAGTAGTAAAATGACACAAGGGAACATCTCACCTGAAACCCAGCAACCGGCTTTCTCAAAGGTGAAAAAAAAAAAAAGAAAAAAGAAAAATTATCTTAAAGGGATAGTGTGTTTTTTTTTTTTTTAATGTTAATCTGTATGAATTTCCTTCTAAAGATTACGTGTGTTGACACCGGCTTACCTCTGACAGTCTCAGCTGATCCCGGTTGAGCTCACTTTCTGGAGCCCACGTAAGTAGTTCCAGTAACTTCCCTGGATCATGAAATAAAGCTTGTTTTTCTTCTCAAAACAATTGTCCAAAAGGTGATACAGGGCTCTCAAGTCTCCCGCATTGAGAGTGTGACACACGCAATTCGACGTGTTCACAGGCTCACACGCCACACATGGCATTTCTCACGCTGTTTTTTTTTTTTTTTTTTTTTGTGCCCAGAAAATCGGTCTGTGTGGCTCAGTTTATGCAGGCACCGCGCGTTCTCAGCGGAAAAAAAACTCCCCCCTCCTCCCCGCCCCACTCCCCGGAAAGAAATCTCAGTTTCAGCCAATCAGAAAATAGATTGTTCTGTTGTTGGGCAGACTAGTTTCAGCTGCTAAGCGCACACAGCGACTGATGGTGATGATAAAACAAACTGAGAACCATCAGGTAATAACTTCATTTATATAACTCTCATTAGTTGCTTTGTAGTTTCCCGCTCCTCGGGAAAAATTGTTCACTCGCACCCCTCCCCCCAGTCTCACGCACGACCCCGCTCAAAACTTGAGAGCCCTGTGATATATTTGCGTCCCAAACAGTTGTCCACGAAACATCCAGCAGCGTATTTTGCTTTCGCGTATTGTGTCTCTCCACTCGTATCACTACGCCCATGTTAATTCTATCAGCCTGTTCACCTTCAGCAGATATCTAAGCCGAAGTTTACAAGTGAACAGGCTGATAGAGTTGACATGGGCGTAGTGATACAAGTCGAAAGAGTCAATACGCGAATGCGAAATACGCTGCTGAATGTCTCGTGGACAACTGTTTCTGACGCAAATATATCACCTTTCGGACAACTGTTTTGTTTTGAGAAGAAAAACAAGCTTTATTTCATGTTCCAGGGAAGTTACCGGACCAACTTACGTGGGCTCCAGAAAGCGAGCCGAACCGGGATCAGCTGAGACTGTCAGAGGTAAGCCGGTGTCAACACACGTAACTTTTAGAAGAAAACCCATACAAATTAACATTTTTTAAAAACTAAAAAAAAACCGCACTATTCCTTTAATCTGCCTTGATTCATTTTGTTTTCAGTCTGTCTATGCTCCTTTCTTTAACCTCCTGGGACCTGAAGATTTTTGAGATGTTCTATTTAGAGGTAAATGAATACATTAGCATTTAATTTTGTTAATTTTATTTTTACTCATAATGTTGTAACTGTCCTCTGTAATGGACTGTAATAGTGTTAAATCCATGTGAAGTTAACAACCTAACACAACTTCTCCTTTTATCAACCTAACACAAACATTTTTTTATTTGATGACCAACATCTCTGGCAAGCTTCTACAGTCGCCTCAAAAAGTTTTTAGGCTTCCTTTTAATTTCTTGTTTATTTATTTATTTATTTATTTATTTATTTATTTATTTATTTATTTATTTATTTATTTATTTATTTATTTATTTATTTATTTATTTATCATAGTGCAGCCACAAACTAGGGTCTATCTCAAAAACACTTAAAATATAGACTGGTTAACTCAGTGCTCATTATAAAGAACACAAATGAATGTGGTCTCAGGAGGATAAATATTATTTTAAAGGTGCACCGTGTAACTTTTCTGGTGGAGGGTCCGTCACCTGCTGTGCTTAGAATGTCCCGCAATATGACATTACACTGGTCTACTTTACATTTATTCAATTACAGGTACAGGTTTTATAGCTCAAAAATACCTTGAAAAACAGGGATTCTGACTGTGAGTGGGGTCTCCGCAGATCTGACCTGAAACTTGGTCTGGTTTGGTTTCCATCATGATTGAAAGGTTTAAAGGAAAAGTAACGTTTTTTACAATCTGAGCCTTATTTCGGTAATAAAACAAGTTGTTTTACTCACCCATAGCACTTTGGTGTCATATGGAGCACTTCCAGAGATGTTTTAAGATTTGCGTTAGCCTAGCGCGACTTCTAGCCATAGCTCGGGGCATATAATATATTCCCCAAGCATGTAATACGGCCCGTGCGGGCTCCAAATAACACAAACTTTAGCACTTTTCAAATCATAGAAGCCCGATGTCTTAGCCTACGATTTCGTTTGAAGCAAAAGTGGCCTGTAATCCGAGATTTATCCATAGTTTACAGCTTTGGGTTTCATGTTTGGGTCCCGGGAGCTGAGAGCACAGTCCGCACATGCGCACTGGCGTCCTCATCTACTCGAAATTATGGCTAAATCTCGGATTACACGCCACTTTTGACCACACAAAATCGTAAGCTAAGACATCGGGCTTCTATGATTTGAAAAGTGCTAAAGTTTGTGATATTTGGAGACCGCAAACAAGTTCCCCGAGAACTCACATGATGGAGATCGCAAATCTAAAACATCTCCGGAAGTGCTCCATATGACACCAAATTACTATGGGTGAGTAAAACAACTTGTTTTATTACCGAAATAAGGCTCAGATTGTAAAAAAACGTTACTTTTCCTTTAATACTAAAACCATTTTGTGAAACATTCCATCATTCATGAGTGGAGATAACATATTGCAATGAGACGTTTGTGACCACTAGATGGCAGTGTTACTTCACCAGTTCACCCTCTGTGTACTTGTACACACTTGAATATACCACCACACTCTAGTCTAATTGCTGTGTACTCTTGGACCAGGTTTGGTGGATCTCATCCCTGGCTAGAGACAGATGACGTGCTGCTAATTTTCATGTACAGCCTTCACTCTCTGCAGATGGTGAGATTTGGGCTGCGTTTTTAAATCCGTCCTAAATCTGTTTTTAATTGGATTGAGCATCATCTCTGTGTTTTTATGGTAAAGTGCTGTCCAGGTGGTACATAAATTACTCATTTCAGTTCCATTTAAAGTACATGCCTTAAAGCGTAGTACTTTATATTGGTGAGTGTAAAATGCAATAACATCAGAATCCCCTAAGCATTTTGTCCTTAGGGAGAAGCAGGTCGTGTTCTGAAAAAATGAAATGAAAATGGAATTCAGAAGCCATGTATTTAGAGTGTTTTTAAATTTAAATCGTCAAAGAATTTCCAGCTGATTGTCATGTTTTTGTTGCAGACAGGTTTAAAGGGTCCATACTGTCCATCCATTTTCTGATCAATGTTACAATCTTTCCTCGTCACAAACATACCTGAAGTTGTGTTTTGTTTCATTCACACATGGTTAACACACAAACTTTGCATATTTAGGCTGGGTTCTTGTGTCCACTGTGTTTTTAAATTAGAATCATTTGGATAATTTCAGATGTGGAATTGCCAATCTCTATTTTTTTTTAAAAAGGTAAAAGGTAGCTGTTAACGTGAAAACTACCACTACATGACATCACAAGGTGGAACAGAGCATTTTGAGCTTTGGAGATGTAGACAGAATAATAATAAAGGAATGTTTTTGATGAGGCAACCATATTCTACCATGGCTTAAGCTCAAGAAAGTCATTTTCACGTGATATTGGATCTTTGAGGTATCACTGACCTAGGCCTAAATACAATCACAAATTTCCAATAATACACATTTTATAGTGTTTTGTTTGTGGTCAGATTTGCAGTGTATTTTTCACAATCAAAATGAAAATGCAAAAATATGAAATAAAGTCAGTTGAGCTCACGACTCTGGCAGTTAGGGGGCGAATTTAGAGCCAGGCATCATATTAGGAATAGGAATTTATGTATTGGGTCACGTTGAGCAGGTTAATGGCATGAAATTTTCATTTTCTGAGGTTTTTGAACGTTAATGTGAGCTCCCCTACCCTGTTTAGCCCCCCCCCATGGTTAAAAGTTGCGAAATGTCTAAACTGAGCATTTGCGATCCTTTTCTGCGTTACAAAAAATCGGAGCTCAAACGGGCGATTTTGAACAAGGCACCTTATTGACGTCAGATCGAAAAAAGAAATGCAAATGCAGTTCCACCCCCGTCTGTCTGTACTCAGCGTCTCTGTAAATCACGCCCAGAGAGTTTGGACTGCGAATGCGCTAGGCAATGCGAAATGCGTTTTTTATTTGCCTGGAGGCACGTCCGAGTGTTTCTAGGCTCGGAAGTCCTTTATCTGAACCTCTGGACCTTTGAACAGCAGTGGTTTAATTTTATTTTCTGTGGAAATGTGTTTATTTTTCAATGGAACGCTTCAAATCTCTCCCCCCGTGCAAAAACACGGAAATGGATCAGCTGAGAGCTCAGAGCCGAGAGCGGAGAGTTTGGCCACGCCCCCACCCTCTACTATAGGCCAGCTCTTTTCTCCTCATTTGCATTCAAGCAACGACGCCCATTATGGAGTGTTCAGAGAGAGAAAAATTACTCTTTCTCATCTTATCTCTGTTTCTCATGCACTGAGTGTTGATTTTGAAGAAGGATTCATTTACAGTATTAGGGAACCATTAAGGAGCCATATAAAAGTATCAAGAAGTACCATGTCATGGGACCTTTAATACCAAAACAACGAGACTCACTGCAGCAGTCACAGAGAGAGCGGTCACAATTTCTCAATGTCCATTACAGTCTATGGCACCAGCAAGTCAACCCTACTCTGTTTCTCTGGGAGGCTTTAAAACAGCTTTGTAGTCCGTGTAGAACTTATTTGCTGTCAATATCGGCAACCCCATGTAAAATAATACAACCCAAAGATGATGATGGTGCCCACAGAAACTTCCAGAATACGCACCCTAATTGCTCTGAGAAATGCTGAATCGTATTCTCTTCGTTCACAGGACTATTTGTTGCTTTCTGTTCCTTATGCTCGTACAGAATTGGGCAAAAAGGCATTTGTTTACTCTGCACCTTTTGCATGGAATATGCTACAGAAAGACTGGAAACTAACTGATTTAATTTCCTTGAACACTTTTAAATCCAAACTGAGAACTTTTGAGACCAATTCCACAATCTGCATTTGCTTTTTATAATGTTTTTTTTTTTACTTGTATGTCTTATCTGTGTAAATACGTAACTGTGTTTTGTGTTTGCTGCTGCCTCTTGGCCAGGACTCCCTTGAAAAAGAGGTTCTTAATCTCAGTGGGACATTTCCTGGTTAAATAAAGGTCAATACATAAATAAATAAATAAATAAATAAGTAGCCTTAAGTGACCAAACTAATGTGACTTTAATCCAGCTGCATTTATTATATTATTATATATATTGGATTAGTATTAGAAATAGCAGGGTATGTTGTCACCATTAAAGGTCCTACAGAAAATTGACCCTTGTGAGCTTTAAGCCACGTTATAATGTTGTCACCTCATATTTTGATTTGTGTTTTGTTTCGCATGGTTAAGCACTCCTCGTTTATTAGTCTGTCTACATCTCTAAAGCTCAAAATGATGCAATGTAGTGGTAGTTTGCAAATTAGCAGCTACATTTTACCTTTAGTTTACTAGAGAATGGCAATTCCAGCTCTGAAATTATCCAAATGATTCTAGTGAAGGTGTGTGGAGTTGAAAAACTTCATCTGTCAGTTTAACTGTGGCTCACAGGAGCTATAATAACATGATCATCTTCCCTTTACTAAATTGTGGCATCTTGCAGTCTAACCGGTACCTACTGGCCTTCACAGTATCACCACACTTGCTTTATAACTGTCCTCCTTTGGAAGCATAATAAAAAAGGCTTGAACACTATGTTCACTTTTGAAATCATACTATGTTGACATTTCAAGTCCCCCCAGGCCCGTTATTGATGGTAAATAAACTTCTCCTGCTTAAAGATCCCATGACATGGTACTTCTTGATGCTTTTATATGGCTCCTTAATGGTTCCCTAATACTGTAAATGAATCCTTCTTCTTCTTCAACACTCAGTGCATAAGAAAGAGAGATAAGATGAGAAAGAGTCATAAATGTCACTCTGGAACACTCCATTATGGGCATTGTTGCTTGAATGCAAATGAGGAGGAGGACAGAGATGGCCTATAGTAGGGGGTGGGGGCGTGGCCAAGCTCTCCGCTCCGCTCTGTGACCCACTTCCGTGTTTTTGCACAGGGGGAGAGATGAGAAGCCTTCCATTGAAAAATAAACACATTTCCACAGAAAATAAAATTAAACCACTGCTGTTTCAGATATCCACAGGCTCAGATAAAGGACTTCCGAGCCTAGAAACACTCGCAAGTTCCTCCAGGCAAATAAAAAAACGTATTTCGCATTGCGTAGCTCCTCCGCAGTCCAAACTCTCTGGGCGTGATTTACAGAGACGCTGAGTACAGACAGACAGGGGTGGAACTGCATTTGCATTTCTTTTTTCGATCTGACGTCAATAAGGTGCCTTGTTCAAAATCGCCCGTTTGAGCTCCGATTTTTTCTAACGCAGAAAAGGATCGCAAATGCTCAGTTTAGACATTTCGCAACTTTTAACCATGGAAGGGGGGGGGCTAAACAGGGTAGGGGAGCTCACATTAACGTTCAAAAACCTCAGAAAGTGAAAATTTCATGCCATGGGACCTTTAAGACACACAGCCTTTTACTTCCACCCTTTCTTGGACAGGCTGAAAACTTCTACAACACCCAGGTATGTTTTTGATGAGGAAACATTATAACATAGATCAGAAAATAGTGTAATATGGGCCCTTTAAAAGACTAACACCAGATGATTTCAGTGTGTAGGTGTACTGTAATGTACAGGGAGGGACAAAGAAAACATGAGTCACCTTTTATGTATAGTATTAATAAAAAACACATTTTATTTACATAAATTACAAGAACGCACAAACCGGTTCACCAAAATCTACAATAGAAATGTCTCCTCTATAGATACACTGAACAGATGTACTATCATTACTCCATGTTGGCAGTATTAGAAGTTCATTGATAAAAACGAGGGCTATATTAAACTGTATTGGCATTTTGCGTCGCTACGAGTCGAAAACAAACTGAAATCATCGGCACATTTGAACTCACAGCACTGAGACATGACCAAAACCTGCCCCCGTCAGAATGTACACCCATACAGAATACTATTATAGAGATGTGCCTATGGAAATGAAGAGGTCCATTAGCCTGCCCAAACCTGGTGTAAGGCTGTGGAGCTGTTAAGTCATGGGAAGCCAACATGGGTCTAGTTTACAATGGTTCCTATGGCCAAGGCCATTAGACTGGTTTGAGTTTTATTTGCTGGCAGATGAGACTTTTTCTGCAAGTGGTAAGTGGCAAGGTTTTGGTTTAATTCCTGGACAAGATTTGGACAACCTTTCTGAGTGGAGTTTGTTGCTGGTCACATTTGTATATAATGCTCTTCCATCTTCAAAACGTTTACATCAACGAACTCACTCATTCACTCATTCATATACCAGTGTACAGAGATCCCAAGGACACGACAACTGCCTATAGGTCAGTGGATGTGACCACACCATTGCTGTTAATCTCAAAAGCTGTTTACCTTCAAATCAGTAGACAAACACTGTACCAACTGAGCTACTGTCAGTTTACTTTTAAGACATTGTTGGGGGGGGTAGTATTCAGTTGTATTTATTCATTTTACTTGAGTAGGCTAACTTAGTGAAAATATATTCCTCAAAGTAGGTTTGGACACCATACTTTTACTTTTACGTGTAGTTTACTAGTTTAGCCTCCCTATTCAAGTCTAACGATAGGGGGGCTAAACTAGTCACCAGAGTAATTTGGAAAACAAAGAGACAGATTAGTGGAGATAGTTTCAGAGCTATTTCAGTGTAGTGAGCTCCTCCCTGCAGCTAGATATAAACAGGGTCTAACCAGCACGAGAACCAGAGCTGACGAAGCCTCTCGGATGAGCGGCGAAACGTTTTCGACCAAACAAACTTTGTCCAGTTGACAAATTGAATTTCTCCTTTTATCATGGATTCTACCTGGATGACTGAGGGACTCTTCATGCTTCTCACTCTTAGTTTGCAACAAGTGACAAAGGCATATTTATCTTTCTTCAAATTGCATGCATTTCAAATTATAAATCAGATGTTATAACCATTAGTTGTCTTTTAAGACTTTTATATTTTTAATGGGCTATATTTTTAATCCCAATACATCAATCAAAAGTCTGCCTTTTTGAGCAAAAAACCAAAGAAACAAACAAACATTTTGAGCATATAGTTTAGAGCAGCAGTATGGTTGTATTACAGTATTTTGTTTTGGCAGTGATTCTGGTTTGTTAGCTTAGCCTTAGTGTTTGCTGCTCTAAACTCAAATGCAATTTACTTGCTATATGTACGCACTTATTTATAACATCATTTTTCTCTCTCAGACTCTCTTGTTACGTGTGTGTGTTTTTCTATGTGATTCATTGTTTTTGGATTTTTTGACCATTTTCTATTTTTTATTAATTTGTTTCACCAGTGCATACTTGACCCACTAGGGCCACCATAGACCTTTTGAAGCAGACCAAACAACTCAAGAGTGAACCAACCCTCCAATATAAAAACAAAACCGAAAGCCAAACCCTTTTCAATCTGCATATTGATTTGTATGTTTGTCTGGTTAAGTTACAGGTTTTAAAATAATAATAACCTAAACCTTTATGGTGGAAATCCAAATTTTTGCAATCAAATATTTTAAAATACATTGTACAAAGTTATGGCACAGGCAAAAATCAGCCATACTCACATTATTGTGAATGAAGCTGGACCTGTATTGAACCAGGAAGTAGATTTATGACCTCATGGCTTAACAGCTCCATAGTGAGGAATGTAAGAGTGTATTTAGTGTGCAAGTCTCGTGGACCTGCCATTAGAGATGCAGGACCATAGTGACTGATGTATTTGAGATCAGGCTCCTCTTCACAGGGACGAGGTTGTAGAGTCCACCACCTCACGGCCGTTACACACTGTAGGGACCACGTTTGAGGCTGACGCTGGAAGACATAATCACAAAGAAAAAGAATTTCTTTTTAAAGCCTCCTTGGGGAAGAGTGACAAAGTGAGATTGCCAATCTGTGCCATTAGCGACCTTTGACCACCACCATCACACACACACCATACATAATAAGAGGCAATGTGTCAGAAGTGTCTTGCCTAAGGACACAACAATTAGAGCCACTGCTGCCTTACTGTAGTGCCTGGCATTCTCAACAACAACTACCGTAATTTCCAGACTATTGAGCGCACCTGAATATAAGACACATCGAAAGATTTTCAAAGAATTTTATTTTTGTACATATATAGGCCGCACCTGTCTATAAGCCGCAGGTGTTATTGCCTCTGAAAGCTTTTGTCATCTTTTTGCATTGAGTCAGTTCGTCACGCTGCCGTGGCCAGCGTCTCACCATCGACTCATCGATGCCAAGCTCACGTGCAGCAGCTCTATTTCCTTCTTCGACAGTCTGATCAATTGCCTTTAGCTTAAAAGTTGCATCACGTGCATTTCTTGATGTGTTTTCGTGTGCATGAAGCACAAAATAACTGTTCAAAACAAAATCAAACTAGTATTTTCCTCTGCGCATCGTCTCTTCACTTGTCTGTCTCGCTCTTGCACACCTGTCACCTGGCGCTCTACTGCACGTCTCCTGCAGAAAAAGCCGCTGTCATCATGTCAGTGTCTGGGATCATGTCAGTGTCTCAGAGGATTTCAGCACATTTCAGGGTCTTCTGGGGGGAGGGGGGGATAGGTGTATCGATCAGGTATGAGTGGATGTCTGGCTACTGAAGTTTGAGACATTTCTTCTCGTCATTTACGCACTCACCTGCATTTAACGCATGCGGGTCATTAAGACGTATCCCACTCACTAATGTTCATTTAGCATCATAAATTATCACATGCTGATAAACTGTTTTAGTGCTGACAACAGCGCTCGCTCATGTTGTAACTTCATGTTTATTAACCGCACAGACAGTGGCGCTTTCTGCACACAGGCTGCGCCACATCTGCTGTGTTGATAAATGAACAATCCATCCATATATTAGCCGCATCGTTGTATAAGCCGCAGGGTTCAAAGTGTGAGAAAAAAGTAGCATTTTATAATCTGGAAATGACGGTAATTTCATAATATCACAGACAAACTGTTTAACAATGGATTATTTTTAATATAAATATATTTAAATGTAAAAGGTGACATAATTTATTTAAGGGGAACTATTTATTATTATGTAAATGTATACTGAATGACACTGAAACCAAAGTCTCAACCTTCAGTAATGTTTTGTCTGGTAAAATAAAAATGTCACTAAATTAGATTATCTTAAAATCTAACTAATTTGCTTTGGATCAACGTAAAGGCAAAAGGAGTGACATATGTGTATTTCAGTAGTGTTTCTTGTGTACTGGTATAACAGAGTGGTATATTCACCCTGAGAGAAGCTGGAGCCCTGTCCGGTGGTGACGCTGAAGCGGGTAGTGGCAGTCCTCAGGGTGCACACATTCTTCTGAGGCTGGAACAGGATGATGTGGACCTTTGGAGCAAACAGGCAGCCCAGGACCACGGAGCCGCTCAGGCTCACAGAGATACACATGGTGGTGGTCTGCACCTGTGTGAGAGACAGGGGGAGGCTTCAGGTTCAGTTTTGTCCTCTGCTTTTGACTCACCCTTCAATACCACAAGGAGCAGAGACCCATCTCTCCAAATCTTGAGTTAAACTTGGTCAGAACCACAGACTGTATAAAGATAAAAACTACAAGAGCGTGACATCACCCATAGCGTTTGGCTCTAGCCAAATGAGTTCAGTATTAGGAATAGGAATTTATTTACAGACATAATAGTGGAATAAAAACACCAGGATCATGTAGCGTGGGTTAATATTTTAAGACCAAAAGGATGAAGCTCACTGCAGCAGTTACAGAGAGAGGGGTAACAATTTTCCAAAGTAAAATCAATTGACGCCAGAGTCGATGGAGCCAGAAGCACCCCCATGCTCACCTTACTTTGAGTTCCATTTTGATTTATCCATGCATTTTTGAGTAGTGTTTCACAGCATTAGAGGCTTTAGTGTTTTCCCCTGCCCCTTATCCCCAGAAACTCATGGTTTAGAAGAGCTGGCTGGCTTTAAACAGATGGACAAAATTCAACAATTCAACATCGATTTTCTTTCATTCTTTCTTCAAATGCAGTCCACAAATACACTAACATGATACAAACAGTGCTTGCTCAAGGACACAACAGCCACCAAGGAAGAAGCGATTGGACCTTGTATTGCATTGTATTCTTCACACCAGCTCACACCCCCGCTCACAAGCAAACACCTACAGTATATTTTTAAATTACATGCAACAATCCCAACTAACCAAAATCATTTTGTCTTCATCAGAATGTTTGATGGACACAAATTGCTGTTTTGTGTTTTACAAAAACCTGTTAAAACTGCTCCAATTTTGCTTCATCTTCCCCTGTCTGAGTAACAGAGACCAGCTCCAGACCTGTTCAGACGAGGTGCTAAATGATTTATCTGTTTGTCAATCACCACCTCTCTCCTCCTCTCCTTCTATTTTCACCTCTGCTTTCTCCATCCTCTACCTCTCAGCCAGCTCTCTCTCTCTTGCTCATGTCTTCCAGTTCTCTCTGTACTCTCTCCCTCTTCTTACACTTACTGTTCACTGCCTTTCCCTTCTCCATCTCTCCCCTCTACTCTCTCTCCTCCTCCTCCTTCTCTTTCTCCCTTCATGTCTTTATTATGTCTCTTTCTCTCCCCCCTCTCTCTCTCTCTCTCTCCCTCCCCTTTTGTGCTCTTTCTTCCTCTTCTTCCTCCCTTCTTCTCTTTCTTCCTCCATGTCTATATTCTCCCTACACCCCCCCTCCCCTCCCCTCTCTCTCCATCTCTCTTTGTCTCCATTTCCTTATCCTAAAGTGTTACATCTGGTGCCTCATTTCCCACCTGATATGTTTCTTCTCTTTATTTTCTTAGAAATAAAGACATATTCTCCTCCTTGTGTGTGTGTGTGTGTGTGTGTGTGTGTGTGTGTGTGTGTGTGTGTGTGTGTGTGTGTGTGTGTGTGTGTGCGCGCGCGTGTGTGTTGCAGGTACAAGCCCTGAGCCCATGTTTGTCAGGTGTCTGTTCTCACACTGAATACTAATCACTGCGTTACAGTCATGTGCCTCCACTTCAATCCCAGAGATCGCCATAGATACCAACCACAACAAAGCACCTATTTTCTACGCCATGTTAAGGGGCAGTACCTGATGTTTTTCCATATAATAAAATACAATTTGTCATGCCCCAGTACATACATATAACCGGTCAAATCTGTGCGGAGGATCCCTGGCTGATTGTAGGTGTGCATGTTCTTTGAGCAATTTAAAAAAAAAACATAACAGAATGAATAGTAGATGGATTAATGCCACACTGTGAACCATTTTAGACAAAATAATGCCATCACAAGTAGGTGAAGGAACCTCTACCCGAAAAGTTACACAATGCACCTTTAAATAACAGTATTTAGCTCATTTCATTTTATCCACATTTCTCTCCTCCTTCAGGTTAGTCCTTGTTTAAAAGTAGAAAAAGTTTGTAAAAATGCGAAAATATATATGCTGCATTGCTCATAATAAAGTATCAGAAAGGGTACTTTATGTACTTGAACAACTTTGGAAGAAAAATGAAAGTATTTGTCAAAAGTCCCAATGCACAAAACATTCACACTTCAAACAGAAATACAGTATGTGTAGGTGGCAGCAGTGTTTCTGTCTGTACTTCTTGGACCTTAAAATATACAGACAAATGTTCACAAACTAGTTTCAAAAATGAGTTGTTATTGAGACCAAAGAGGGGGTATTTTACTTCTACAGGGAATTAATTGCTAACAGATAACATATTTAGATCACCACGTTACCTTTTATTGGTTTGAAAATGTTATATTCGCCAAAAACAATGTATTACAATGTTATTAACATTGTAAAACGTTAAAGAGTTAAAGAGTTTTGGTTTGTTTTTGATGCTCTGAGTCCCTCCCTTCATTCCGCACAGATCTCTTCAGGCAGAAGGCACCAGAAATCTGACCAGAACTGAAGAAGACGATTGGATGAGCTAAAACTTTTGTCCAGTTGACAGATTGAATGTTTCTTTTGCGATGAAAACACTGCACAGGTTTGTGAAATTGTTGTGTATTGTTTTGTATCATGCTTTTGTATATTTATGAGGAAAGCCCGTGTGGGAGCATGGACGATGTGGGCTTGTGGGCGGAGCCTTGGACAGCTGACCGTAAGGAAGGTTCAAATGGGGTCTGGGAGAGATCACAAAATGACTCAAACATGCATGGATGACATCTAAAACCTTTTCAGGCATGTTTTTATGAACCTTATAACATGGTAGAAAGTTGATATTACATAATACCCCTTTTTTAAAGTGCATGATGTCAGATTTTTAGGAATCTCTCATTTTGATTTAGTTTGGTGAGATTATAACTACTGTAAATATAAAAGATAGTTTTACACAAATCAAGAAGTAATTTGTGAAAAAGTGGAAAAATATGTTAAAAATTACAGGAAGTAGAGTTGATTACATCACACTAGGGAGAATTTTATCCAAAACTTCAGCGCAATTTACACATAAGACACATTTTCTCAGATACTTTATTACCAGGAAGTAAAATTTAACACCTAAAAAGAGCCAAATTGGGAAACAAGTGTGAATGTTTTTGCAGAAACCAGAAATATAGTGATCTTAAAGGTCCCATGGCATGAAATTTTCACTTTCTGAGGTTTTTGAACATTAATGTGAGCTCCCCTACCCTGTTTAGGCCCCCCCATGGTTAAAAGTTGCGAAATGTCTAAAATGAGCATTTGCGATCCTTTTCTGCGTTATAAAAAATCAGAGCTCAAACGGGCGATTTTGAACAAGGAAACTTATTGACGTCAGCTCGAAAAAAGAAATGCAAATGCAGTTCCACCCCCGTCTGTCTCTACTCAGCGTCTCTGTAAATCACGCCCAGAGAGTTTGGACTGCGAATGCGCTAGGCAATGCGAAATGCGTTTTTTTATTTGCCTGGAGGAACTTGCGAGTGTTTCTAGGCTCGGAAGTCCTTTATCTGAGCCTGTGGATATCTGAAACAGCAGTGGTTTAATTTTATTTTCTGTGGAAATGTGTTTATTTTTCAATGGAACGCTTCAAATCTCTCCCTCCGCGCAAAAACACGGAAGTGGGTCAGAGCGCACAGGGCACAGCTGAAAAGGCCATCTCTGTCCTCCTCATTTGCATTCAAGCAACAGCGCCCATAATGGACTGTTCCAGAGTGATATTTATGACTCTTTCTCATCTTATCTCTCTTTCTCATGCACTGAGTGTTGATTTTGAAGAAGGATTCATTTACAGTATTAGGGAACCATTAAGGAGCCATATAAAAGCATCAAGAAGTACCATGTCATGGGACCTTTAAGTGTGTTATAGTCAAATTAGTCTAACCAGTCATAAGCACTGGCTGAAGGTTGAAGTCAAAATGGTCCCACGGTTTATAATTGTTGCATTTTTCACATTTCTATATATACTTTATGACCTCAGAAAGGTTAAACATGCCAAATATAGAAGTGTAAAAATAGTGTAAAACCACACACATCGCTTCAGGCTTGACCTGTTAAGTGCTTTTAATAATTTAACCATGTGTGTTCGGATGAGCAGGGACACTGGTCTTAGCATTTTCACTATGTACAGAACTGCTGCTAAGAGGAACAGCTATTACATCTCCATCTGTCCTCTTATAGTCAAGATAATGTATACTTTCATATTTCAGGTCCTATAATAAGCAAAACTGACTCTTGTGAGCTTTAAGCCCTGTTATAATCTTATTACCTCATCAAAAAGACATCTGGAGATAAGTTTTGTTTCATTCATTCATAATATAAAAAGTAACCATTTATTATTAGTCTGGCTGCATCTCCAAAGCTCAAAATACTCTGATCCCCCTTCTGGTAATGTCACGAAGTAGTAGTTTTGAAGTAGACACTTTTACCTTTTACCTTTAGTTCAGTAGAGGTTGGCAATTACAGGGCCGAAATTATCCAAAGGATTTCAGTGAAGGAATATAGAGTTTAAAAACAAGGTGGAGCACTTCTTGTATTACAACATGACATCACAAGATGGAAGGTGGAGTGTTTTCTGTTTGAGAGAAAAACTCCAGGTATTTTTGATGATCTGTTTTATAACAGATCAAAAAATTGGTAATACTGGTCATTTAAAGGAGAATTAACGTTTTTTTTTTACAATCTGAGCCTTATTTCGGTAATAAAACAAGTTGTTTTACTCACCCATAGCACTTTGGTGTCATTTGGAGCAGTTTCGTAGATGTTGTGGTGTAGCGATATCCGTGAACGTGAGTGCTCGGGGCATATGTTTGTGCAAACTTTAGCACTTTTCACATCACAGAAGATCGCTGTGTCAGCGTAGACTTTAAGTGGAGTCAAAAGCGGCCTGAAACCCGATATCCCACTCGAGACAGCAAAGGCATTCTTCCTCTGTGGCCATCGACATACAGTGTCCACATAAACACCACAAGGTACTGTCTTTTCGTAGACGGGCCGTCGCTCGCTCCTCAAACTGTCTCTGCTTCCTTTTTTCTAATATCTCTTCCTCCATATACTCAGGCTCAAAACGATAGGGACGGCCATCATACTCAAATAACTCCTCTCAATGTCCGAATCTTCAGCCATGTCTCACTAGCAACAGAAAAGTTCAGAGCGGTGTTAGCTTCTTTTGGACTAGCGGTGTTTATCTGCTAAACAGCTGTGACTTCACGCATGCGCACTGTCCTCTATGATGACGTCATCAGATGAAACCATAGCTGGATATCAGGTTTCAGGCCGCTTTGGACTCCACTTAAAGTCTACGCTGACACAGCGATCTTCTGTGATTTGAAAAGTGCTAAAGTTTGTGTTATTTGGAGACCGCAAACATTTGCCCTAAGAACTCATGTTCACGGATACCGCTACACCACAACATCTACGAAACTGCTCCATATGACACCAAAGTGCTATGGGTGAGTAAAACAACTTGTTTTATTACCGAAATAAGGCTCAGATTGTAAAAAACGTTAATTCTCCTTTAAAGGTGGTTTGTTAAAGATCCCATGACATGGTACTTCTTGATGCTTTTATATGGCTCCTTAATGGTTCCCTAATACTGTAAATGAATCCTTCTTCAAAATCAAGACTCACCTCATTCTGGGCGTTGTTGCTTGAATGCAAATGAGAAGGACAGAGATAGGCCAGAGCAGCGGGTGGGGGTGGGGGGGTACTCTCTGCTCTTTCCTCGTTTTAGCGGTGCGCTGTGCGCTGGCTCAACTTCCGCGTTTTATGCGCGAAGGAAGAAAGGAGAGGCGTTTCAATGAAAAAAACAAATTTTCACAGAAAATAAAATTAAACCACTGCTGTTTCAGAGGTCCAGAAGCTTGGATAAAGGACATCCGAGCCTGGAAACATTCTCACGTGCCTCCAGGCAAATAAAAAAACGCATTTCGCATTGCGTAGCTCGTTTGCGGTCCAAACTCTGGCCGTGACGGTGGGTAGACATCCAGACGGGAGGTGGAACTGCATTTGCATTTTTTCTTCAATGTGACGTCACATAGTTTCCTTGTTCTGAATCGCCCGTTTGAGCTGTCTTTTTTTCAAACACAGAAAAGGACCGCAAATGCTCAGTTTACACACTTCGCAACTTTTAACCATGGGGGGGGGGGCCTAAACAGGGTAGGGGAGCTCACATTAAAGGGACAGTGTGTAAGGTTTTTACCCGTTAATTACTGAAATTGAAGATACCCATTCAAAAATACATTGTTTTTCAAGCCTTTTCACTTCCATCATGAAATCAAAGTATTCTTTTGGACTTAGATATAGTCACATAAAAGGGGGATCTTCCCCATATAGAGGCAGCCATTTTGAATATGAGAGCCGCAGAAGGACATTTGGGCTCCGCCTTCGCCTTCGGCAAGGCTCATGGTAGCACCGGAGGCAAAGCAGGCGGAGCGCGCCGGAGAGAAGGACAGAGGGAGAGAGGTGCGGGTGGGGTGGGGGGAGGCTCGTGGTTTTGGGTAAACAACAAGCATGCTGCTGTATCACACGTCGTAATGGATCTAACACGTCTTTTGGACTAAATTGTTTTACTGGATTTTATTCGCTGGATCCTTACGGACAGATTTCAGACAAAGCTTATGGTGAAATACAGAGTTTGACCTGGGCAGAGCCTTCAAAGGTAAGCTTTGTGCTTTTCCGTTTTGTGCTTTTCCATATAAAAGCCCCATGTGCTCGGGGAGCGATTGTTGTGCCGGGAAATGAATTGCATAGTCAAAAAGAGGAGACTGTAAGGTTTCATGTGATGTGTAGATTGTCATGATACATGATCGGGAATGTGTGTTTTCATGCGCAAAGAAAAAAAAAAAGTGAACGGGGGACCGCGTTTTATGTATACAGTGGCGCGCGGTTCGTGCGCTGGTACGCGAGCTGTCGGTGCTACGGCACGCCCGGGTGACCCTCGAGGTCACCCGGAAGTGCAATAGCGACTATCCACCTATGCTCCACGAATCCTACACACTGGGGCTTTAACGTTCAAAAACCTCAGAAAGTGAAAATTTCATGCCATGGGACCTTTAAACTTAAGATTTGATTTGGTATTTTAATGATGCACTGTATAACTTTTAACTTACTTTATCAATTTTCATAGAGATAAACAGGTGATGGTACCAGGCAAAGTTACAGGTAAGATTTGTGGAGAGGCAAGCCCACACACACTAAGAATACATGTTTTTCAGTCAATAAAAATGGAACTGAATGAATGGAAGATGCAGAAAAAGTAATACAATTTCTATAGGGACTTGGGTGGTTACATACATGCACCTTTAATGCGCTATATGAAAAAAAAAAAAAAAACATAAAAAAACACTACCAAACCCTGAAGCCCCAAAACGTCCAATGATTTCTGGAGCACGAAGCAAAGAGAGAAGCGATGCATTATGGGTCACTTCAGCACAGTCAGGTTCAGTGATTCTTAAAGAGTCTAGTTTCTTGAACTGTGGAGGAGGCAAGGGCACAAAATAAAGTGTAGCTATAAATAATATTCTATATATTTTTTTCTATTTCTTCTTACTCTTTGTGAAGGTTTACTTAAATAAATTTTGGCCAAAAGACAATATTTTCATCATGAACCTACTTATGGTTACTGGCAGCCAATCAGAGCGACGTACAGTTGCTTATAAACCAATCACCTCTCAAGCCATTCATATAAATACACTTTCTCCTCCCTATTCTTCTTCCCATTTCAACTAACAATTAGCCTTCTCAACCTCTTAATTGCCTTCTCTTCACCACGATGTCTAGCAGTACTCCAATGAGATACTGCATTTTGGCTTCCTCTTACTTCTACGAGTGACACTACTAACCAAAGTAAATAACTGTATTTTTAGTTTATACTTTCATAGATTTTTGTAGTACATTTGCTCCCATCTACAAAAGTATTTCCTGTTCAGTAAAGTGACTTGTATACAGTAGAAAGCATATTTTGGGGTGGTGGTCTTGCTGCAGACCTGCAGACTTGCTGCTTGGGGTATGTGTTTTGCTGACTGTAGACATCGACTTCCTTCCTCTTCTCCTTCACTCTCATATTCACAGCCCAGTGTTTTTGGATGAGTTTAATCAGTGGTGTTTGCAGCTGATATGAGCTGACCTGGTGCGGAGGAGGAGCTCTCTGTCTGTATCACTCTAAAACACTCTCTGTCTGTCTGTTTCACTCTAAAACACTCTCTGTCTGTCTGTTTCACTCTAAAACACTCTCTGTCTGTCTGTTTCACTCTAAAACACTCTCTGTCTGTCTGTCTGTCTGTCTCACTATAAACCTCTTTAAGGTCGTTTTCACACCTGCCTTGTTTGGTTCGTTTAAAACGAACCAGAGTTTGTTTGCTCCTTTGATTCGGACCTTTTGGGCTGGTGTGAATAAAAACCAAAAGTCTCGATCCGGAGCAAACAAGCGGACCGAGACCACCTAAAAAGGTCGGTCTTGGCACGGTTCCATTCGAACTCTGGTGCGGTTCGTTTGAGGTGAGAATGCAGACCGGACTCGATCTGATACAAGTTGGCTTTTTGTACTTAATGAGCTTCCGTCGTATGTCGAGCATTATGGGAAACCGAGGCTGATGAAACAAAACGAAACGAAACTTACGAGGCTTACTTACGTTTTGCGTGAAGAGCAAGTGTCAGAACTTGATGCGCACATGAGCGCTGTTCTCCGTAGCCGTCTTGCCCTGTGACTTCGTCGTTTGAAAATTGATTGTAAAATAGTGTAAACCTCACGATGCTGCTCAAACATTTGTGCGAACTGTAAAAATTGAGCAAACCATATCGCTAAGGCTAGACTGAAAACAGCAGGTAACACCATGATTCTCCTCCTTCCGTGTTTGGACACAGCGTTTTGACACAGCTCATTTCTGTCCAATGTCTGAGCGACCTCAGCACACGTGGTTTTGTTTATAGATGTTGGTTCACTTGGGAAAAAAGTGCAGTGTGAAAGCGAACCGCACCAAAATAAAAAAAATAAAAATAAAAAAATTTAGTCCGGACCAAAGCAAGTGAACTATCGGACTTTCCTGGTGTGAAAACGACCTAAATCTGTCTCTTTCTTTCTTCTTTTCTCTCTTTTCTCTCTCTCTCTCTCTCTCTCTCCTTGTCTGTCTCTCACACCCTCTCTCTGTCTCCTTCTCTCTCTGTGTTCCTCACTGTGTGTGTCTCTCTCTGTCTGTGAACAAAGTCACGCATCTTCAGTTTGATCAGGATGAGACAATGATTTCCTTTGATGTAACCTCTCTTTTCACTTGTATCCCTACATCGGTAGCGGTGAAGGCAGCAAGAAAGAGACTACTGCAGGACACCAAGCTAGAAGAGAACCAAACTTTCACCTGAACAAATCTGCCAACTGCTAGAAATTTGTTTAAATACCACCTATTTTCCGTTCAGAGGAAACTTCTACAGGCAAATCCACGGCTGTGCAATGGGCTCACCGGTTTCCCCTATCATGGCTAACTTATACATGGGACACTTTGAACAGAGTGCCTTGGCTTCATATCCAGGCACTCCTGAAGAAGCAGCTTGGATGAGCTGCGAAACATATTCGACCAAATAAAGTTTTGAACAGTTGGCAAATTGAATTTCTCCTTTTGCCATGGATTCTACCTGAGCGACTGAGGGATTCTACACATGCCTCTCTGTCTGTAACTCTCTCTCAATTTGTCACTCTCTCTCTGTCTCTTTCTTTCTCTCTTTCTCTGTCTGTAAGTCGCTCTGTCTCTCTCTCCCTCACTGTGTGTTTGTCTCTCTGTCTCTAGCTCCCTCTCTTACACTCTCTCTGTCTCTCACATGCCTCTCTCTATCGCTGTGTCTTTCTCATGGCTCAACATACATCAGTATTTTACAACACAATCAGATTGCAGGTGGAGTTGGCTGTGTTTAGTTTTCAGATAATTGGAAGTGTAAAACTGACACAATATCTCCATGTGATTAGTCAATTCTGTGTGGATGTCTATAATAACTTATCTGAAACAGCTTTCAAAGATTCAATATAATTCTTCAAGGATAAATCATTTTGAAAAGATAGGGAGATGTCAAATCAACATTGACTGCTTTTGTGATACAAAAATAAATGTAATTGAATGAATGGAAACTGAGATGTTCCGCACCAGATTAACAACTTATTATTTCAAAATTGACAATCAGACCGATGTACACCAATTTATTTATAACTTTACAGTCTAAGAGGAATCAAAATAATTGCCCGGATGTCTGTAAGCACTCAGACAGTGATTGCTGTTACATCAGAGACTTTTTTTTATATAAAACGTTGCGTTCTAATTAAGAAGTGAGCATGGGCAAATTTCTGGCTCCCATCCAACTGACTTTACATTGAAAAACTGTCACCCCTCTCTCTGTAACTGCTGCAGTGAACCGCGTCATTTTGGTCTTAAAATGGTCATGCTCTAAATGATCCTGGTGTTTTTATTTTGCTATTTTGTTCGTAAATAAAAACACAAATAAATACAAACACACTTGCTTAGTCCTTTTCTTTCTACAGTCTATGGGTTACCTGTACACTCAAAATTTGAATTTGATTTATTCTCAGACTTTTTTAGTTTGGTAAATTATTACTAGTAAAGTAACATGTAAACAGAAAAACAATATATATTTTCTTTCTCTGATTACTCACATGAAATTTGGCAGTTTGCATGTTTTTAAGTCTAAATGAGGCAGCAAAATCTTACTTCTTTGCCCTTATTCTCTCACATATAACATGTATCATCAGCTGGTCTAATACATCACCTACAACAATGAAACCCATTGAATCACTCTATAAACAAGCTTTAAAAAAACACTACAGATACCACCATTGTCACATTTAGCAGAAATCCAAATGAATGACCTGGGACAATCTTATTACATTTAAAAAATATCTGTCTAATGTACAGATGTACAATACAAGTACATGTACTAATGTACAATACAAGATTAAACACGGCTTGGCTCCCCCTTCGCTGACTGACTTTGTCAATTTTAGATCAAGTGAGGGCAGAGTGACCAGAGGAGCAGTGAGGGAAGACTGCATTATTCCTCATCGAAAAACTGTATTTGGTCAGTCTGTTTTCTCCATCAGAGTGTCCCATCAGTGGAACTCTGTGCCTGAAGCGATAAGAACATCTCCCTCATTGTTTGCTTTTAAAAAGAATGCTAAAAAGTGGCTTTTAGAAACACAAATGTGTGAACACTAAAACATTTATTGTATTTCTGTAATGTTATTGTCCATTTGTGTAATTTTTAATAACATAAGATAAGATAAGACTTTATTGATCTCACACAGGAAAAATTTACTTGCCACAGTAGCTCCAGGACAGTTTGAAAAACAATGTGTATCTTTTTAAGTATAATTTTTAATGTGTAACTTTTTAAGTGTATTTTCTTTTAGGATGCCTTTTTGACATCTGATGCAAATGAGCTCTTATCAGCTAACTCGGGCACATTTACATTTTTACACATTTTGATGTTGATTAATGCGCATTGTCCCTTTTTAGATAAATAAATAAATAAATAAATGTTCAGTCCAGAAATCAGATAATCATATTTTGGTCCTCATATAGCTAAAGGCAATGACGTACACCAGCAGTACTACAGCCAATCTATGTGAAGTGAGTGGTGTGGTGTGGTGTGACACTATTTCTATTATTCACTGAAGCTTTGTGTCTGGGGCAAGTTTTTCACTTTGTCAAACGGGACCGAATACAGCTGGGACTGCACTTCCCCTGACCCTCCACCCACCCTCTCTCTCTCTGTCCTCTCCACCATGCTGCCTTCAGGGACACTGGGGACATTTAGTTCATGTTTTCACACAGGTGACAGTGTCAGGAGAGTCCGCTTTCTATTCTCAGCTCACATACTTGTACGCTCTGTTTGCTCCCTGGGGACACAGCGCTCTCTGGACCGCGGCCATCTTTTCTCTGAACTTTCATCAGATCGCTGTTTGTTTCTGTGCGGTTGCAGAAATGAGCAATCTCCACAAAGCTGCCCACATCTCCTGAACAAGTTTTGTGTTGTTGTACCAAAAATATCCCTACATATGTCCCAGAACTCTTCAGTATGAGAAAGAAGAATGCCTAACTCTTTTTGTGATCACATCTGTATATTTTTTTCTATGTAGCTTCAAGTGCAACAACGTTAAAGGTCTGATACGACACAAAATTGAAGTGAGCTTAAAGGAAAATTAACGTTTTTTTTTAACAATCTGAGCCTTCTTTCGGCAATAAAACAAGTAGTTTTACTCACCCATAGCAGTTTGGTGTCAATTGGAGCAGTATCGCAGAACTTATGTTGAGCCGTTCTGTTCTTCTATGATCCCGTATCCGTTAGCGTGAGTGCTCGGGGCACTGATTTGTGGTGTCCAAATAACAGAAACATTAGCACTTTTCAAAATAACAGAAGATCGCTGTGTCAGGGTAGACTTTTAGTAGATTCCAAAACGGCCTGAAACCCGATATTGCAACAGAAAAGTAAAGTTCAGAGCGGTGTTAGCTTCTTTCGGACTAGCTGTGTTTACAAAACAGCTGAGTTCACGCATGCGCACTGTCCTCTTTGATGACGTCATCAAATGAAACTATAGCTGGATATCGGGTTTCAGGCTGTTTTGGAATCCACTAAAAGTCTACCCTGACACAGCGATCTTCTGTGATTTGAAAAGTGCTAAAGTTTGTGTTATTTGGACACCGCAAAGTAATGCCCCGAGCACTCACGCTAACGGATACGGGATCATTAGTAGAACAGAACGGCTCAACATAAGTTCTGCGATACTGCTCCAATTGACACCAAACTGCTATGGGTGAGTAAAACTATTTGTTTTATTGCCGAAAGAAGGCTCAGATTGTAAAAAAAATGTAAATTTTCCTTTAAAGCCATGTTAGAATGCTGTGACCTTATCAAAACATATTAGTCTGTTTACATCTCCAAAGCTCAAAATGCTGTGTTCCACCTTGTTACACCTACCTTTTACCTTTTGGTAGATAGGTGGAGGTAAAATTATCCAAATGATTCTAGTGAAGGTGTATGGAGTTTAAAAACACTGTGGAGCACTTCCTGTATTACCACATGACATCGCAAGGTGGAGTGTTTTCTGATTGAGAGATGAACTCAGCCTAAATATGCAGGGTTTGTGTGTTAAATATGTGTGATTGAAACAAAACACAACTCCAGGTATGTTTTTGATGAGGAAATAGCATTATAACATAGAATTGAAAATAGCGTAATATATGCCCTTTAAGTAGTGTATTGTATTTTTATTTATCAGTATTACATATATGTTTTGCCTAGAATGTTCCAAGGTATGGCATTAAAATATTGTGTCAGACATGTATTCAGTTACAGTTGTTGTTATTACCCATAAATTAAAAAAAAAAAAAACAAACATGCAGTGAGTGGATGCACCTCTCTACAGATCTTACCAATAACTTGACCTGGTTGCGTCACCACAGGGATATACAATTTTAATGCCATACTGGGGAACATCCTGAATTTAGACAATGCAATTTTTTTCTCCAATACAGACAAGGAGGTGGCAGACCCTTCGTCGGAAAGTTATGCTATGGCAACGGTGCAAATTTTTGTTGCACCTTGAAAACCATGGATTCCTACAGGTGCACTGCTGTTGAATGCCGCCTGTCTACTCACTCCTGACTCACACATTCATTCATAATTTACATATTCCTCATGAATAATGGAGGTCTAAAGGTAAATAGAGCCAGTCGAGGTCATTATCTTGGGCAGCTCTAGAGAAGCACAAACACAGGGAGAGAGAGCAGAAGGCTGACCACTGCAGGCAGGAGGAACTCACAGGGGGAAATGCTGTCTGACATTCACTGGACATTTCAGATAATCTTCTTTTAGTCTCCAGAGCTCATTAACAAACTCAAAATTGACCTAAAGTGTAGAATTATACAACACAGAGGGACCAAATTGACTCATGTTAAAGGCCCTGTGTCTGATTTTTGTCCATGTATTTCAGCAACATTTTTCTTTCCCCAGAACAGATATATTAGTAAGCAGCTTTCTAGGTCAACTGTGTCTTGTCTGCGTCTAATTAGAAATATTTTATTGTTAGATAATTAGGAAGAGAGGAATAACAATGGACCATTGCAAACTGTTGAAAATAAACTAATTGTGTTTTTCAAGTTTTTAATCTGGTAAAGAGCAAGGTAAATTTTCTGACAAATTTCTGGGTGTGGATTAAAGGGATAGTTACTTTTTTTAATGTGAATCTGTATGGCGTCCCCTTTAGCAGTGTCGTGCATTAACACTGGCTTACCCCTGACAGTGTCCTCTGAGCCGAGTTCTGCCCCGGTTCTGGTGCTGACAAAAGTACAGTAGGTCCAGCAAGTTAGCGGGGGCAGTTAATAAAGCTTGTTTTTCTTCTCAAAACAATATTTGTCCAAAAAGTGATATATTTGCGTCAGAAAACAGTTGCACACAAAAAAGTCAGAAGTCTAAATTGCTTGATGCTATTTTCTCTCGAATTGTATCACGACTTATTATTAGCCTGTTCACTTGTAAAAGTTGATTAGCCATGCATGGGATGTTACTTTGAAAAATAAGTTTGGATTTGGCTGAAATTCATTGAAAATATGAATACATCCTCTATCAAAACAAATTGGTACTCACCCTGTAATCACTGGCGGTGACGTAGAAGATGGGCTGGAAGGCGAGCCAGATGATGCAGGTGGTGTACATGGTGAACCCGATGAACTTTGCCTCATTGAAGTTCTCGGGACACTTCCGGGTTTTGAACGCGTAGAAGGTGCACAGGATAATCAGGATGCAGTTGTACGTTAACGATATCAGCATGCTAGTGTCTCTGCTGTTACACTTCAGTGTCACTATGTCCCTTTTCTCCGGGTTAACTTCTTTTCTCACTCCTGGAGCTTCAACTAGCATCCAAACCACCACCACAACCAGCTGGCAAGATATTAGCGCTCCGCATATAGCCACTTGAGACGCTGGACTTATAAACCTAGGTCTTTGTGCGCCATCTTTCACTCCGCTGAATATTCTGGCGATGCGGTTGGTCTTGGTTAGCAAAGCAGAGTAGCATACTGCAAAGGACGTACCTAAACCTAACCGTCGTAGTGTGCAAACCGCCGTGGAGGGCTTAGCGATGTATATAAAAGTCATGCAGTAGCACATTAGCACTCCTAGCAAGAGGATATAGCAAAGTTCGCGCCCGCTAGCTTTGACGACAGGTGTTTCGTTGTGCTTGAGGAAAATCCCAATGACAAACAAGGTGCACATCATTCCCAGACACGAAATGGTCACTGGTCCAATTGCCCAAGCATCTTCCCAGCGGATATACTCCTCTGGTAAGTCATAGCAGCCAGTTAAATTAGCAAGAGGCCATTGTCCAAAACTGCAGTCCGCGCAAGTGAATTCGTCTTGAAGATATTGGTATGGTTGACAGGGTATGCAAATCCAACAGCACACATCTCCAGGCTGCATGTTCTTCACTTCGTTCTTCCTGCAGGGGTCGCTACACTGGGAGGTGGGTACGACCTGGGAGGGCCATGGGATTCGGCTAGTGTTGAGGATCAGACCTTGGGCCCAGAAGCCAACTTTTTGGTAAACGTAACGGCCGTCCTCCTTGTGGTAGTGGAATATATTGTAGCGACCGATGCTATCTCCGACGGCGTCAAAGCGGACCACATTTTGGCGGTCAGGGGGGTGCAAAGGAGCTAATGGAGAGAATACAGGAAATGTGTGTTACAAATGAACAAAAATAACGTTGAAAGTATTCCAACTGGCGGTGTTCACATTACACAACTTTCTAGAATCCCTATAGGTTAAAGATCCCATATATCACTATGTTATGATATTGTTTACTCTTACTTGAGTTGTGTTTTGTTTCATTCACACATGTTTAACACACAAATCCACAAAGTTCTACTACTGACTTAAAGGTAAATGTTAGTTGTTAACTTGAAAACTATGACTTAAAACTATGATAATACAGGGTTACTCAAACATGTGTGAATGAAACAAAACACAACTCAAGGTCTGTTTTTTAAGAGGCAGCAACATTATGACATGGCTTAAAGTTCACAAGAGTCAATTTTGCATAATATAGGACCTTTAAGGTGTTCACTCTTGCACAATCACCACATCAGAATGAGGACTACATTGGGACTATACTCGAAACTAAAACAAGACGAGAGTAAACCCGGACTAGAACGGGACCAAACCAGAACCCAACAAGTGTGAATGCAAAATTGAGCAGACAGATTTCTATGATGTCAGATTAAAGATTTATGGTTCAATCATATCTTACTGGGTCTATCCACCTGAAAAATAAATCTGGCAAAGTTCAACACTCTCTTTATCAGCATTAATAAACAATAGTGAGTTCATTTCCACAGTAGCTTCAGAAAATGCTGCTATTTTTCAACCCTAATGGTATTACGATCAGATTAATATGGGAAGTTTGTGGAGCCAAATATTTGTTCTAACAACAAGGGAAATCATTTTACTGTAGTTTTTATGATTATGTAATGAAATCGTCTGGTCTCCCTCAAAGTAGTTGTTGTATATCAAGTTGTCAATTTGTTTTTGCACAGCGGATATGAATTTGTTAATGAAGCTGTTTAAAGTAATTAAAAGCTCCATATAGTTAAATAGAATAGACCAGTGTTTCCCAACCTTTTTTGTCTTGTGTACCCCCTGGCCTTTTTGTCATACCTCGAGTACCCCCTCACTCATACGTGCTGATAATTCTCCAAAAGTATATAAATATACGGGTTAACTTGGGCTAACCAATTAAGACAGTGGGGTTTTAAGGTTGAAACCAATGCCAAACTGTACCCATTATAATAAAACATCTGTAAGTCAACATCATAACAAAATTACTTAAATAACCCCCCATATGGTACGATTTCATTGACTAGCGCCACTATACGTTATTTATCGCATGACCAGGAAGTGCCCCGGTTTGGCCCCTGACCCAGAGAGCAGCGCGGAGACAGTGGACGGTAAAGAAAACGTGTGAACCCGTAGGCGCCGAGTGTGCAGGGTGCACGCACTGGGGAAGGAACAAAGTCCAGGTAGTGGGGAAACAGTTTGTGAGCAGTCCTGCGGGGTAACAGTTTGTATCGGAGCCTGGCTCCGCAAACCAGGGGGTGAGCTCTCTGCTCGCTCTGTCGGCCTAGCGCGCTCTCGAGCCAGAGAGAGAGGCGCCGGTCGGGGAATGACGGGGCAGCTACGGGCGCTCCATCACAATAAAAGTTATATTCTCGCAGAGATCAACCTACTGATTACTGTGACTGTCACATGTTTCTCAATATTTGAGACGGACTTCTTCACGAAATGGAAGCACACATAGGCTAAAGTTGGTCTCCCCGTGTGCACACATAAAAAAAATCTCCCCCTGCGCCTGGCAGCAACACTGCCGCGTACCCCCTGGAGTGTGCTTGCGTACCCCTAGGGGTACAAGTAACCCTGGTTGGGAAACACTGGAATAGACTACTGTCTATTCCTGAATAGACCCTCTGTGTTTCAAATATTCAGTGCCTGTAGTGTTGTACTAATGTCTTTACAGATTAATACAAAGCCCAGCATATCTGATTCAAATTAAGAGTTGCAATCTGATTTCACATCACAAAATCCCCTGTGTATTTAGTGCCAGAAAGGAGTTTCAAGTATTCATTATATAAATGATATATAGCCTATATGTGTGTATTCTCAGGCAAGTGGATAAAATGAGGGCTTAAATTTTGATTAAATAAAGTCTAATAATCATTGCAATTAGTTTTAAACATATGCAGGAGCTCTAACATTTAAGAGCAAATTGAATTACTAAAGCAACACTGTGCCACTTTCTGAAGATGACACTTGTATGATTCCATGGAAATAGAAAGTTAAAACCATACTGTACTGTTCATGGACATACATGGGTTTTATGGCATACTGAGGAATATTATCTGCAAAGGAACAACATTTCCATGAAAAGACACAAGTAGATGCCCTCCTGGTGGCCAAATAAGTGTCAGGTTTGTGGAGTTGTAAGCCTGGTACAATAAAAAACATAAAAAAGCACCTACAGTAATACAAAAACCACATGCATTTCAGAACATGTTTCCAAAGGTATTCTTGACTATACAATAAATTGGCTGTATACATAACAAAACCCAAGTACACTTTATTCTCTGCAGAGGACATTATAATGCTTACATTTTTTTTCCCTATAATCTAATTTTCATTCAAAATCTAATCACTGTTATACAGAAAAGTAACCTGGGTGTCATTGATGTATTTGGAGCAGAAGTGTGGGTTTGTCATTTGTGAGGTCCTATGCCTGTCTGTGTCCACACTTAAAAAGCTCCATGAGGCTGTGGAAAAGTGTCATCTTGTGTAAATTGATTCATTACAGCTCTATCTGGGGCCTTAAGTGAGAGCCATGTCATCACTGAGTATCTGAAACAGCCAAATGGATAATTAGAACAACTTAAGTTAAGAAATGGGGGTACAACAGTGGGATTTTTTTTCTTTTTATACATTTATGTAATTTGTTGAATCTTGTATTGATGTATTAGGGCTTGGTGATATGGGGAAAATAATAATAATAATAATAATAATAATAATAATAATAATAATAATAATAATAATAATAATAATAATAATAATAATAATAATAATAATAATAATAATAATAATACATAAATAAATAAATAAAATGGCTCTTGGTATAGAGTTAATCAACACAAACAATAAAGTTTTTTATCTGTAACATTTAACACAAAAAATAGTCAAATTTCTTCCTCCAAAGTCTTCCATCTGCTCCATACCACCCTCTTTTACTGACAGGATATTGTATCTGGCATAACAATTCATGCAGAAGTCTCATTACAGATACATAGCTGCATTTACAAACTTCTTGAAGAGATCTGAAAATGTTTTGCCAATTTTTTTCTTAAAGTTTTGCAGCATCTACTTTGCTGTATAGTATCTTTGATTTGCTATGTTTTCTTTTACTTATAAGTTCACTCAGAGTTCAGTTCTTAACCCTGCTTAGTTCATTCAGAAGTCTAGGGACAGGATTATGCTTCCTTATATGCTTCTTATTACATTTTATATGTTTTGTCAGTAGTGTATGAAATTATACATGAGTCTCTGGAAAATTCTATATCTTGCATAGATTCAGTTACAGGTGTTGATATTGCTAAGAAACACAGTAAAAAACATTGCGTTGTTACTGTGAGCAGGATCACCTCTCTACAGATGTGATCCGTAACTTGACCTGTTAACACTGGTCAACACATTTTTGGGCTCGATTTGCTTCGAGATAAAAATGGCTAAATCTCATTTATATTGATAAGATGAATGCATATCTTAAGACATCAGGTGCGCACAATTTTGAGGCATCTCTCTTATGTGAAATCCAAGAATATTTGATGTTAAAACTCTAGACATATTAAAATGAATGCATTGGAATGTACAGACAGGCTTTCAGATAAAACTGGTTGCTTGTAGACACACTGTACCTTCTGATAAAGTACCGTTTTTGCCTTATTTTGCGAATATTTCCTATTTTGACCCAGTATTGTATCTTGGAAACTATAGCCAATCAGCACTTCTGACTTACTTTTTCTTTATTAGTGACCTAAACCAAGAAAAATTTCACTACTTTTGTTCCGGAAGCATTTTGCTTGTACACCAGTGTAACGTAACCTTCTTGTCATCATCGATATATACTACAAGTCAAAAGTGTTTGTTTACTACTTTGTACATTTTATATACATATAGACAAATATACAAATATACAATACAAATATATGAAGTAAGATGTATGGAATGATATCGCAAGAAAAAAAAAGTTGAAGGTGCATTGTATAACTTTTTGGTTGAGGGTCCGTCACCTGCTTGTTTCTATGGATATGTCACTGCTCTGCCTGGAATGTTCTGCAGTATGGCATTAAACAGCTCTACCTTACATTTATTCAATTATATGTGGTTTTATGGTTCAAAAATACCTAGAAAAAACAGGCGTTCTGAATGTGAGCGGGGTTGCCTCTCTACAGATCTGACCTGTAACTCTTCTCTTTACTTACATAATATTTTACTTCATATACTTGGTGTCTTCTGTATGTATATAAAATGTACAACGTGGTACACATATAGAAAGAAAATGAATGAGAAGGTGTGTCCAAACTTTTGATTGATAGTGTAGATCTGTTTAATGCCATACCCTGAGACATTTCAGGCAAAGCAATAGCACCTGCCCATCTCATAAGTTCACCATATATAAATCATTCAAGACAAAACATCTCCATGGAAACAAGCAGGTAGCGAACCCTCCCCCAGAGAGGTTACATAGTGCCACCCTTAAACAAAGGTGAAAACGGCACTCACCATCAAACTTGACCTTGAGAATGTAGTCTCTGTAGAACTTCCTGCCATTTCCTGGTTTGAGAGCGTCACAGACTTTGGTGGAGTTTGGACACAGGGCCTGTCTCATGTGATGTAGCGCGTGGGCCATGGCGTACACAGCGTTCACTACAAACATAATCTTGGACTCTGGCTGAAAGGGGACATCTCTCAGTGAATGCTTCCCGCACCCCAAATCATGGAGACTGCACTGAAACTGGTTCTCCCAAAACTCCCTAAACCACGGATTCCTTGTGTTATTGTACGGATGCAGGTTTGTGAAATAATTATTAAACTGCGGGATCTCGTACGACGCTAGCTCTATCGTGAACGCCCCATCCGCTACAGCTTCACTACCTCTCACCACGCTCTCCTGCGCCCCCCAGCCATCGCTAGCCACCCACGTAAAAGTCACGTTCATACGGTTAGCGGCGACTAGCAACTCCCTGGCGTCTTCGCTTCGTGTGAATAAGATCACCACTTTGGCGTTGGATTTTTGCTGCAAAGATCGGATCACGTTTTCGTAGCTCCATCTACTCATCGAGCGGCTAACTTTGGCGGAGGTGGCAATGCAGATTTGTCTCGCACGGGCTTCTTGTTGGAAAGCGTCGATGCCCGTTTCACCGTAGTCCCCCTCAGAGGCCACAGTGGAGACGTAGGTCCAGTTGAAGTAGCGTAGGATTTCGGCAATAGCTTTAGCCTGGTAGAAGTCAGGAGGGACAGTACGGGCGAAGTAGTCATAGCGGGTTTTGTCGCTGAGTTTGGCACTGGTGGAAGCGTAGCTGATCTGAGGGATCTGGAAGAGACGCAGCAGATTGGCCACCTGGAAGAAAAGAAAACAGATGTTACGTAAACTAAGAGCTGACATGGGAATTGTTCATCAGATGCTTGTTTGTCAGATAATATGAGGCAAAATTGTGTTTCATTTCCTTCACAAATGTTTGAGTGGATTATTAGTCTGTCTACATCTCCAAAACACAAAATGCCCTTTCCACCTTGTGATGTCATAAAGTAGTAGTTTTCAACCTTTTACCTTATGTCCGGTAGAGATTGGCATTTCCCGGGCTGAAATCATTCAAATGATTCTAATGAAGGTGTATGGAGTTTAAAAATACAGTGGGGCACATCCTGTATTACTACATGACATCACAAGGTGGAACAAGGAGTGTTTTTCATTTGAGAAAAGAATTATATATGCAGGGTTTGTGTGTTAAAACACGTGTGAATGAAACAAAACAGACCTCCAGGTATGTTTGTGATGAGGAAACATTATAACTAGTGCTGTCAGGCGATTAAAAAAAATAATCTAATTAATTACAGGATTTGTAATTAATTAATCTAATTAATCGCATTTTAATAAATTTTTTAGGTGGTTTATTGTGCTCTCCCACAGTGCAAAAAAGGTGTCAAACGTGCGATTTATAGTGGTACAGTGAAAAGACTGCAGACTTCCCATTTAAGTCTTTAAGTTTTTCAGTCTTTGGCTCGCTTTCTTTCTCTCTGACAGACTGCTGACAGACCTGCAGAGTTACCTTTATAACCCCCTTTCCCCCTCCCGCATTACAGAACATTCATTCGAAAGCTCATTTACACCATTCCACTATTAAATGGCAAATATTTCTGGTGCCAAAAGGTGAGCACGTACAGTAGTTTTCATGCAATGTCAATAAATAATATGCAAAGCTTCAAATATACAGAGAATACTAATAATTGCCCAAAATAATTGCCCGTGCAAATTACTCATGGCTCACATGACCCCCGGAACCCACGGGTTTGCCAGATCTCACCGCGGGAGGAGGAAGAATGCGGCCGCGTGGTAAGTAAATGATCAGGTTTAGCAATTTGGATGGGCAAAACTGGCACTTCAAAGTGTGCAGCCTTAGTCGCGGCAGAACACGCTGGAGAGGTTATGCTCTCCGCGGGGACAGCGGGCTTAGGAACGGACCTGCTCCGTCACATTTTTCTAAATAAACTTGCCATTCAAAGGCCCCGCACGCCAAATTTAAAATGTGCGCGCATTGAATTGCTGCTCATAATTAATTGCGTTAATTTTTATAACACGTTAATTTGCGGTGTAATTAATTAATCTAATTAACGCGTTAAACTGACAGCCCTAATTATAACATATCAAAAAATAGCATAACAGGGGCCCTTTATATCAGTCAATCAGACATTAATAATTATTGGCAAAAGGCTTCCTCCGACTGTCCAGAGTCACTAATTAGAAATTCATATATTCTATACTCTCTAACCACCACAGCAGCAGAACTCCCCAGCTTCTCAGCCTTTCCATCTTCTTCTGGTTAGATGCGCAGTTGGTAAAATTCTCCAGCTGAGTTAGTCCTGCCCAAGTTAGCTCAAGATCTGAAGATGGGTCCCCACTCTGCTCCTGACAGGTTACCACAGTAGTATTGAAGGATGTGTCAAATGCAGAGGACAAATCCTTACCAGGACTACACGTGTATTTCAACTGGCACATTTCTAACCAACACAAACACAAGATAGAGTGACATTTAAGTAGGCTAATTATTGGTTGGATAAATGAAAGCAAATTGGACCATTCCCTGCTTGAATCACCCGAGAGACAGATGATTACACAGTACTAAATGTAAATGAGCTGTTAAATGAGTTAAAGATGTTGGCTCAGCAGATGGCATTAGTCTCATTCACTTTCTGTGTTTTGTTGATTCCCGCTGATCTCGCCACACCTCGGCCCTCCTGCTGAGTGGAGCTTTCTGTCAGCCAAAAATACATAAAAATACATCTGCTACTACTCATTTAACTCATCACAGAAGCTAATGGATGTTTAGTCAAATGGGTGATTTTCAGATTCTACAGTGTGGGAATGTCAATTTTTCCTATTGATTACAATGAATTTAGATGAGAAATGCTGTAATAATATTGTAAAAGGTAATTCAAATACAAATGTTTAACTTCTTTTTCTTAAATGTGACTGTCACAAGGGTATAAAATTTGCTAGATTTCAACAAAATATAAATATAAAATCATTCATTTCAGTGGTGTCCCAGCTGTATTAGTACTACTACTACTACTACTAACTATTAGTAGTCTATATCGGGGGTCGCCAACCTGAAGCTCTACCTCTTTTCAAGTAGCTCACCAAGAAATTTCTGAATTATACGTATTGTGTTGAATAACTAAAATCTGATTAATTGCCATTCTTGTGCACTAATAAATGGACAGGGTGGATGAAGAAGTCAATTTTGTTACTTAAGTAAAAGTATCACATGAAAAAATCTACTTAAGTAAAATTATTGAAGAACCTGTTTAAAAATGTACCCATGGTTAAAAGTTGCGAAATGTCTAAACTGAGCATTTGCGATCCTTTTCTGCGTTACAAAAAATCGGAGCTCAAACGGGCGATTTTGAACAAGGCACCTTATTGACGTCAGATCGAAAAAAGAAATGCAAATGCAGTTCCACCCCCGTCTGTCTGTACTCAGCGTCTCTGTAAATCACGCCCAGAGAGTTTGGACTGCGAATGCGCTAGGCAATGCGAAATGCATTTTTTTATTTGCCTGGAGGCACGTCCGAGTGGTTCTAGGCTCGGAAGTCCTTTATCTGAGCCTCTGGACCTTTGAACAGCAGTGGTTTAATTTGATTTTATGTGAAAATGTGTTTATTTTTCAATGGAACGCTTCAAATCTCTCCCCCGTGCAAAAACAAGGAAATGGATCAGCTGTGGGCTCTGAGCTCTGAGCGGAGAGTTTGGCCACGCCCCCACCCTCTACTATTGGGCAGCTCTTTACTCCTCATTTGCATTCAAGCAACAACGCCCAGAATAAAGAGTTTGAGAGAGATATTTATGACTCTTTCTCATCTTATCTCTGTTTCTCATGCACTGAGTGTTGATTTTGAAGAAGGATTCATTTACAGTATTAGGGAACCATTAAGGAGCCATATAAAAGCATCAAGAAGTACCATGTCATGGGATCTTTAAAAAGTAAAAAGTAAAAGGATTTTGCAGAGATTTTTAGAATAATTAAAGGATGAAATGTAGTGATTTTCAAAAAATGTAGCTGATTTTAAGTGATTCAGTTTATTGAATTTGTCTAGCTATTTTTGTGTATTTGGTTTGCTCAAAGTTGGGCCGTACGCTTTATAGGCTCATCGTGGCTCTTATATACACACTTAATTTCTTGCAACCACAAAAATGAGTATGAGCTCTCTGGCATTTCCATTTGTAAAGGTTGGAGACTGGCCTGTCAAATATTATGTCTTATATCAATCAATCACACCTAAATCCTTTAATAGCAAAAGGCTTCCTCCCACTATCCAAAGAAAAAACAACCACAGACCAGCCATTCATATACTCTTTCTCTAACCACCACAGCAGCAGAACTATCAGCCTCCCCAGCCTCTCAACCATTCCACCTACTCCTCTCCACTCATCGCCACTAATATTGACCTATATTTTTTGTTTTGTTTTGTAGTACTTTATTATCCCTGTAGGGAGGTTGTCCTTTGCATTTCACCCATCCTTTCAGGAGCAGTGGGCGGCACATGGGGCGCCCAGGGACCCATCTCCGTGATCTTGCTGGAGGATTTTTACCTAGGAGCATGTTTTGGGTTAATGGAGTTAAACTGAGAGTGCCTGAGAAAACTCACCCACACAAGGGAAGAGCATGCAAACTCCACACAGAAAGGGTGAAGGGTACACCACCTACATCTTTATGGCTTTGCCCAGAATTTTGCAGATTTTTCCTGCACTTATTCAATTACAGGTGTTTTTTTTACCTACCAAAGAATAAACTTAAAATAAAAAAACCTTGACTCTATGTCCATTTGTTAACTGTAAATAACACCACAACTGAGCACTACAAGCCCTGTGTTTTTGTCTCATTAAATACTCCATTTTACCCCAAGCCAAACCGTAGCCTTTTGAACTAGCCTACTACTGCTACTACTACTGTTATTGCTACTGCTACTACTACTACTGTTGTTGCTACTGCTACTACTACTACTATTACTCCTATCTCTGTTTCTGATCCATATTGCAGCATTGTACATGCTACATTAACTTTCACAAATATACTTAAAATAATTTAGTAATTACCTTTCTGCAGGGCTATACCGGAATTTAAAACAAAAAAAAGCTTAGTTTTTTTCCTCAGTAACTTTTGCAGTGGTCCCTTTATTCTATTGTTGTCCAAGTCCGCTGTCCAGTGAGTTCTGTGCATGTCAAATCAAATAGAAACGTTAACTTTTTTCACCAAATGTATAAAACGAACAAAGTGAGAAAAATAAAGAGGAGTGGAGATGCAGAGACAGAGAGCAGCAAAGGGCACAGACCGAGGAGACGGAGAAGACAAAATCCTCAGACTTTAGACTCAGAGGGTAATGGTTTTAGTCAGTGTCACGACTCAGGGCAGATCTCACTCCAATACTGGAGATTTCACTGCATACACTTGTACTGTCAGACCACATGGGAGGCTGGAATGTTAATAACAAGGGCTATATAACAAAAACGCGCTTCATTTTAACACTCTATAAATAATATAGTGGTAAACGTGTTCATTTGACAGGACAGGTGATGTTTCATTTCAAGTTTAATACAGTATGTGGTTTCTTTGCCCAAATCACTATATAATAATGCCAGTTTGATATTGCATTTGATTTATCATTGAGTCATTTAATCCATGGGCTAAAACTAGTCTTTTAAATGGAGAAAAGTACTCAAAATGGTGCCTATAAGCTGAAACCTGTGAAATTAAAAAAAAAATACACAATACAGGGAAACCCATATTTTACCAAATGTTGAACCATGAGTGAAGAACATGTTTTGAGCCCCACCCACTTTGTCCTTACTCTGATACAGTATCATGACAGACAAACAGCTGCTTGGGATACTTACAGACAGTGATTTCTATTATCTGAATCTGAATATACACATAATTGGCTTATATTCTTGAATTATACATTTATAATGAGTCATATCATATAGAAATTGCACAATTGGTTGCATTACTTTTTAACAGCACCAAAAAAGCCAACCTTTATATGCCAAATACCAACTATGTTCCTCACTGTGACTGGAAAAAATGCAGGATTTCTAATTCACTGTCATACATAGAAACATTCCAGGCACAAGCATATCTCCAAGTAGACAAGTATGCGGTGGGCACTCGACAGAAAAGTTGCATAGTGCACTTTTAAGAGAGTTTTCAAGAGAATTGTTTTGGTCCCGACTCAAGACTAAAGAATCATTGAGATAACAAAGTGCTTAGTAGTAATAAACGGAGAAATGGTCACGAAAATGTCCACTACACAACACTGAATCAGCACAGAGAAATATTCAATGGGCAGATGACAGTGATTTGAGAATGGCTGATTTATTACAACTAATGAGGGACTTTCTGCTCCTGAAATAGAAAGAACGCTTCATGTTTTTATTTTTCCTATGGTCCAATAATACTGTCTGTGTGCGGCTAATTTAACAGTTGTGTGTGTGTGTGTGTATGTGTGTGTGTGTGTGTGATACACGTGGACCGAGGGGCAGATAGTGAATGAGGAAACACATGAGTGCATATTTTATTGGTTCAGTGGTCATTTACCCATGACATTCAGGTCAACTAAAGTCATCATTCAGACAATCTTAGAGCGATGGGTATGTATAAGTAAATCAATATGATAGTATGTTTGGCTTTAAAGCAGGGGTTTAAAACATGCGGCCCGGGGGCCAGATCCGGCCCTCCATGACCTTTAATCTGGCCCTCTGATGATTTTCTATTAAAGATCCCATGACATGGTACTTCTTGATGCTTTTATATGGCTCCTTAATGGTTCCCTAATACTGTAAATGAATCCTTCTTCAAAATCAACACTCAGTGCATGAGAAACAGAGATAAGATGAGAAAGAGTATTTTTTCTCCCTCAGAACAGGTCATAATGGGAGTTATTGCTTGAATGCAAATGAGGAGAAAAAACCTGGCCAATAGTAGAGGGTGGGGGCGTGGCCAAACGCTCCGCTCTCCGCTGTAGCCCACAGCTGATCCATTTCCGTGTTTTTGCACGGGGGGAGAGAATTGAAGCGTTCCATTGAAAAATAAACACATTTCCACAGAAAATAAAATTAAACCACTGCTGTTCAAAGGTCCAGAGGCTCAGATAAAGGACTTCCGAGCCTAGAAACACTCGGACGTGCCTCCAGGCAAATAAAAAAACACATTTCGCATTGCCTAGTGCATTCGCAGTCCAAACTCTCTGGGCGTGATTTACAGAGACGCTGAGTACAGACAGACGGGGGTGGAACTGCATTTGCATTTCTTTTTTCGATCTGACGTCAATAAGGTGCCTTGTTCAAACTCGCCCGTTTGAGCTCCGATTTTTTGTAACGCAGAAAAGGATCGCAAATGCTCAGTTTAGACATTTCACAACTTTTAACCATGGGGGGGGCTAAACAGGGTAGGGGAGCTCACATTAACGATCAAAAACCTCAGAAAGTGAAAATTTCATGCCATGGGACCTTTAAAATATTTTAATAATATTTTAATTTTCTATTAAAATATTGGTAATTTTCTGCCGCTTTTCTGTGGAGCTTAGCATAGCAGCGTCTCCAGCGCCTCTGTGCGTGGCCCCTCCCACCAGAGCAGCACAAATGAAGACTCGCCTCTTTCCAAACGCTCTTAAAGGGCCATCGTTTTGACTGTCGACCGTGACACCCTCATCAGCAAAATGTCAAAAATGAGAAAAGTGGACGCCGAGTGCAGGATTTTCCAACAAGAATGGACTAATCCCTATTTGTTCAGGAGGTGAATGGGAAACCTGTACACTTGGTGTGTTTGCAACAAGTGGCGAGAAGACAGAAGATAAACTAATTATTGCTGGACTAAAGAAACAGCAGTCTGTAATAGATTTGTGTTTCTCTGCACAAATGTTTGGACTTATTGCTATTTTTGGAGTATATTTGCCATGAGTTTTCTGATCCAGCCCCTTTGAGATCAAAGTCGGTTGAATACAGCCCCCGGACCAAAAAGAGTTTGACACCCCTGCTTTAAATATCTATGTTACAATGTTGTTTCCATACTTGGAGTTCTGTTTCATTTCATTCACATGTTTAACACACAACCCCCCCCCAACCCTGTTTGAGTTCTTCTCTCAAACAGAAAACACTGTTCCATCTTGTGATCTCGTGGTAATACAGGTGTTTTTTTTAACACCATACACCTTCACTAGAATTACTTAGATGAGTTCAGCTCTGGAATAGCCAATCTCTACTGAACTGAAGGTAAAATTTGCTGTTAACTGCAAAACAGCTGGCATCACAAGGTGGAATGAGTATTCTGAGCTTTGGAGATGTAGACAGCCTAATAACAAAGAGTTACTCAAACATGTGAATGAAATAAAACACAACTCCAGGTATGTTTTTGATGAGGTAACAACAGGGTTTAAAGCTCATAAGAGTCATGTTTGCGTAATATAGGACCTTTGAATACAGTGTCTTGACTCTTTCATTTGATCGTGAAATCATCTTGTGACACCCAACTCAGTGCGACCCCCCACTTGGAGTACCATTACTCCATAGCGCCAATTTAGTCTGACCTAGAACTAAAACACAATTCATTGGACAGTAAGAGCCCAAAGTAACACAGGGAGGGCATCCAGGCTTCACTTACAGAAACTGTTGACCAGGCCTGGACTGGTAATTGGGCATACCGGGCATTTTCCCGGTGGGCCGACAGTCCTCGGGGCCGATGCCCTTCTTCTTCTTCTTCTTTTTTTTTACTTAGAGACCGGCCCACAATTTAGGACTGAACCAGGACTAAACCAGGACTAAATCAGGATTGAACCAGGACTAAACCAGGACTAATTACATCTAAATCAGGACTAAATCAGGATTGAACCAGGACTAAACCAGGACTAATGACATCTAAATCAGGACTAAATCAGGTCTGAACCAGGACTAAACCAGGAGTAATTATGAGGGGCCGGTCTAAGCCAAAAATGCCAGGGCCATTTTTTTGTCCCAGTCCAGACCTGCTGCTGACTGACTGCTACAGCACTCAATTCAACTCATATACAACAAGATATACATTAAGTCAGAATTTCACTACATAAAAGCAAAATCAAAGAAATAAGCAGGCTCAGAGTGGGTTTCAATATTGCATGAAGCTAACTTGAAGCTAAGTCAGATCTTTTGGCAATCCCCAAGCAGGAAGGAGGAAACCATGATGGAAAGAACACAAAACTGGTATTAAATTAGCGGCTTTAGTTTAGTGCTGACTGGATGCTGACACGTACCATTGAGCCTTTCAATAAGTTATACGCTGCTTGGACAGACAATTTCTCTGCTGTACGTAGCATGGAGGCTAGTGTGATTGTGAAAGACTGGGAGGGCTCCTATAGGGCTCATGTGGGATTTGAATCTAGGCCAAAAGTGAAAGATGGGGGGCCCTATACTGTAATATAAAGCAGCTTTCAGATAACATAGACTGAATGCATGTGTATAGAGTGCACAAGGAGCAAAGCTGAAAATAACTAAGAAGACCCAAGAGTGGTTCATGAAGCTTTTAAATGTGATTACAAGGCTGAGGTTACAGTGGGTGTAGTAAATAATCATAAAGTTGAGACATCATGTATAAAGAAGTAGACTAAAGGAGTGTGACATCACCTATCGCATTTGGCTCCAGTCAAATGAAGCTGACCGATGCTAGTAGTTAGTAGTGAGCAGTTATAGGAGCGAATTTGCAGCCAGTTCCATATTAGAAAAAGGAATTTATTTACAGATATCACATATAGTGGGTTAATATGTTCACTTCCTATTTGGAACATTTTTGAGTTTTGTAACAAAGCTGTATAACAAATAATTTCTGTAAAAAAACATAGAAATATACAGTAGTTTCTTCATATAATTCATATTTTAAAATAATCCATATAAAAAATTCCGTATTTATTTTTCTGTATATCAACCACTAATACAACTCCTTTACTGTGATTTATTATCCCGTATTATAGCCACCCTACTTCAGTAAGTTGAAATATGACCCTCATTACAAAGTTTACCCCTATCACAAAGTCATTACTTTATAAAAGCTATGTTTCCTGCAGCTTTCACCAAAACCATTACATTTGGGTTCAGTGGCTGTGCAGAGGAGCGCCATTTGAACTACACAGTGCCTGTAGTGATGTATGGTGCGTTAAAGGGCATCCGTGAAGTGCAGAGATTAGCCCTGAGATCTGTCCTGCTCTGTTTTAATGTGGTGATTGTGTGTTTAAGTTCACTATAGTCTCTGCTCGTCCCTGTCAAATGAATGAGGTTCTGGTTGTGTGCACTTTATCCAGAGGGACTAATAGCCCCCAATGCCTTTAAAGCAGAGGTCTTCAACAGGGGGGTCGCGAAATCTTTTGATTTCACTTTAAAATAATATAATTTTATATTTTATAGTGTAAAATACAGTATTAACCTGTGTATTATTTCCTTGTATTGGATGTACCATAACAGAGTAGCAATGTTTATACATGACACTGAGCTCAATTTAATATAAAACACAATTCTATGCCGTATATATAGTAGGGGGTCCCTGGCCCAGTTGGCCATCTGTTTAGGGGTCCCTAGCCTGAAAAACATTGAAGACCCCTGCTTTAAAGCATGACTCGATGAATTCTACTGTATTTAAAGGGGATGATCCCATTTCTTTCTGTGTAAAATTAGTTTTGCACCAGTTAGTGTTTCACATTACTAAAGATACTCAAATTTCAAACTCAACTTGGATACTAAGGAATAGCGTAGATGCTCAGTACTGATTCCAATACCACAATGATAATAAAAAATACTATTTATTTAGACAATAGAATGTAATTTTCAACATTAAATTATAGCACTTTCTTTAATATTACCACATGGCCTTATATCTGTGTATTTCCTCAGTGGTTCAGGTAGGTTCCATAGTGGTCCATGGGCGTACACTAGTCTATGTGGTCTTGTACTTGTTCTGATACAGCTCAAGATTGTTCTAAAGATATTCAGGAAAGGTTCATTTCTGTCTTGTAAATGTGACCATTTCAATCAATACCTGCTCAGATGAGTATTTATTTTTAGTAGTAATTTTTTTTGTAGTTTTAGTATTGATTAGTATCTGATTTTCAATACTTTTGACAAGCTTAGACCCAGATATAAAGTACACACAGCTGAAATCAGTGGTGGAGCATTATAAAGTAAAAACAGTGAAGTACTGTACTTAAGTACAAATTGTAGGTGTCTGTACTTAACTTGAGTACATTTTATAGTGGATATAACACATTAATAATCTGAGAAAACACAAATATACAAATAAAAACAGCAAAGAAAAAACATTTGATTCAATTGTTTCTGTTGAACAAAATTCTGCACAAATCTGTACCAAAATCACTACACTATTTGAAAATGTATGAGATCTCAAAATCTGCAGAATAAAAGTTTACTTTTTACTGTTGAAGTACATTTTAAACACATATGTTAATACTTTTCATTAGTATGTTTTTGCTTCAGTATCTCTACTTTTACTTAAAGGTGCATTGTGGAACTTTTCTGGTGGAAGGTCCATCAAATGCTTTTCTCCATGGAGATGTTATTGCTTAGTCAGGAATGTTTCACAGTATGGTATTAAACCTTTATATCTTCAAACCAGACCAAGTTACAGGTCAGATCTATGGAGAGGTGACCCCACTCAGTCTCAAAACTCATCTTTTTAGAAAAGCATACAATATTTTATGATATTTTTAATTGTTTTTATGATGTTTTTAATTGTTCTTTTATGTTCTTTTACAACGTTTTATGATGTTTTTAATGTTCTTTTATTGTTGCAAGTGTAGCACTTTGAGATTTGAGGTCAAATGTAAAGTGCATTATAAATAAAATTTATTATTATTATTATTATTATCAGTCAGAATGTTTTTCTAGGTATGTTTGAGCTAAAAAATCATCTGTAATTTATTAAATGTAAAGTAGAGCTGTTTAATGTCATATTGTGGAACATACCAGGCAGAGCAATGACATATCCATAGAAACAAGATGTCAGGCCCTCCAACAGAAAAATTACACAATGCACCTTTAAGTAACAAAATTGAGTACTTCTTTGAGTACTTCTTCTACCACTGGCTGAAATACAAAAGACCCATCTATGTCTATATGATGAGTAGGTGTTTTTATTCTTTAAAATGGCTGCGTGTAGGACTGCAAGGCAAGTTTTGAGTAATCAGTGATTTTCTTTGCACGTGAATTCAGGACAATACAGGATTACTCTAACATCTAGTCTAAAATGCAACTTTAATAAGCAAGCTAATGATGAGTGAACACTGTTGACTGTTTTGAAATATAAATGCCACTAGAACTGATTAAAGATAAAAAGAAGAAAATGTATTATCCAAAAATGATGTGGTGAAATCAGTTAAATCAGATAGAAGGACACTGAATGATAGAAAACTCCAACATAAAGCAGTGACAGTGATTTGAATATGGTGGGGGTTTTTTTTTACATGAAAAGCCCATCTGCTCGTCTCAGTAGACTGTCTCTGTTCACTCCTGCACCAATAACACAAGCTCCTGAGCAGCCATCCCCAACAGTCTCCCTCATACAGACATATACTGTACAGGCTCTTATGTGGTGAACAACCAGTGGTGAAAGTAAAGCGGTGCGCACCGGAACACAGCCGCAGCACCGCTAAGAGAATATGGTTAAATGTCCCATGGCATGAAATTTTCACTTTCTGAGGTTTTTGAACGTTAATGTGAGCTCCCCTACCCTGTTTAGCCCCCCCCCATGGCTAAAAGTTGTGAAATGTCTAAACTGAGCATTTGCGATCCTTTTCTGCGTTACACAAAACCAGTGTTGAAACGGGCGAGTTCGGACAAGGCACCTTTTTGACGTCAGATCGGCAAATGCAGCTCCAGCCCCTCCCTCTGTCTCCGCTCAGCGTCCCTGTATATCCCGCCCATAGAGTTTGGACTGTGAATGCGCTACAATGCGCTACAATGCGAAATGCGTTTTTTTATTTGCCTGGAGGCACGTCCGAGTGTTTCTAGGCTCGCAAGTCCCTTACCCGACCCTCTGGACCTCTGAAATACCAGTGGTTTAATTTTATTTTCTGTGTAAATATGCTTTTTTTCATTGCAAAGTCTCCCATCTGTCTTCCTGTGTTAAACACGGAAGCGAGCAGACAGCGGTGCAGAGCTGCGCTTCCAGCGGGGGAAACCCGCCCCCCTGCTCCTTAGCCAATCTCTCTGTCCTTCTCATTTGCATTGAAGCAGCAACACCCAGAATAAAGCATTTTACACACATATCTAGCCTCATGAAGACTGTCAGAGTCATATCTCATGCAGTGAGTGTTGATTTTGAAGAAGGATTCATTTACAGTATTAGGGAACCATTAAGGAGCCATATAAAAGCATCAAGAAGTACAGTACCATGTCATGGGACCTTTAATGGTGGCCAAAACCCACATTTGAAAAAAAAAAGTAAGGTGCGCTATTTAAGTAGAAAACACAAACAACCACACTATGCCATTCGAGAATAACTGAAAGCTACCCAAAACTCTCGTGCAGAGATCTCTGCAGTCTGTTAAGCAAGGATTGTCAAAACTTATCTGACTGTAGCCGTGAAAGTCGCCTAAACCATTGCGAGGCGGTGCTGCGCACTGGTAGAAGATTTAAGGCCGGCGCGCTGTCTGCACCTGTAAGAGAGGGTTTATGCTGACAAAAAAAAAATGAAATAATTAAGTATATTTAAAAAGTTATTTATCTATGAAAAAGGTGTAAAAAAAAAAACGGGTAAAACAAGTTTGTTTGTTTTAAAAAACGGTAAAGTGATGCACTGGACATTATAGCACCTGTAAGAAATGAAAACTACTTTCACCACTGTGAACAACACAAAGGAATACATATGGATTTTATCTAGGCCTATTGTAATGTATGCATGCTGGAATTAGTTACCTGGCCAGCCAAATGATATCTCTCTGTATTTCCTATACAGCGCGATACCATTTGGACACCCTCGCTCCACCCTCACTCCTCCGGTTAAAAACGGACTCCGCGATTCTGATTCGTTCAAAGATGGTGACGTCAGTGCACCCGCCTTTGCCCGCAAAGTCACTCTTAGGCAGCGGAAGTTCCTCCTCAGTTTTGAATCAAGATGGCGCAATCTCTGATTGGTTCACTTAGCTGTCTGTCTACGCGCAACGGCAGCGCATTTTGGACCAAGCGTTACCAGACTCACCGCTGTTACAGCGATGAGTCATGGATTCTTCCAGGCAATGGAATTAGGGCTGTCTGGGCAATATGGAAAAATATAAATAACGTAAAAAAACAAACTTTTAATCTGTGCCATTCAACATAAAAAATAGTCACATTTCTGAACTCAGATCCAAAGGTTGGCAGTTCGAATCCCGCACTCAGTATAAACGTTGTTGAGGGAGCGGTCAGACTGGCCCACAGGTGTGTCCGTGTACACTGGTGTATGAATGTGCATGTGAATGGGTGAGTAGTTCTTTGATGTATTTGAGGTAGAAAAGCACTAAACCAAGTACTTTTACTCACAGAGGATTGGCTGTGGACCTGTTGTTGTTTTTCATTTACATTAAGGTTTAGTATTTTGAATATAATTTATTGTCATGTCAGTCACCCACCCACACACCTCCACCAGGAAGAAACACACCTCCACCAGAAGGACCCTCTTGTGACTCACCTCCAGCCACATGTCCTTAAAAGTAAACAAATAGCCATCATACCAAAAGACACAAATATCCACTGTTTCCTGTCTGTTGTTTTCAAAGTAAAGTTACAAAAGTGAATCTAAACAAGCAGAGAAGAACAGATATAACACAAAGCTAGTTATTTTCAAACTAGAAATGCAATTTACTGGTGATTAAATGTGTTTGAAGTGCTTCTGAACAATTTGAAATGAGTTTCATCACCTTGAATGACCTTTAAAGATCCCATGACATGGTACTTCTTGATGCTTTTATATGGCTCCTTAATGGTTCCCTAATACTGTAAAGGAATCCTTCTTCAAAATCAACACTCAGTGCATGAGAAACAGAGATAAGATGAGAAAGAGTAATTTTTCTCTCTCTGAACAGGCCATTATGGGCGTTGTTGCTTGAATGCAAATGAGGAGAAAAGAGATGGCCTATAGTAGAGGGTGGGGGCGTGGCCAAACTCTCTGCTCTCCGCTCTCAGCTCTCAGCTGTGCGCTCTCTGATCCATTTCCGCATTTTTGCGTGGAGAAGAGATTAGAAACGTTCCATTGAAAAATAAACACATTTCCACAGAAAATCAAATTAAACCACTGCTGTTCAAAGGTCCAGAGGCTCAGATAAAGGACTTCCGAGCCTAGAAACACTCAGACGTGTCTCCAGGCAAATAAAAAAAACGCATTTCGCATTGCCTAGCTCCTCCGCAGTCCAAACTCTCTGGGCGTGATTTACAGAGACGCTGAGTACAGACAGACGGGGCTGGAACTGCATTTGCATTTCTTTTTTCAATCTGACGTCAACAAGGTGCCTTGTTCAAAGTCGCCCGTTTGAGCTCCGATTTTTTGTAACGCAGAAAAGGATCGCAAATGCTCAGTTTAGACATTTCGCAACTTTTAACCATGAAGGGGGGCCTAAACAGGGTAAGAGAGCTCACATTAACATTCAAAAACCTCAGAAAGTGAAAATTTCATGCCATGGGACCTTTAATAAAGAATGAACCAAGTCAACCACTGATAGAAAGTGTAATTAAGTCATTCATAAAGGAAACTAATGACAATGTGTGAAGAGTACAGAGGTGGTATGCTCTTAGGACTCAATCAAACACGTAATATCTTCAAAAATCTGGATAAACCTGTCTGAAACTGGAAGAGAAACAAGTGATTCACCTGTGTTGCCTACAAACATCACAATTATTTTTTTATTTTGCTCTCATTAAAATTAAACAGAGAGAAGACTTATAGAGATACCAGATTGTGTGGACATGCCTACACCATTACTCACTTTTGTGTACATGCATTGAGTTGCCTGGTAACAGAAGAGTTGATGCTCCACCTCAAGCGTGATATTCAGATCTTCCCCCTCATCTCTGGATAATGTGTCTTTCCATTCTGCTGCAATAGACGTTCTAAACCCCAGAGCCCCTGTAGTTCATAGTGTGTTCTACCACTCCACGCTTCACTTCATTAACAACGCATGGGAAAAATACTGCACCTTATTCATGTATTTTACTATGACAGCCCAGAAGGATAAATTAAGTTATATATTTCAACCTATATTTACTCATAGCTCAACTCATATGCAATCACTGACCTCAAATATTAGCGATTTGTGTGTTACGACGGTGCAGATCTTGCTAAGCCACTGAATTATCGAATCATGTGAATAATTGATTGTTTCTGAAGCGCGTTCTTTAGTTTAAACCATAAATAATACATCTTTACTGCATACATGGCTTTCCTGATATGTTTCAGTTCTACTGTCCTCTGTCATGTAAAAGACTATACCACTTTAAATACATTTTAGATATATTTACTATAGACTTAAAGGAGAATTAAAAATTTTACAATCTGAGCCTTATTTCGGTAATAAAACAAGTTGTTTTACTCACCCATAGCACTTTGGTGTCATATGGAGCACTTCCAGAGATGTTTTGGATTAGCGATCTCCGTATGTGAGTTCTCGGGGCACATGTTTGTGGTCTCCAAATAACACAAACTTTAGCACTTTTCAAATTATAGAAGCTCAATGTCTTAGTCTACGCTTTCGTTTGAGTCAAAAGTGGCCCGTAATCCGAGATTTAGCCATAGTTTCGAGTAGATGAGGAGGCCAGTGTGCATGTGCGGAGTCACAGCTTATTTCACTCTCAGCTCTCGGGACCCAAACATGAAACGCAAAGCTGTAAATTATGGATAAATCTCGGATTACAGGCCACTTTTGACTCAAACGAAAGTGTAGACTAAGACATCGAGCTTCTATGATTTGAAAAGTGCTAAAGTTTGTGTTATTTGGAGACTGCTCGGCGCATATATTATATGCCCCGAGAACTCGCGTTACGGATATCGCTAATCTAAAACATCTCCGGAAGTGCTCCATATGACACCAAAGTGCTATGGGTGAGTAAAACAACATGTTTTATTACCGAAATAAGGCTCAGATTGTAAAAAAAAACATGAATTCTCCATTAATAAAGACTTTTTTTTTTTAAATAAACAAATGTTTATTAATAATAAACAATTAACTACTTAAGGTTTCTATACTACACAAACTGGTTTTAAGCCATGCTAGATTTTTGTTGTTGCCTCCTCAGAAACATACCTGGAGTTGTGTTTTGTTTCATTCGCACAAGTTTGAGTAATCCTTTGTTATTATTCTGTCTACATCCCCAAAGCTCAAAATGTTCTGTTCCACCTTGTGAGTTTTCAAGTTAACAGCTCCTTTTACCTTTAGTTCAGTAGAGATTGGCAATTCCAGGACTGAAATCACTCAAATGATTCTCGGTGCAGGTGAAAGTGTATGGAGATTAAAAACACAGTGGAGCACTTTCTGTATTACCACATGACATCACAAGGTGGAACAGAGCCTAAATATGCAGGATTTGTGTGTTAAACATAATGATGACATAATGAAACAAAACACAACTCCAGGTATGGTGGTGATGAGGAAACAACATTATAACATGGTATAAAGAGCCAACTTTGCATAATATAGGACCTTTAATAAGCCTGGATCATTCTTAATAAACTATTTGATATTGAGTTCAGTGTTTATTAAAAGTCTAGTTATTATAGTTATTAAAGTTATTAAGTTATTAAGTCCCCCAAGAAAAACACCTTTGAGTGACTTGCTTTGATGTTGTCTCCTACCCGCTTGGAAAGATAATTTTATCCCACACTCTTTGTGCTGTGCCTCAAAATGCGATTCCCGTTGCTAGCCTAGTGTAGCGTCATAATGTAGTTTTTAGTATGCTCCTCACACGCTTTGGTCTGCAAATGTCAAAGCTATGCTCATATGGGCCATCCACATTTCTAGCTGCTAAGATTCAGCCTTCTTCATAGCAAGTCTAATTATTCAATCAAAATTACCACGTTGTCTCCCTGAGTGTTAAAATATTCAGAGGCCGGCGGTTGCACAAGAACCGACTCATGTTTGAAATGCCTGGGATGGACTCAGAGTAGACTAAAACGCAATTTGCAATTTTAAATCAGGCAAGGTTAAATGTCCTCGATGTACTTTTGAAATACACTTTGTCATCTGTGTTCATCTTGTGTTTTTGTTGATATTAATGCAAGAATGTGTATCTGGTTTTTACTGTCTTAAAAAGATGAAAAACAGAACTAGTCCATTTGAAACATTTGCAGTGGAAACATTTGAAGTTATTGCTCACTTACCTTAGGCATTCCGAGCATCCTAATTATTCACCATGATGAATTTATAAGAGCTTTTCACAATTCCGGGGCAATGTTAAGTTTGAGATACTACTGCGGTTTTGCGCTATCAAAGCTTCATTGTATTCGGTAAAATGATAATAAATCAGAAAGAAAAAGAAACATGAAATTTTTCTGCTAACTTTGGAGGTGCAGTCACATTTCCTTTTGCAGTGGATTTTGACTTTATTGTAATAAATTAAAATGTTGTGATGGGTTATGTTGCACTCTCATTGTACACTTTTTACATTAGCAGCAATGTTAAATAAACTGCATGTTTTGTTTCTGTTTTTTGACTGAATGATTTTTGCAGAATTAATTGACTTTGAGCAACAGACAATGGTCATAACAAAGAAAAAACAAACAATACAGGACGGGATCTACTTTTTTAAACTCCACACACCTTCATTAGAATTGTTTGGGTAATTTCCACCCTGGAATGGCCAATCTCTACTGAACAAAAAGTAAAAACTAGTGGCTAAAAACTACCACTACATGACATCACAAGGTGGAACACAGCATTTTGAGCTTTGGAGATGTAGACTTATAATGCAGGGTTACTCAAGCGTGTATGTTTGAATGAAACAAAACACAATCCCAAGTATGTTTTTGATGAGGTAACAATATTATAACTTGGCATAAAGCTCAAAAGTGTCAATTTTGTGTAATATAGGACTTCTAAAGGATACATATTATGCAAAATCACCTTCTTTAGTCTTTTAACTTTTGACTTGTTCTCTCTTTCCTCATTAGTTGTACAGTAATCCCTCGTTTATCATGGGGGTTAGGTTCCAGAAATAACCCGCAATAAGAGAAATCTGCGAAGTAGGACAACTTATACAACATATTTTACAATTATTCTACATGTTTTAAGGCTGTAAATGCCTCACCACACACATTATACGCTTTTCTCAGACTGGAATTAACCTTTTCTCACATTTGTCTCTAGTTTAAACACTCAAACTTTCATAGATTTTCAACAAAATGTATTAATAGTGATGCGTGGCGGGAGACACGGCCCCGGAAGCCCCCCGCCGGACACGCGAGGAGCACTGCCACGTCCCGGGACGCGACGCGCACCAACCCCTTGGAGAAGTGCGCGACACGTGCACCCCTCATCGTGGACAAATCCGTGACAGAGCAGCGTGACCGGCATGAGGCCGCGTGTACACCGGGGCTGCGAGCACGAGACCAAACCGCGGCGTCCGGACCGCGTCCTCTCAGCCCGAGCCACAAACCAGCCGCACGAAACCAGCAAAGAGTGGTTTAATCCTGGTTTAGACCTGGTCCAGTCCTGGTTTAGTCCAGGTCTAGACCTGGTCCAGTCCTGGTTTAGTCCAGGGCCAGTCCAGGTTTAGACCTGGTTTAGACCTGGTCTAGACCTGGTTTAGTTCTGGTCTAGACCTGGTTTAGTCCACGTTTAGTCCTGGTCTGGTCTCTTAGCCAATCAGGATGCAGAACACAATGTTACACTATAAAAAAAATGTTGCACTATAAAAAAATAGAAAAAAATAAATAAAAAATCCGCAAAACACCGAGGGCGCGAACAGTGAACCGCAATAGAGCAAGGGACCACTGTATTTCGATTCATACATGTTTGAGTAATCCTGCATTATCCTGCGTAAAAATATCTTGATTCACCTACCCCCTATCCTTGCCCACATCCTTGTACTTAGTTGACAGACTCATAAAATACCACGTAGCACCTTTTCAATAATAAATAATGTCTAAATGAAAATCTGCAGCTGGCTACAGTGAATTGCCACTGTACGAGGTGGGGCAGCTTTTAACAGGAATCAATAGTCATTTGTATTATTAAGTCTTTTCAAATCAATACAATGAATGAAATGTAAAATTAGAGTTACAGAGTCTATTCATGTATAGCTCAATACAAAGTACCTGAAAAAGCAATAATATGTCTTCTTTCACACAGAGATGGTTACAGGGGGCAGACTGCAGGGTGGTGTCACGATGGATGGGACAGGTTGCAAAATCACTCCCAAATGTGTTTTCTTCTGAACCTATTTTTCAGCAAACTGGACATGGAATTAAGATTGCCTGCGTTGTTTGGAGGATCTGACAGGTGGCATCTCAAAGTGTGACAATGCTCCTTTCTTTCTCTCCCTTCTGTATTTTTCTCTACCTCCCTCCCTCACTTCCTCTATCTCTTTCTTTTTCTCTGCCTCTCTCTGTTCCTCACCCTGTCTCCACTCTGTTTTTCTCTCTCTAAGTTTCCTCTTTCAATCTGTCCTCCTCCCTCTCACCTTCTCTCCTCTCTCTCAGTCCCCACTTTTTTTCTTTCTCTCCTCTTCTCCCTCTATCACTCCTACATCTCTCTTTATCTCTCCATCCCCATATCTCTCTCCCCCTCCTCCTCCCTCTCTCTCCTCCTCAATCCCCTCACTTTTATTCTTCCTCTCCCCCTCTCCCTACCCTGTACCCCACTATCCTCCCCTTTCATTTTCTCTCTACCATCCTCTCTTTCTCACTCTAGCTATTTTTCTATCCCTCATATCCCATCTCTCCATCGCTCCTTGCTCTCTTTTTCTCTACCCTTTGATCTTTCTACCTCGCCCCATCTCACCCTCTCTCTACACCCTGCCCCCCTTTCTCTTTCTCACCGTCTTTCCTCTTACCCCTCTTTCTTTGTCAACTCCCTCCCTCTCCCCACACCGTGTTACTCTCTCCCCTTGTCTTTCCTCTCCCTTTCTTCTCTCTCCCCCTCTCTCCCTCTATCTCTGCTCCTCCCTCTGTCTGAGGTGTGAGGAGCTCTCAGGTCTGTGGGAGGGTCTGGACCGTTGCCCTGGTCATTTTGGCTTTTCGCTCGTACACAGATTGAGCTGAGTGCGGAGGCGGTCACTGGGGCCCATCTGTGCTGTCTGCTGTGCCCCTTGAGGAAGAGGAGGAGAAGGAGGTGGAAGTGGAGGATGGAAATTGCACAAAGGAAAACTGGGATTGGCAGACAGATGCAAAGCACTCTGGGTAATGGCGGGTGAGTCAGGGGCGTCGTATGGCTGTGCACTGTGGAGCTGACATGTTAACCAGTCATTAGAGCCATCTGGACACTTGGAGTGGAGGTGGAGGAAAATATTTACACAGGTCTTTAGCCTTCAAACACTTGAGTCTTATATGAGTCTTATGACTTTTGTGTGTGTTACTACGGTCTTGAGTAAGTACTGCCAACTCACATTCATTTATTGCTGGCAACAGTTGACTGAGCACACACAAACCAAAAAATATGCAGTTCAATCACTACTCCAACTAATGCATTCTGTAGTACTTGTACTGTAACTCACTGTAAGGAGAAGTACAGCAAGTACAGGTGAGTTGGGTTCAAACTATGTGGTGTAAACAGGACTTTAGTATTTGCTTGTCTTTACCTGCACAAAGAGGATAACTTTATTCCATATACAATCAACACCAAATGAAAAACAAGAGAAGAGAAAAAAGTGCACATGTTCTGTGCATATGGAGCAGAGACAATCGATAATGTTTTATAGCTACACATTGGAAGTACACAAATGAGCCTCCAGTGTGAATGACGCAAGTCACAGTCCATACACGCCTACAAGGGTGCAAAGATAAAGCTCCTCATCCTCAGACAAAACGCTCTGAATAATGTATGATATTATCAAATGAAGTCTGTATTTTCACTTCTTAATCCTCTGTAAGTTTATTTGATATTTTTTCACCATTAGATGGCAGATGAATCCTGTCCCTCGTCACCTGGCCCCTCCCCTGTCCCTTCAGCTGACCTTTGCTCAGGCTCACCTGTACTCTCTTCTTCTGTCGGGACAAAGCTGACACACTATCAGACAGCAGTAATGTAGATAGAATTTGATGATGATATGTGAAAATACAACAGGGGTGGGTCGGCAGTCTAATAACACTTAATAGTTTTAAAGAGGAGCTGTGTAACTTATCTACGCCTGCTTGTCTCCATGGCAATGTTATGGTATGGCTGTATGGAATTATACTTATGTATCTTATGAGTACTAAGATTTTATTTTAGCACATATTATACACATATACATGTACGTATTTATTTTTGCCCTGCACCTAACAAAGTTAAAACAAATTGAATTGAAAATTGAAAATTTGTTAAACGTATCTATTCTAAAATATGTACAACAAGTGGTTAGTGTCTTTTTAGAGCAGTTTTCTCTCGGTAATACCTCATTACCCATTATGCACGCGCTGGGTTTCCACGTGTTCTGAGGGCATTACATTGAAATACATTAATTTCTTGGACACTAACACTAACCTTAATCACAGGTAGTATCTGTGATTAGTTATCATTAATCTAACCCCGAATCTTAAAGGTACACTGTGTAGGATGGTGGCGCATTGGTGGATGGTGGGTATTGCAATTCCGGTACTAGATACGGCAGACTTCAAGGGTCACCCAGGCGCGACGTAACGCGGACAGCTCGGCGTACCCGGAGGTGGGTTCACCGGCAGCCGCGCCCGAACCGCGCGCACGTGTGAAGCGCACCCGTCGCTGTGCGCGGGTGGGGGGAATCGGGAACCGGACCGCGGAGGGCGGGGGGCGGTCTGCACTTGGGGGGACGAAGGCGGAACCCGGGGTGCGGGCCCGCGCTGCGACAAAGCCCCAGCCGCAGTAAGTACTCTGTCCTTCTTCTTTTCCTCTTAGATGAAGGTGCTTGCTCCTGCGATGTATGTGCGGTGTAAGTGTGATCCGGCAACATGCTTGTCGTTGTTTATCCAAACACGTACTATCTCGTTGTGCGAAATCCACGCTATAAATAAAACGGCGAACGTGGAGCCCAAAATACAGTATGTCCTTCTGCGGCTCTCGTAATCAAAATGGATGCCTCTACATGGGGAAGATCCCCCTTTAATGCGACTATATCTAAGTCCAACAGAATACTTTGATTTCATGATGGAAGTGAAAAGGCTTGGAAAACACTGTATTTTTGAATGGTATCTTCAATTTCGATAATTAACGGGTAAAAATCTTACACAGTGTACCTTTAACCTCTTTTAACCCATATCTGAAGTTTAAATCATGATGCTGATCTAATAATAATAAAGAAGTATCTGATTTTTGCTCCCAGAATGAGTGCAGCAGATAGCTTTTAGTCCCCACAATCTAATAAATACCCACCCATGTCTTTGTTACCTTTAATGATTCTACACCAGAGTTACATCAACAAGACAGAGCATCCAGCCTTTGTCTAACCTGCTCTCATAAACTCTGGGAACACTGTCCACTGCTGGGGAGAATCATGTAGTCTTGTGGTGTCCTGGGCAGCCCTCAGCCTCATCCCTGAACCGCCACAGTCATAAATCTACCCACAGACAGGGGGCGCTCTCTAGAGGAACATCAGGATTCCACTGAAATTACAGGTCGTTCATCACAGTCTATATTGTCTCTGCTCGCTGGGCTCTTCATCGTGTGTGGAACAGCTAAATCTACACAAGTTCCCAGAGGTCTGCTGCTGTGAGGAAACATGGGGCTCTGTGTTTGTTTTGGGACTGGATGTGTTTAATATGTAGCTGTAATATTATGTTGTCTCTTTAATAATGTATTATTAATTTATGTTTATTTTCTATCTTGTTTAAATGAGAAGAAAATAATCCTGCACTCCGTCTTACTTGCAAAATGTAATGTAAATGTTTCGGCACTAGGCCTTCATCAGGCAAAACAGAATGAAACCTCAGGCGGCCATCTTAAAGGTGTGGCAAACACCCAAGGGTGACAGATCGTAAAGGAACATTGTACCCAAAACAACATAATTCAAAATCCAAAGGCAATCAACATACAGTGTAATGTCAATAATACTACTACTACTAATAATAATAATAGTAGAAAAAATAACTGGGAAATAATAGAAAAATAAATCTGGAGAGTATCTGAATACATATAGATCTCCATCCATCCATTTTCTTCCACTTATCCGGGGCCGGGTCGCGGGGGCAACAGTCTAAGCAGGGACGCCCAGACCTCCTTCACCCCGACACTTCCTCCAGCTTCTCCGGGGGGACCCCAAGGCGTTCCCAGGTCAGCCGGGACACATAGTCCCGCCAGCGGGTCTTGGGTCTTCCCCGGGGGCTCTTCCCGGTGGGACATGCCTGGAACACCTCCCGAGGGAGGCGTCCAGGAGGCATCCAGAACAGATGCCCGAGCTACCTCAGCTGCTCCTCTCGACGTGGAGAAGCAGCGGTTCTACTCCGAGCTCCTCCCGTGTGACTGAGCTCCTCACCCTATCTCTAAGGGTGCGCCCAGCCACTCTACGGAGGAAACTCATTTCGGCCGCTTGTATCCTCGATCTTGTCCTTTCGGTCATTACCCAGAGCTCATGACCATAGGTGAGGGTAGGAACGTAGACTGACCGGGAAATTGATCACAAAGGTCCGGTACAGCGACCGCATCACTGCCGATGCTGCACTGATCCGCCTGTCAATCTCACGCTCCATCCTCCCCTCACTCGTGAACAAGACCCCGAGGTACTTGAATTCCTCCACTTGAGGCAACGACTCCCCATCCACCTGGAGAGGGCAAGCCACCTTTTTCCTGTCGAGAACCATGGCCTCGGATTTGGAGGAGCTGATCCTCATCCCAGCCGCTTCACACTCGGCTACAAACCGCCCCAGTGCACATTGTAAATATGCACCCAACTATAGAATAAGACTGGCGTGCTATATACATATCTACATATACACAGTTAATCTTATAATCCAGCCCACGTCCAACCCAACAGAGGCAAGAACCTAATGATACAATACAATACTTTACAATGCTAAAATGAAAGTAATCGTTAAGACCTTTTAGAGTTAAAGTTTGGAGGGTATGGATCCAGTATGCCTCCCTTTGTTTGAGAAGGCGGTCATGGTCCCCTCCTCTGAGCGGAGGGAGGACAATGCCACAAAAGCCACAAAAGCGGAGTGAGCAAATGTCGTGTCTAAGGTCATTAAAATGTACAGCTACTGGATAATCTCTGTCATTTCTCCTGATGGAGGTCTTATGCTCACTAATTCTTTGTTTGAGTTTCTTTTTTTTTGAGTGGTCATACCTAAATAAGCCAGGCATGTAGACAACATGTGTGGATGCACATGTGATGGCACTTTTGATTAAATATTTCTTCCCAGTGTGGGGGTGAAAAAGTGGTCAGTTTTTGGAATTGGCACGTACCAGATAATCTTTAAGATTTTTACCTCGTTTATTCACAAAGAGTGGAGGATCTTTAAAGATGGATGAGATTTCCGGGTCTGATTTCAAAATGTGCCAATGTTTAAGAAGATGGATTGAATAGCAGGTGTATGGGTAGAATATTGGGTGATGCAGCTTGCAGAAAATATTTTTTGCTTCTTAGTGCTTAGTGCTTCTTTGCTTCTCTTTTTAATTTGTCCGGGACTTCTGCAGAGCTCGCTCATAAACATCATCAACCCAAAACACAGGATACCCTCATTGCTGAAATCTCACTTTCATGTCAGTGGCTTGTTGAATAAAGTCCTCAGTGAAATGATAAATTCTTCTTAATCTATAAAATTTACTTGTAGGTAAACCTCTTTTAAGGGGAGTCGGATGGAAGCTAGAGGCCAACAGTAGTGTGTTTTTAGAAGAAGAAGTGACTTTATTGATCTCACACTGGAGAAATTCTTCTCTGCATTTAACCCATCCTGTATATATACTGTATATTAGGAGCAGTGGGCAGCACATTACTGTGCCCGGGGACCATCTCCATGATCTTCTTGCTTTGGTTTGGTCAGGACCTAAACCCACCCAGACACGGGGAGAACATGCAAACTCCACACAGAAAGGCCTGGGCGACTCGGGAATCGAACCCGGAACCTTCTTGCTGTGAAGCATGAGTGCTAGCCACTCAGCCACCGTGCCACCAGTTTCTTCACGATACAATGAAGTGACAATGTTGCCATTGTCCTTTTTTACCCACATATCCAAAAAACTTATTTTGTCAGAACTGAATTGTGCAGTGAATTGAAGGTTGGAGTCAAAACTGTTTAAAAGCAACACAAAGCTTTCCAGCTCTTCAGTTCTGCCATGAAATATACAAAAAATGTCATCTATGTATCTAAACCATTTAATTATGTTTGATAGATATTTTTTATGAGCTGAGTTAAATACAAATTTATAAATAATAATTAAAAAAAAAAAAAAAACATATAAATTGGCATAGTTGGGTGCACAAATGGTTCCCATGTTTGTGCCAGACACTTGAAGGTAAAAGTCATTGTCAAAGGTAAAATCATTGTATTTCATATCAAATTCGGCTAGATCTATAATGATTTGGTTTGGGTAGTGGGCTATCTCACTGTGGTTCTGTAAGTAGAAACCTAATGCCTCCAGACTACGTTCATGAGGAATATTTGTATAAAGGCAAGTTATATCCAATGTTAGTAAATGTGTCTCTTCTGGTAAATTATTAACAACAGAACATTTTCTAATGAAATCTGTCGAGTCTTTAATGTAGGCCGGGAGGGTCTGAACAAAAGGCTTAATAAAGAAATCAAAAAGTTGACAAAGGTGACCATAAAGAGTTTGTTTGTGCCACAATCAATGATATATGAATTTTAGGTAGGGTATAATATATTACCGGGCAAATGGGGTGTTTACAATAAAGAAAATCAAAATCTGAATCAGATATCCTTTTATTTGTTTTTGCATCTTGGAGATAAGTGAAAAGTTTCTTCTGAAAAGCCGCAGTAGGGTCTTGGTTGAGTCTTCTGTAAAAACGAGTATCTGATAATTGGGAAAGAATTTCAGCTTTATATTTGTCTTAATCCTGAATGCATATTGCATCCCCTTTATTGACGGGTTTAATGACAATATCTTTGTCATTCACCAGTTCATTAAGTACACTTCCCTCCTCTTTTGTTAGGTTGGAGGATGTGACTTTTGGTTTACCTATGAAATGCATAATGTCATTTTCGACAATTCTACAAAATGTATTGATAGAAGCATTACTATCTTGTTTAAAAAAAGAAAGAAAATCAGATTCTAATTGCTACTAAAGTTAGTAAGTCTCCCCTCGCTCTCTCTCTACCCCTCTTTCCCTTTCTCTACCCTCTTTCTCACCTCTTCCACCCCCCTCTCTCCTCCTTCACCCTCCTCTCCCTTTCTCTCCCCTCTTTCTTTTTCACCCCTCTCCCCCTTTCTCTCCCCTTCCCTCTCCTCCTGCACCCTTCTCTCCTCTCCCCGCTCTTTCTCCTCTTTCACCTCTCTCTCTCTTTATATCACTCTTTCCTTCTCTCCCCCCTCTCTCTCCCATCTCTCTCTCCTCTCTCCTCGTCTTTTATCCCTCTTCCCTCCCTCTCCCTCCTTCAGTACTAAGTTTCCAGTGAGGTGAACTGTGAGATCCAGTCGTCCGCTTGACACATCCTTCTCGACTCAGTGCACAGGCAAGACCCCTCCCCGCCGCCCTCCGTATATATTTGTGCAAGATTTTCAAACCCCTCTCCTCGTTTTCATCTGCATCGTTTGAGAAAGCCATGAAGCGGCGACCATATTGGAGTTTGCAGATTCGGAGAGCCAATTAGCGTAGTCTTCATGGTACAAGGCAGGTAATGATTCTGTCACTACTCCTCTTGTCAGTGAAAACATCTGTAGCTTGTCTCTGTGGTGGATCTATGGAGTGAGTGACTGGAGATGAGACAGCAAATTAGACTGCTGAAGCATATAGTATATCAGTATAGGTAAACATGTTTTATATAAAGATGTAAGATGCTTCAAAGAGGAGTTATTAAACAGACTAAACAGTGCTCCCTCCTCTTTAAAGATCCCATGACATGGTACTTCTTGATGCTTTTATATGGCTCCTTAATGGTTCCCTAATACTGTAAATGAATCCTTCTTCAAAATAAACACTCAGTGCATGAGAAACAGAGATAAGCTGAGAAAGAGTAATTTTTCTCACTCTGAACACTCTATAATGGGCGTTGTTGCTTGAATGCAAATGAGGAGAAAAGAGCTGGCCAATAGTAGAGGGTGGGGGCGTGGCCAAACGCTCCGCTCTCCGCTGTAGCTCACAGCTGATCCATTTCCTTGTTTTTGCACGGGGGAGAGATTTGAAGCGTTCCACTGAAAAATAAACACATTTCCACAGAAAATAAAATTAAACCACTGCTGTTCAAAGGTCCAGAGGCTCAGATAAAGAACTTCCGAGCCTAGAAACACTCGGACGTGCCTCCAGGCAAATAAAAAAACGCATTTCGCATTGCCTAGCGCATTCGCAGTCCAAACTCTCTGGGCGTGATTTACAGAGACGCTGAGTACAGACAGACGGGGGTGGAACTGCATTTGCATTTCTTTTTTCGATCTGACGTCAATAAGGTGCCTTGTTCAAAATCGCCCGTTTGAGCTCCGATTTTTTGTAACGCAGAAAAGGATCGCAAATGCTCAGTTTAGACATTTCGCAACTTTTAACCATGGGGGGGGGCCCTAAACAGGGTAGGGGAGCTCACATTAACGTTCAAAAACCTCAGAAAGAGACAATTTCATGCCATGGGACCTTTAAAGGGCCCATATTACGCTGTTTTCTGATCTGTGTTATAATGTTGTTTCCTCATCAAAAACATACGTTACCTGGAGGGTTTTGTGTGTGTGTGTGTGTGTGTGTGTGTGTGTTTTCTTTCATTCACACACGTTTACCACACAAGCCGTATATTTAGGCTGGGTTCTTCTTGCAAACGGAAAACTGTTCCACCTTGTGATGTCATGTGATGATACAGGAAGTGTCCCACTGTGTTTTTAAAATGCATACAGCTTCACTAGAATCATTTGGATAATTTCAGTCATGGAATTGCCTATCCCTACTGAACTAAAGTAGCTGTTATGTTGAAAACTACCTTGACATCACAAGGTGGAACAGAGGATTTTGAGCTCTGGTGATGTAAATAAATTAATAATCAAGCATTACTCAAAATATGTGTAAATGAAACAAAACACAAATCCAGGTATGTTTTTGATGAGAAAAACATTCCAACATGACTAAAAGTTTTCCGTAATACACAGTATGAGCTTTAAAACAGCTTTGTAGTGCATATAGAACTTATTTTTTGTCAAGATCAGCAGAACCATTCAAAATAATACAACCCGAATGACGTGCATGTCTGTTTTCACTTACCCCCTGTCTCTTCCCACTTCTCTGTGCTTACTTACAATTATTCAATGAATCTGAGTTGGACATGTAGGTTTCAACAATAAAAACACAATTTCTAGGCTTGTTACAGTGAAAGACCATTATGAAGAGGTTGGGTCTGAATTCTGCAGGTTCGTACAGGAAGTCAGTGGATCCTTTTCTGTTGTCAAGCCTTTTTAGCTCAATATTGTGGTTTAAAAACACAATCTAACGCAAATATATTAGAGTTTATTGCAAATATCCAATAAAAGCATTTAACATTACACAAAGGAGCGGGGGTCTGTATGAATGTGAATATAAGTGGACAGTATTATCGACCACCGCATCACACTCAGTGCATCTTCTCCATCTCATGTCCACAGTGCGTTATTGATTGTAACATGTAATTCTCCCACATCAGCATTAAGCAGCCGCAGTGAAGAAACATCGGGGGGATATTGCATAAGTTAATTGGCGTATTCCCCAGAGTCTGCATCTTAGAGTATAGGATGGACGGCTGGAGATACCAACCTCAGCCACAAGGGGTCAGAGGTCAATGCGTGTTTTCTGTTCGGAATCTACCAACGCATGCATTTCATATTCAGAGGTTAAAGGAAAAGTAACGTTTTTTTACAATCTGAGCCTTCTTTCGGCAATAAAACAAGTAGTTTTACTCACCCATAGCAGTTTGGTGTCAATTGGAGTGGTATCGCAGAAGTTATGTTGGAGCCGTTCTATTCTACTAATTATCCCGTATCCGTTAACATGGTGCTCATATCATATGCTCGGGGCATTACTTTGCGGTGTCCAAATAAGACAAACTTTAGCACTTTTCAAATCACAGAAGATCGCTGTGTCAGGGTAGACTTTTAGTGGATTCCAAAATGGCCTGAAACCCGATATCCAGCTATAGTTTCATTTGATGACGTCATCAGAGAGGACAGTGCGCATGCGTGAACTCAGCTATTTTGTAAACACCGCTAATCCGAAAGAAGCTAACACCGCTCTGAACTTTACTTTTCTGTTGCGATATCGGGTTTCAGGCCGTTTTGGAATCCACTAAAAGTCTACCCTGACACAGCAATCTTCTGTGATTTGAAAAGTGCTAAAGTTTGTGTTATTTGGACACCGCAAAGTAATGCCCCGAGCACTCACGCTAACGGATACGGGATCATTAGTGGAACAGAACGGCTCAATATAAGTTCTGCGATACTGCTCCAATTGACACCAAACTGTAATGGGTGAGTAAAACTACTTGTTTTATTGCCGAAAGAAGGCTCAGATTGTAAAAAAAACGTTAATTTTCCTTTAATGGTGCACTTTGTAACTTTTCTGGTGGTGTATCCCCTACACTCTTCTTCCTTATATATAACATTTATTTTAAAAATGGCGTAACTGACAGAAAGTGGTACAGAGACAAATGCAAGTTAAATCCAAGACGGACTCATATACAATTTAAAGGGCCCATAAGAGCTATTTTCTGATCTATGTTATAAAGTTAATTTGCCATCTAAAACATAGCTGGAGTTGTGTTTTGTTTCTTATCTGCTCTTGTCTCAAACTGAAAAGTTGACATCACAAGTGACAGCGTGAAATCACAAGTTCCACCTTGTGATGTCACGCTGTACAAGAAGTGTTACATTGTGTTTTTAAATTCCATGCACCTTAACATTTTTTTATTTCATTTGAGTTTAATATTTGAGTTTCAGCCCTGGAATTGCTCATCTCTACTGAACAAAAGGTAAAAGATGTTAACTTGAAAACTACGGTTCATGACATCACAAGGTGGAACAGAGCATTTTGAGCTTTGAAAAAAAAAAAAGCCAAAGCCAAAACAGACAAATCAGTTGCATCCCAAATGTCAAAAACAATTCCACTTGTAATATTTTTATCTGAATATATATATATATATATATATATATATATATATATATATATATATATATATATATATATATATATATATATATATATATTCCTTCTATCCGTCAGAGCGAGCAGACGTCTCTCTCTTTCCTCTCTTATCTATTGCTCCTGTTGTCTGCGTGCCTCTCTTGTTTTTGTAATTTTCTCGCTTTTTGGAGCAGATTTTCCAAATTTCCAAATTCCTAAATATGGATGTGATCAGCTGGACCCTCAGCACGATTGATACTCTCCGGGAGAAGCGGTGTGTCCGGATGGTACTTTTGCTGCTGGATATGCGAGGGACTCGTATCGTGCGTGGCAAGTCGTGTGTTTGGCACCAATGTACCTGGAGGATATTTACGTATTCAGATTTCTGATAGCTGGACATCTGTTAATTGGCCTGGGATTGTCCATAATCTATCGCAAAATGTGTAAGCTGGCAGCAAGCAAAGAGTCCCCAAAGCTGTCTGCAGCAATTTCGAGCCATTGTGAAGCCGTTGGGGATCTCGTGAAAGGATTACATCAGAAAGTGGGTCAGGTTGAGGACCTTTTGGAAGGATTTCAACCGAAGGAAACATCTCGACGTTTGGATATCATCATGGGCATGCTTACAGAACTGTGTAAAGCCAGCGCAGTCTGAGCGCCAAGAGGAACTAATGAGATCTCTCATGAATCTTCATGGCGATATGAAGATGGGGGTCTGGCAAAACCCAAGCTCAATCTAAATTGTTTACCTGGGTCTCTAAAAATGTATTTCATCAATGCTAAATTAAAGGCAAATTAACGTTTTTTTACAATCTGAGCCTTCTTTCGGCAATAAAACAAGTAGTTTTACTCACCCATAGCATTTTTCTGTCAATTGGAGCAGTATCGCAGAACTTATGTTGAGCCGTTCTGTTCTAGTAATGATCCCGTATCCGTTAACATGGTGCTGTATCATATGCTCGGGGCATTACTTTGCGGTGTCCAAATAACACAAACTTTAGCACTTTTCAAATCATAGAAGCCCGATGTCTTAATTTAAGATTTCGTTTGAAGCAAAAGTGGCCTGTAATCCGAGATTTAGCCATAGTTTCAAGTAGATGAGGACGCCAGTGCGCATGCGCGGACTGCTCCCGGGACCCAAACATGAAACGCAAAGCTGAAAACTATGGATAAATCTCGGATTACAGGCCACTTTTGCTTCAAACGAAATCTTACATTAAGACATCGGGCTTCTATGATTTGAAAAGTGCTAAAGTTTGTGTTATTTGGAGACCGCAAAGTAATGCCCCGAATACAAATGCTAACGGATACGCTACAACATAACTTTCTTCAAACAGCTCCAAATGACACGAACGTGATATGGGTGAGTCAAACGACTTGTTTTATTACCGAAAGAAGGCTCAGATTGTAAAATAACGTTACTTTTCCTTTAATTAATCCCTCTGGATAATTATGTCTCCCTGTGAAAATCTGTGTGGCTCCAATAGTTATCTGTGTTTTGACTTCGCCTCCCTGCATGAACACTTCCAAGGCCACAGAATGTGGTTTGTTATCTGGACTCTACATAAACATGGCACCCACTCACTGACACAATTGACACTAGAAATGAATGAGTAGAAAATGTCTTTAGTTAAGGTCTGATCTCTGCATGCGCAGCGGCCCCTCCCCTAGCCACTCTATCACTGTCCTGCCTGGTTAGTGGGGAAACGAAATTTCGAATTCACTCTGTGTACATGTACATGATTGTTTTCAATAATAAAGCAAACTAACTATGACTATGACTATGAACAGAGCATTTTGAGCTTTGAAAATGTAGACAGACTAATAATAAAAAGTTACTCAAACATTTGTGAATAAAACACCACTCGCATACAAGAGTCAATTTTGCATGATATAGGACCTTGAAATATTGACAGTCGAAGTGGAGTGGGAAGAGGTAGGACTTATATTTAACCAACTTCTTCCTTACACAATACTTTTGAAGTGTCTTATGGTTAATAAGATGTCATAAAACAGAAACATTTTAAAAATACTCTATAAAAGCAATGATCATACCGTGTCTTCATTATAAATCAGGCATTCTTTGGAACGCTTTTCTAGGACTCCCTTTAGACCCCCTGTGAAACTGTGGCTCTCATTATACACATTATGATTCCCTAAATTAATGACACTACTTCTCACAAACCCTTTGACATTCTTTTAAGATTCTTTCGTACGCAATTAGCAACAATGTAGTAGTCTGGATTTGTCACAAGATTCTGCTTTAGCAATGGGTATGGGGGTCATTTTTGTTTTAGTCATTTATAAGGAAAAAGAGCTGAGTTCTTCAGCTTTAAAGGGGACATATTATGCAAAACCAACCTTCATGAGTTTTTAATCACGTTACAATGAAATTCCCTCATTACAAAAGCTTACAAAAAAGTTGTATTTTCAATGATTCATACAAGGTTGATTTTTCCTTTTCCTTTGTTGTCCTGAGTTTGAAGGTTGCCTAACCATTCTTCAAAAATAAAATAAAAATCTCAGTATTACTCAGCTATTTTAGATCAGCTTCTTTTGCAAGTCATACCAAGTAACAGAACAAAGTATAATGTACGTCTTCAGACATGAGAACTACATCCTTACCTGTATGGACACATCGCTGTATGAACCCCCGATGACCCCTGAGATGGCGAGTGGGACGTCGTCGTGAATGGCGTAGGATCCGTCCGGACAGGTATACTCGCTGTCATCCACTTTGGTCAATGAAGCCCTCACGAACTCCAGACTCTGCTCCAGTGCGTACGTGTCTTTAGAGCAAGTGTCCAAAATGTGGGCCCCCAACCTCATCCCCGGCAGGATCCTATCATCTTTATTTATCTCATCTAGCGCTAGCAGCATCGCCTCGAGTCTCTGTATGCCTCTTTGGGCATTTATTTTCCCACAATCCTCTGCTCCTTCGCCTTTCTGATGCACGGGGAATAGGCCGCCTATCATCAAATCGCCGTCCAGCGTTATCTCCTTCTTTGTGTCCATGTTGTAGCCGACAGCTGGTAAAGCATTGGATGTATAGGGAAACAATGCTAAACTTAAACATAGCAAAGTAAAGCAGGGCATATAAGCATGGAGGGGCCCAGAGTGCACCCCCACCACAGGGCGTCTTGGTGCAGGCATGTCCTTGGAGTTTGTTGGCCTTTTCTGCGGGTCTTCCGTGCTTTGATTGTGCGGATAATAAAAGGAGGTAGTTGAAAGGGTCCGGAGCTTAAATCAGGGGTTGTTTGATGGGGATAGAAGCCATTATTCTAGCCGTAGCAGCAGTAGCATCACTCTGGTGGTGTGTTGTTGTTGAGATGAGAGCCTGTAGATCAAACACACAGACAGTCAGGGCATTGTTTCGTTCACATTGTGTTTGGATCAGAGGCGTCAGACTGGAGAGTTACAGATGAAGCTACACTATACAAATGTGTAAAAGTGATCTTTGTTTTGAAAAGTTTTGTGTTGTGTGGGGTTTTAACAAATAATGTCAGATGTTTGTTCAAAATTATTTGCGACTGTGCAAAAAAGGCTATAACATTTAATGCTATTTTCGGATCTATGTTATAATGTTGTTTCCTCATCGAAACATATCTTAAGTTGTGTCTTGTTTCATTCACATAATGTTTAAAGATGCATTTCGTGCCTTTTCTGGTGGTGGGTCTGTCAAATGCTTATCTCTACATTATTGCTTTGTCTGGAATGTTTCACAGTGTGGTATTAAACCTTTCTATCTCCATGGAGACCAAACCAACCTGTAATTTACCTGTAATTTAATAAATGTAAGGTAGAGCTGTTTAATGTCACACTGCGGAACATTCCAGGCAGAGCAATGGCATATCCAGAGAAACAAGCAGGTAAACGAGCCACAGCCAAAAAGTTACATAGTGCATCTTTAACACACAAACCCAACATTTTTAGGCTGATTTCTTCTCTCAAACAAAAAAAAAACATTCTGTTCCAACTTGTGATGTCATACAGTAATACAGGAAGGATTTTAACTACATTAAAATCATTTGGATCATCTCAACCATGAGATTTTCCATCCCTAGTAAACAAAAGGCAAAAGGCAGCTTCTGACTTTAATACTGCAACTGGATCAAATTAAGCCCATGGGCAAGGCACTTCACTACTTTAGTTGACACCATGTAGTTGATGTGATTAAAATAATAATAATAATAAATATAGCTGCAAGCAGCAATGTGGGGTCAAGCAGTGACCCAGCCTAATTTGATGAGGTGCGTTTTTGAAAATCAGACTTACGGTTCAAAAGTTACAAGCAGAAATATCCGTCAAATTTTGACCTGTTGGTGGCGCTAGAGGGTTTGAGCTGGGGCCCTGTAATTTTTTGTGGAGAATCCTGTGGGTAATGAGGAGACTGGCTGGAATGTGCATGCAAAATTTCACAACTTTTTACCAGACGGTTCTAGGGGTTGCCATAGACTCCCAGAGGCGGAAGAATATATAATAAGTTTTAGGCTTAAGCCTTTATTGGTCTCACACACAATGACACACAGTGACACACGGGAGAAATTTGACTTCTGCATTTGACCCATCCTTTTCAGGAGCAGTGATAATAATAATAGGAATCAATAGAAACACTACGGGTGCCTCACAGCTTCGGTGCTTGGCCCCAATAATAATAATAGTAATAATAATAATAATAATAATAACAATAATAATAATAATAATAATAATAATAATAATAAGAAGAAGAAGAAGAAGAAGAAGAAGAAGAAGAAGAAGAAGAACAGTTTAAAAAGTTAGCAGTCAGTGCCAAAGAGCAGTGTACATTCCAATGTGTGTAGATGTATCCTAAAGCTATTTACATTTACATCAATTTCTCAAAACAAATTCTGCAGCAGAGTCACCAAGAACAACAAAATGGTTTCTATATGTTTTTCCTTCAATACCCCCCTCTCTGTCTCTCACTCTCTGTCCCTCTCAGAGAGAGAGAGAGAGACACAGAAAGAGAGAGCTCTCTCTGTGTCCTTCTCTTTCTGTGTGTGTGTGTGTGTCCCTCTCTCTCTCTCTGTGCCCCCCTCTCTCTCTGTGTGTTCCTCTCTCTCTGTGCCCCCCTCTCTCCCTGTGTCCTCTCTCTTTCTCTCTCTCTCTGTCTCTCTCTCGCTCTCTCACTGTCCCTCTCTCCCTGTCTCTCTCTCTCTCTTTCTGTCTGTCTCCCTCTCCCCCCTCTCTCTCTCCCTCCCTGTGTCCCTCTCTCTCTCCATCTCCCTCTCTCTCTCTCTATCTCTCTCTCTCTTTCCCTCTGTCTGTGTTTCTCTCGTTCGCCCTCTCTCTCTCTCTCTCGCCCTCTCCCTCTCCATCTCTCTCTCTCCCTCTCTCTCCCTGTTCCCCTCTCTCTCTGCCTCTCTCTATTTGTCTGTCTCCCTCTCTCTGTCTCAGTCACCCCCCCCTCTGTCCCTGCCTGTGTCCCTCACTCCCTCTCTCTCTTTCCCTCCATGTGTCTCTCTCTCTCCCTCGCTCCCTGTCCCTCTCTCTCTCTCTCTCTCTCCCTGTGTCCCTCTCTCTCCCTCTGTCTGTCTGTCTCCCTCTCTCTTTGTCTCTCGGGCAACCCCCCCCCCCTCTCTCTCTCTCTCTGTCTCCCTCCCTCCCTGTCTCCCTCTCTCTCTCCCTCTCTCTCTTTCTCTCTCCCTCCCTATGTATCTCTCTGTCGCCCCCTCTCTGTCTCTCTGTCTCTCTCTCTCTCTTCCTCTCTCTCTCTCCCTCCCTGTGTATCTCTCTGTCGCCCCCTCTCTGTCGCCCCCTCTCTGTCTCTCTCTCTCTTCCTGCTCCCCCTCTTTCTCCTGCTCGCTCTCTCCCCCTATGCCACTTTCAGATAATCCCTCTAAGTCTCTACTGACAGTTTTTATAAATCACATGAACTGCCTTTTTCCACCATACAAAACACAATTATGCATGAATAAAGTGCTTGAAAACAAACTCCATTCCTCTGTTAGTTAGAAGATTAAAAAGGGCATGAATGCATTTTATTGAAGTCCAGCATTTACCAAAACATTTGTACTGAGACGTGAGTCATGCTGAGTTCTGCTCCTGAATTACAAATATCTGTTGTTTGTGGCTAAAAGGCGTGTTTTTCTCCAAATGAGGGAGTCCTGCACCTTCTGGGTCAGATAAGGAAAAAACAGGGAATAAAAGAGAAATAAGGAGTGTTATTGTAACTAAAACCACATGGAGACCTCTGACAATCCATGTTTTCTAAGCTATAGTGGCTCAGGTAGTAACTGAAAGCTTGTTGCTTGGATTCCTGCTCCAGTTAATTATTACTGTTGTTGTGTCCTTGAGCAAGGCACGTTACACACACTGCCAGCATGAATGTGGTGGTTTATTGGTGGTGGCGGATGAGGCTTTCTATGTTATAATGTTTCCTCATCACAAACATACCTGGAGTTGTGTTTTGTTTCATTCACACGTTTAACACACAAACTCTGCATATTTAAGCTTTTTCTCATTTTTTTTCTCAAACAGAAAACGCTCTGTTCCACCTTGTGATGCAGTAATACAGAGAGTGCTCCACTGTGTTTTTAAACTCCATACCTTCTGCACTAGAATGATTGGGATGATTTTAACCAACAATATCCAATCTCTTCTTAAAGGGACAGTGTGTAAGATTTTTACCCGTTAATTACTGAAATTGAAGATACCCATTCAAAAATACATTGTTTTCCAAGCCTTTTCACTTCCATCATGAAATCAAAGTATTCTTTTGGACTTAGATATAGTCACATAAAAGGGGGATCTTCCCCATGCAGAGGCAGCCATTTTGAATACGAGAGCCGCAGAAGGACATTTGGGCTCCGCCTTCGCCTTTGGCAAGGCTCGTGGTTTTGGGTAAACAACACAAGCATGCTGCCGGATCACACGTCGTAATGGATCTAACACGTGTTTTGGACTAAATTGTTTTACTGGGTTTTATTCGCTGGATCCTTAGGGACAAATTGAGAGCAAGTTTATGGTGAAATACAGAGTTTGACCTGTGGAAAGCATTCTAAGGTAAGCTAACCTCGTTTTGTGCTTTTCCGTATAAAAACCCCATGTGCTCAGGGAGTGATTGTTGTGCAGGGAAATGAATTGCGTAGTCAAAAAGAGGAGACTGTAAGGTTTCATTTGATGTGTAGAGTGTCATGGTACATGATCGGGAATGTGTTTTCATGAGAAAAAAAAACAAACAAAAAACGGGACCGCGTTTTATTTATACAATAGTGACGCGCAGCTCGTGCGCGCGCCCTGGTGACCCTCGAGGTCTGCCGTAGCTAAAACAGAAAGTGCAATAGCACCATCCACCTATGCGCCACAAATCCTACACACTGGGGCTTTAACTAAAAGTTAAAGGTAGATGTTAACTTGAAAACTACCACTACTTGGCATCACAAGGTGGAGCACTGGAGATGTAGACAGACTAATAAACTAGGATTTGTGAATGAAATTTTGTGTAATATAAGATCTTTAATATTTACCAATATTGTTGCACTTTAAGAAGATTATGACGACTGTTAAGTGTGAAATTACTCCAATCCATTACATTATTATTTATATATTGGTCACACATGGCTTGAAACTAAAGGACACAACAAGTTCAGGGTAAATGCTTTGTCCATAGTAAACCAATAAAAAGTCCATAAAAGTGCCACACGTATTTTTCTGGTGGACAGTCTGCTATTTTCTGGTCTTCATTAATATATTATTGCTATATCCCCCAAATGTCCCACAGTATGGTATTAAACATATCTATCTCCATGGAGACAAGCAGGCGTCGCTACCAGGTCAGATATGTGAAGGAAAGTCCGCTCACAGTAAATTACAGTGTCATTTTGAACAGAAACAACTGCAATTAAATAAAAGCATGATAAACAACTAACGTCATACTGTAGAAAATGTCAGGTAATCTCCATAGAGACAAGGAGGAGGCATACTTTCCCCCAAGACACAAGTAAATTACATAGTGCAAAATGTATATAAACGTGTTCTTCAGATGAAAACCTCTAGAAAAGATGGCTAAAGTATTTATTTGACTTTTCTTCAAAGCAGCCCATTTTACACAAATTCTATCACGTCCCTTACTTCCTCCTCATTGACAAATCTCCATCACACACACACATACATACACACAGACAGACATACATACACAGTGTCTGAGACGGATACGCTGCTGCCAGTCACCTCAAATCCCACAGGTTTAATTATCCAAAGTGAGTCTGAAGTTTGACTGAATAAACGATCAAGCTCAAACTGTCTGTGTGTTTCACTGTAACATCCAGCACATGACAAACTCCCATTTCCTCACACATATACTGTGGACACACTTCCTGTTATGCTGCTTTGATTTCCACTATACTCATTATAATGGAGGGCCACTTAAGGACACTGGATCACAAGCTTCAGTACAAACCAATACAGTATGTACAAGACTCTATGCAGGTCTGCAGTCACCGGCCACCTCTGTACTAGAGGCTCATTATGTTCTCTACGGATATTTAGAGTAACTTTCAGGAGGTGGCAAGTCACCTGTAGAAAATAGAAAGTTAAACCCATACTTTGGAACATTCTCCATGGAGATAGATATATTTCATCACATATGGAGGAGAGCGCTCTCTTCCAGGCCCTATTTAGGTGTGTGGAGATTGATAAAACAAATAGGAGGACTTTTTGGCTTACATTTCATCTTTGAGTATGAACATATGCAACTGCAATTATTCATGTGTTATTTGGTCATCATAGCTTTAACTCACAGCCAAGACCTTTTGCTGAACGTCTTACATTTCTCCAGTTAAGCCTTTGCATGAAGAACAAAAACAACAACAAAAAACCTCCTGCTGCAGCTCCTCTAGGGGGACTCTAGACAGTTATTGTCAACATATGAGCTATAATTTGCATTTTTGTCCTCCTTTGTTTGTGAATTTTCAATCCCAAGTAATTATCAATATATCAGTATAATTTCATTGCCATTACTGCAGTAGCCTCATTGTGTTGTGTAATATCTATCATACAAATAGTGGCCTGCAAACATGTATAAAGCTAACTAAAGTTAAATGCAGAAAACACAGCACACACTCCTTCATTCTTTGTTCTGTAATAATTTATCTCCTGCAACACCTCACACTGCGCTTCTTCACAGATTTTTGGTCTCCTCTATCTCTCTTTCTCACTCCTGTCTATCTCTCCAAGTATCTCTCTTGTTTCCATGGTAACGGGGCTGTGAGGCACAGGAATCCCGAGCCAGGATCTAGTCTGGTTTGACCATGCATGGTGCTGTGCGGGTCCCATGGGAAGTCAGCTCTGCCCTGAACTCAAACTCAACCAAAAGTGAGGAGGAGACCGCAGCCTTGAAATGTCATTTGAAGTTTTACACTGGCAGTACCAAGATGGAGGATGGGTTTCATTCTGTACTGCTGTAACATCTGTATTTGTGAGTTGTATACTGTTATATATTCAGTCACTGAGTTCTCATAAGGGAGTGATTTCTACAGTTTTCACACCAAGTATCTCCTCAAAAACAATTAATTTGAATGACTAAAATGGTAAAATTACTATCGGACTATAAACCAGAACCAAACCAGCTAGGTCAGATCTGAACTAATAACTGAGACTAAACCAAGACTCAACACAATTCCAGTGTCCTGAAATGTTCCACACTCTGGCTTTAAATGTATCCATTACATGTGTTTGTATTGCTGAACAATAACCTGATGTTTTTTCAGGTTATTTTTCAGCAATACAAACACCAGACCTCTCAAGTTTTGAAGTTTGGTAGGAGTGCGATTTATATTGGGAGAGCAGGGTGGTGCGTGTGACTGCGTTTTATCCGAGTGACTTTTTTTTTGCTGAAAACGCGCGGTGCCTGCATTAGCTAACCGATTTTCTGGGCACAGAAGCGCTGTGAACAGTGGCTAGAATTTTGAATTGCTTAACAAAATTTCAGCGTGAGAAATACCATGTGTGGCGTGTGAACGTATGAACATGTCAAATTGCGTGTGTCACACTCTCAAAGCGTGAGACTAGAGAGCCCTGACAAACACATGTTCACAGTTCATAGTTCACAGACTTTATTGTCGAATTCTGCTATATGTACACGACAAGCAGAGACAGTCATAGTGCCGGCAGGGAGGGGCCGCAGCGCATGCACGCGCTGCCAACTTGGAGATAACAGAGTAGAAAAAGATGCCGTACAATCAATAACAATATTCACAAACATATTACGACAAAAATAATGGGACAGGTAACACACAGCTTCTTTTTGTGTGGTGAACAAACGAGAGGGTGGGGAGGGGGAGCAGAACAGAATATTGATGAAACTGATTGAAAACTGAAGCTGAGGCAAACATTACTAAATAGGCAGGGTAGAGTGTTTACAGGATACATGTTCAGAGTGTTCCAGCCGAATTGATATGTCCTTTTGTTTATAGTGTGCCATGATAACCACAGCTGTGTCCTTGGTCAAAGCAGGTCAAAATAAAGAGAATCCTGTTGATTCAGAGATTTTCAAGGAGAATTAATTACACCAAGGGGGAATAATTTAACATAATCAATACATTTTTAGAACCCAGGCGAACAGACAATTAGCCAGAACCCTGGTTCTGCCAGGCCCCCAACTTCATCACCGAGCAGAGCTATGCGACTCCCAGTCCTCCCTCCTGGTGTGTAGATGATTGCGGACTGAGCCGCTTGTTTCGCACAGTTCCACAAACATATTCATGGTGGTATCCAAGCCTCAGTGGGGTATCCACAGATTGGAGATGGTACAGTTCAATCTGCGTCACCTTCTGATGTAGTCCTTCCCTGGTCTGCAACGGCTCCACTGTGGCATTCCAATTCTCTGATGGATCTGAAAACATCCCCCAGGCCAATTCAGATGTCCTGCCATAAAAAAATCCAATAGTAAATAGTTCCGCATCCTCTAGGAACAGCAGTGCCAGACACACAACATTCCACTTGTCCCAAGGGTCCCTCGTGTATCCAGCAGCGAAAGTTCTGTCGGGACAGTTCGGTTCTCCCGGACCGGCATTCCTCCGTGAAAAAAGTGTGTCAATTGCATTGTGGACCAGCTTATAAATTCCATAATTTAGGATTTTGAAAATCTGTTCCAGCAGGAGAAAAAGAGATGAGACTAGAGAAAAACACCAGACAGAGAGCAAGATAAGGGAGGAAAAGAAGACACGTCTGCTCACAACGACAGCTAGAATAGAAAAGATGTAATTGATACATTTAAAGCCAGACTGTGGAACATTATATATATCTATCGTATATATCTATTGTATATATATCGCGGCTAAGATAAGCGGGCTCATGGATCAATACATGAGCACAGCACAGAAGGGCATCAGCAAAAACTCCAGGGGAGCCAAACACCAACTCCTGGTTGACCGAACAGTTGCCTGTGACTGCAGAACCCGTCAGACCAACCTGTGCACTGCCTGGATTAATTACAAGAAAGCCTATGACTCAATGCCACACACATGGATCACTGAGTGCTTTGGAGCTGTACAATATCAATCAGACTCTAAGGGCATTCATTGCAAACTCGATGCGGTTGTGGAAAACCACCCTTGAAGCCAATGTCAAGCCACTTGCACAAGTGTCCATCAAATGTGGCATATACCAAGGAGACGCACTGTGCCCACTGCTGTTCTGCATAGGTCTGAACCTCCTCAGCCAAATCATCGAAAGCACTGGCTATGGATACTGACTCATCAAGCTGTACGCTAAGAGCGAGCAAGACATTGACTCGCTGATCCACACCACCAAGATCTACAGCACAGACATTGGAATGTCATTCGGGCTTGAGAAATGTAGTAGGATGGTGACAAAGAGAGGGAAGGTAGTCCACACAGAGGGGGTCTCACTCCCAGAGGGAACAATAATAGACATTGGGGACAGTTACAAGTACCTTGGTATCCCACAAGCAAATGGCAACCTTGAAGAGGCAACAAGGAAAGCCAAATACCTGCAATGAGTAAGGCAAGTCCTAAGAAGTCAGCTCAATGGCAAGAACAAGGCCCAGGCAATAAACAGCTACGCCCCGCCAGTGATCAGATACGCAGCAGGAATCATAAGCTTGCCAAAGGAGGAGATACAGACCACAGACGTAAAGACACGAAAGCTCCTGACCATGCATGGAGGGTTCCATCCCAAATCCAGCACCCTGAGACTGTACACGAGCCGGAAGGAAGGAGGCCGAGGACTAGTGAGTGTGGGAACCACTGTCCAGGATGAAACATCCAAAATCCATAAGTACATCAAGGACAAGGCCCCAACAGATGATGTGCTCAAGGAATGCCTCAGACAGTGGAGTGCAGAGGAAGAGGTGCTGGAGGGACCATCATGGCAGGACAAACCCCTACATGGGGCGAACCACCGAAAAATAACTGAAGTGGCTGATATCAAGAAATCCTACCAATGGCTGGAGAGGGCTGGTCTGAAGGACAGCACAGAGGCCCTCATCCTGGCTGCACAGGAGCAGGCCTTGAGCACCCGAGCAATAGAGGCCCAGATCTACCACACCAGACAAGACCCAAGGTGTAGGCTGTGCAAAGAGGCTCCTGAGACAGTCCAGCACATAACTGCAGGGTGTAAGATGCTGGCAGGGAAAGCATACATGGAGCAACACAACCAAGTGGCGGGCATAGTGTACAGAAACATCTGTGCAGAGTACGGGCTGGAGACCCCAAGGTCAAGGTGGGAAACACCTCCGAGAATGACCGAGCCAAGATCCTGTGGGACTTCCAGATACAGACTGACAGAATGGTGATGGCGAACCAACCAGACATAGTGGTGGTGGATAAGCAACAGAACAGAGCCGTGGTGGTGGACATTGTAATACCAAATTAATTACCAAAGTAATTAAAAGGAACACGAGAAACTAGAGAAATACCAGGGGCTCAAGGAAGAGCTGGAGAAGGCCTGGAAGGTGAAGGCATCAGTGGTGCCCGTGGTGATCGGAGCACTTGGGGCTGTAACCCCCAAACTGGAGGAGTGGCTACAACAGATCCCAGGAAAAACATCAGACATCTCAGTCCAGAAAAGTGCAGTACAGGAACAGCAAAGATAATGCGCAGAACTCTCAAGCTCCCAGGCCTCCAGACCCGAGCTATATATATATATATATATATATATATATATATATATATATATATATATATATATATATATGCATTTCAATGTATACAGGAAGTAACCATTTCCTCTCTTAGCTAATGAGGGAGGGTCTGTAACTCTTATGGATCAATATTTCAATACTTGACCTGATGGATTCACTTCTTCCTCCTTCTACTACAACTACTACAGCTATCCCTACAAAAGCAACAGCAACTACTACTACAATTAGTACTGCTGCTACTACTGTCTCTAGTAGTAAGTACTACCTGTTAATTTAACAACTGCTACTCCTACTACTAGTACCACTACTATTACAACAACTCTTAGACTACTACTACTTCTACTACTACCCCTACTACTACTACTACTACTACTACTACCCCTACTACTACTACTACTACTACTACTACAACTACTACTACTATTACAACAAGCATCTTGATGTATTCTTTTTGTAGCATATACAGTAAAACCCAGTGTGTGCAGGCTGACTTACCACAGCAGTCTCTTATTAACCAAACCTAAGCTACTATTAGTGTTACCAAAATAAGCTTGATGCGGATGCTCTTTTCGTGTCATTTGAAAAGTCTCTTTATTTCAAGCTGTTTCTATTCCTTAAAGAGCCACAAATCTTGCCCACAAATGATTTTTGTGCACTTGTTTACTTCAGTGGCATTACAGTACCCCAATGGTGGACGCATTTAAAGTGCTTTGCCTCTAACAGTGTCTGTGGTGAGAGAAGGAGCTGTAAAAATGTGTGAAAAATGCTTGAGGAGCACTTAAGACCCTGGCCCTGGAGATAGCCATGACAAAGGACTACACACATTTTTGTGTCTTGTAAAACTCTGCAACGTGATATTTTTGGTTATTTTTATGACTGTCCAATTTATGTTTTTACAACAGACCTCTTTGTCCCCTCCTGTTTACTGCTCCTGGACAAAACCGGACAAAAACATATACATATTGTTAGTTAAATGTGCACTATGTAACTTTTTAGTGGAGGGTCCACCACCTGCTTGTTTGTTCCTGTTCCTCAGTAGCCAATGGCATTACACTAATCTATGTCCATGAAAACAGGCCAAGTTACAGGTCAGATCTGTGGAGAGGTGACACTGTTCAAAGGAAGAATTCCAAGTATATATATATTTATATTTATATATAATGAGCAAATTCCTCTTAACTTAATAAATACAAGACTGATAAGTTTAATGCCATGATGTGCAACATTCCAAGCAAAGCAATAATATCTCCATGGAGACTAGCAGGTGGTAGACCCTTCATCATGCACCTTTAAATGAATGTGGATATTTCAGATCAACTCATATAATTTGTCATTTGTCATTATCAAAATTAAAAGATATATTTATTTAGGGTCAACATTTCAATTCTATGATAGAAATGGGAGTGAAGAGTGGGGAGAGACATTCACTAAATAAACAGTGCGAATAAAAGTGTTCTCAAACCTGCAAATGTCTGTGTAATATCAAACATTAACTGTCATTATTTCACTTCTTAAGTATGACATATTAATTCTCCTATAGAACCCTCAATAACACTAAAGGTTTTTTCATAATTATAACAGCTGCATAAAAGAAAAACAACATATTCAGATACACATTAAGTGAGTTTTTATTCCGCTCTTGCACTGACAGTTATTCTGTTTCATCTATATTTTTCAGATGCCCTTCTATTTGTAACAATACTGCCTCATTACTGTGAGAAGAGTAGGGAATGAGAGTCTTGCCCAGAGACACAACTGCAGTATTGGTTTTCCCCATGCTCCCAATTAGTGGATTTAATCATAATCACTAACATTGATTTTTTAAAATTGTGTATATATTTTGGCTGGTAGGTGGATGTTTAGTTTAGTTTTAGTAATTTTCAAACCTTCTGCAATCTTTTTAAGGCCAGAGTATGTAAATTTTTGGCTAAAAAATAGATAAAATAAAATAAAATCAATCAATCAAACAAACAATATTTATAAAGCACTTTTCAAACAAAAAATGTAACACAAAGCACCTCACAGTGATTAAGGATTAGAAGACTGACTTTTATTGATCTCACACAGGAGAAATGTTTTTGTTTTGTTTTTTTATTTGGTTGCATTTATTGTACTGAAACACATGCATCCTTACTCTTAGCAAGCTTGCATCTCCACAAATCTGATTCTTATTTGGCTTTCCTGCTTGTTTCTGTGAAAATGTTGTTCCTTTAGCTGTAATATCCTGTGTGTCAGTCTGAACTGAGTTCTTCCACAGTATAGCACAAATCTTATCTCCATGGAGAAAGTTCCAAACGAAAGCATGGTTTGAACTTTCTATTTCAGTGGAATTATGCAGGTGACATGCCACTTCCAGAAGGCTTCATTTTGTTATTACAACATAGCAAGACAATGGCAAACAATATGGACAACAAGGCTAAAAAAGTGAAAATGTATTTGCACTCTGCCTTTATAAAACATCATGGAAAATCTACACAGCTCGAACCCAGACTTATGTGGACAAATGAACGTCAAATGATTTAGATCCTCCATCTTCTTCAACAGATGGTCTCTTTACTGTGGCGCCTGATGCCATGCTAACACTAACCTCACCTACTTCGCACCAAGAGGAGAAATCTAAATAAACCCCATCTGGAGGCAAAGGCTGCAAATTCACAGAGAAATGAACAGGTGTGGGGAGCCATGGGTCAGCCAAAGATCCCATCCACTCTTTTTGATATTCTTCGTATCGGGGGAAGGGCCATAGAATTAATATGGAAATGTCCCTCCCGGCGATGTGATCTGGAGGTCATCATGTGTGCAGCGGATTCCCGGTGGGCACGGGGAGAGAACAGGAGCCTAAAATCACATTTGCAGCAGACAGGAGCGGCTATGGGAGGAGCTGGAGATGGGAAACAGGGAGTGAAAATGTATTATAGAGCAAAAGCAACCAAAGAGGAGGAGGAAATCCAGGGATGAGCCAATATTGGACCACATCTGTCTCTATCTAACTGTGAATAATATAGCTTTACCTGTGTATGCTAATGGAGTTATACGTACAGGCTATACGTAATGAGGCGTAGTCAGCTAAAACAACATCCAGAGAATGTTATAGTGAGTATAAGAACAATATTAAAGCCACAAGCGGCGTTGGTCGGGACCTCGCACATGCATTTGTTCGTCTTACTGAGACGCACACCCATACCAAATTTCGTGTGCCTGGCACAATTATCTCACTTCCTGTTGGGCGTGGCCATGACATTGTAGATACGTTTTTGGTTCGTCTTAAGGAGATAAACGTCCCTACCGAATTTCGTTTAGGCAAAAATTGTAAGGCATATCGGACAATTCTTCCTGTTAGGGGCTCAGCTAGCGGTAGATTTTTGACAGTTCACTGGCCTGTCATATGGGGGCGCTATGTCAGACTGCCAGTTATTTGGCATGAAAATCTTGGTAGTCCTCATCTACATTACCCTGTGAAGTTTTAGTCTGAGGAAGAACTCCAAATTCAATAAAAACCTCCCATTCATAACTCAAACTCCCATTCAATAAATACCTAACTTTATCGACCCGCCGTATCGTCATATTACCGCCTATTTGAAAATCCTTTGCAATTTAACATCTCCAATGTCTTAAGATTATGTTCACCAAAATTTAAGCCCATCTGAGGTACGGTGTAGGAGAAGTGTTTCAAATTCCATTGTATGTCAAATACCACAAAATCACACAAAAGGCCAATTATCTCACTTCCTGTTGGGCGTGGCCATGACATTGCAGTGAGGCGTTTGTTCGTCATATTGAGATACACGTCCCTACTGAATTTCGTGTGCCTATCTTAAACGATAGGCCAGCCCCCAAAGACAACGCGCTAGGGGGCGCTATCGAGCTCCTGGGGGTCACCGGGGGACGGGTCTTTTTGGAGGCGTAGCTTGCGCCCTACGTGATGCCCATGCAAAGTCACGTTCGTTTTGAAGCATGGGAACATGCTCAAAATTGCCCAAAAGCGTGTGAACCTGAACCAATTTCCGGTTAGGGGGCTCATTTGCTGTACATTTCTTACAGTTCACCTGCCTAACACAAGATGGCGCTGAGTGTCCTGAAAAGATAGAAATAAAGAGGAGGCAGTGGATTGTGAAAAGAAAGTGTATTTATTCCAAAAATTGTTGTGCACACGCTGTCAATTGCCTAGCAACGCACCTAGCAACCTTTGATCTGTCTTTGATGTGTCTGTTCTGACAGGGTCTAACCCTGTCAGAACAGACCCTGTCAGACCCTGTTAGACCCTGTCAGAACAGACCCTGTCAGACCCTGTCAGACCCTGTTAGACCCTGTTAGACCCTGTCAGACTCTGTTAGACCCTGTCAGACCCTGTCAGACTCTGTTAGACCCTGTCAGACCCTGTTAGACCCTGTCAGACCCTGTCAGACTCTGTTAGACCCAGTCAGGCCCTGTTAGACCCTGTCAGACCCTGTCAGACCCTGTCAGACTCTGTTAGACCCTGTCAGACCCTGCATGTGGCCTACATGCTGAGGCCTACATGAACCTTCGGTGCTTGTCCCCACATTGCTGCTTGCAGCTATATCAGATCAATGGTACAAAGATCAAAGATCTTTGATCAGGGCGTTGCCTAGCAACAAATACCTCCCATTCATAACTCATAACTCCCATTCAATAAATACCTAACTTTATTGATCCGCCGTATCGTCATATTACCGCCTATTTGAAAATCCTTCGCAATTTAACATCTTCAACGTCTTATGTTCACCAAAATTTAAGCCCATCTGAGGTACGGTGTAGGAGAAGTGTTTCAAATTCCATTCTATGTCAAATCCCACAAAATCACACAAAAGGCCAATTATCTCACTTCCTGTTGGGCATGGCCATGACATTGCAGTGAGGCGTTTGTTCGTCTTATTGAGATACACGTCCCTACCGAATGTTGTGCGCCTATGTTAAACGGTATGCCAGCCCCGAAAGACAACGCGCTAGGGGGCGCTATCAAGCTCCTGGGGGTCACCGGGGGACGGGTCTTTTTGTGGTCGTACTGGCCGCACTTTGTGATGCCCGTGCAAAGTTTCGTGCGTTTTGAAGCATGGGAACATGCTCAAAATTGCCTCAGCGTGTGCGAACACGAAAAATAATAATAATACGGAAACGAAACAACAACAATAGGGACCTCGTCCCCCTTCGGGCTCGGTCCCTAATAATGAAAAAATACTAACAACTATATGATAAAAAGTTTACCTGGCCAGTCAGAACCACACGCTTTGACCAAACTTTACAAAGAAGTGTGAGCCTGTTTGATTGACAGGTGGATTAACGAATCAGGGAGACACATGGTCAGTTTTGTCAAAACAAACATGGCGACTTACATGGAAAAAAAAACAAGAGGCAAAAAATAATGCAGAGGACTGAGAAAAAGCACAGATTTCTGCAGAATCAACAATCGAAGCACCAAACTTTGACTTTTCTTAGGTAAGAGAAGTGATATATTTTCAAGAGATGTCATGATACTGTACAAATCAGAGGCTTTGATTTGACCTTCCTAAGTTAGGACAGAGGATTTTCACACTCCGATTCCAGACTCTTCAGTATTCTAACGGTAAAGGGACTGGCTGGTCAGGCAAACAACAATTTGGTTTGTAATATTCACAACATGCACAGAAATACAATATAATTGTAGAGCAGCCACTAGGATATAGTAACCTTGCCTGTTCCAACTACATTACACACTTTTCCACACTTAAAGGAATAGTAACGGTTTTACAATCTGAAGCTTATTTCATTAATAAAACAACGTCATGTACTTTGGTGTCATTTTCACTTTTCAAATCACAGAAGCTCGATGTGTCAATCTATAGTGTTGCTGGAGTCAAAAGCGGCCTGAAACCCGATATCCACATATAGTTTCATTAAATGACGTTATCATCGAGGACAGCGCGCATGTGCGCATTCACAGCTGATTCGCAGATAAACAACTCTCTGAACTTTTCTGTTGCTAGTGAGACATGGCTGAAGATTCGGACTTTGAGACTGAAGAGGAGTTATTTGAGTATGATGGCCGTCCTTATCATTTTGAGCCTGAGTATACGGATGAGGAGGTATTAGAAAGAAGGAAGCAGAGACAGTTTGAGGAGGAGCGCACCAGAAAAGCAAACAACAGCCCGTCTACGAAAAGACAGTACCTGGTGGTGTTTATGTGGACATTGCATGTCCATGGGAACAGAGGAATAATGCCTTTGCTGTCTCGAGTGGGATTTGCGGCCAGGAGATGAACATCTGGGTGATGATAACAGAAATCTGTGTCTGTCACCTCTGGAGGATATTCGTGCCATGATGAACCGTGGTGAAATAGAAACTTTTTCGTGTTCCGAAGTTGAATTTGAGGAGCCAGCCAAAGCCTGCCGGACCACACGGGCAACTTTCAGTTGACTAAGTAGCCAACACACAATTATTGTTTGTTTGCACTGAATTGGTTTGTTATGCCTATATAGTCATGATGACGTATCTAATGAAACTATAGGTGGGTATCGGGTTTCAGGCCCCTTTTGAGTCCAGCAAAACTACACATCGAGCTTCTGCGATTTGAAAAGTGCTAAAGTTATATAGCTAAACTACAAAATCTCCGGACATGCTCCAAATGACACCAAAGTACAATGGGTGAGTATATGATGTTGTTTTATTAACAAAATAAGGTTCAGATTGTAAAAATTTTACTATTCCTTTAAAGCTGCATTGTGTAACTTTTCTGGTGGAGGCTCCGTCAAATGCTTTTCTCCATGAAGATTTTATTGCTTTGTCTGGAATGTTTCACAGTATGGTATTAAACCTTTCTATCTTCATAGAAACTAAACCAGACCAAGTTACCGGTCAGATCGGTGAACAGGCAACCCCGCTTACAATCAGAACAACTGTTATGCTAGGTATTTTTGAGCTGTAAATCCCCTTACAATTGAATAAATATAAGGTCGACTGTTTAATCCCATATCCATAGAAAGAAGCAGGTGACGGACCCTCCACAAGAAAAGTTACACAATGCACCTTTAATTGTAATCTGACACTGAGTTGTTCTGATTAGTCCGGCAGACAGCTGCGAAAATCGATCACTTTGTGATAAAAGCGTCAAATTTGGTATGATGATTCCCAAAGGGGTTCTGATCAGATTTAGGACCGTAGGCGCTCAAGATCTGGCCCCTGGGGGCCATGGCGGCCATTTTCCAAAATGGCTGCCATGGAAATGGGGAAATTGATTAAAAGCACCCAGAAACATCACATATTTGTATCAAATTTGGTGAGAAGGTTCCCAAAGGGAGTCTGATTAGATATAGAACAATAGGCATTCAATATGGCGGCCATTTTCCAAAATGGCCACCAAATATGGATTTTGTGGTCAAATGGATTGAAAACAGCCAGAAACACAACATATTTGTATCAAAATTGGTAGGAAGGTTCACAAAGGGGGTCTGATTAGATTTAGAACTATAGGCATTCAATATGGCGGCCATTTTCCAAAATGGCCACCACAAATGGAGTTCCTAATGGGAAAACGGATTAAAAACAGTGCAATATTACACCAGAAATACATGTCAATATGAACACACTTCACAAAAATGGCTATTGATATATCTTTAAATTATTTATGTGATCCAAATCATGGAAAATGACATTTAATGGGCATCTGAGTGGCTCTTTAGTTTTCCATTGACAAATTAAACATAATTCCCAGTCAGTTTTTTGTGGGGGATTGGTGTATCCAGAATTGTACACTTTAAATGTTTTCGCCATTGCATTGGGTCGCAGTATGTTACTAATTGGGTCGCACGTAATGACTAATTTTAACCAAAAAATAAAAAAAAGTATTCAACTTCCTGTTCCTCCCTCAACGTCCTCCGAAAGGCCAGCAAAGTCGTGCTCGTATACTGTGATTGGGCAGTTACCCATACCCCCTAACTTGTTTGATTAAGCTACCCAGGGAGCGCTGAAATATTGTAAAGACTACAGGCTTTGGCATGAGCTAGAGAACTTGGGTTGCAGATTTGCACTTTAACAAAGTCAACATACTTTGAAAAGTAAGAATTGTCACCAATTAACTTCACACCCTCACCACTGAATGAAATACAGTAGGTAAAGACAATGTACAATTAGTAGAGACAATAATATGAAATTAAATGGTCCTATAGCTTGTCACAACATATCACTGCAATATGTACAGTAAGTACTATGTGATATTTGCAAAGGCGAGAAATGAAAACTATAAATTCTCAAGACTAACCTCTCACACCCTTACAATCTACATCTAAATGAAACATGGAAAACTATTAACATTATCAAAAGCAAAATTATATGAAAGAAAAAATCTCACTGACTCTAATGCTCACACCATCACAATGTACCACTGAATGAAATGTAAAGACTAGCCTATGTAAAAGGATATGTATAGAGGTGTAACTGCTCACCACCACAACTTGTCACTGAATGATGTAAAGCCTAATCATATGAAAAGTAAAAATTGTTTCTGAAACGTTTTTATAGGAGCAACAAGAGTTAGCACGTTTTCCAGTATACAATTGTTAGCACTACTGCCTACAAGTCTATGGTAAACTGCTTTTTGTGCCTAGTTCTAGTCAAACTACCAGGTCTACATATTTTGTGATTATAGGCCTACTAAGCAAAAAAACAAACAAAAACAATAACAATTGTGTATTTAGTTTTAGGTATAGTAGAACAATGTACAATCAATAACAAATATCAGTATATGCTGAAAAATTACAAAAATTGATATTGCTTATCCGTAGTCATGGGAAATGTTAAGGGCTAAATTTAAAGAAATTTTAATGAAAGATTTAAGGTTATTTCAGCAGGGGCCATGAAAGTTAGTTTCCCATTACACAATTACTGCGCGAACACACCAGAAGTGACAAATACTACAAAGAGTAATGGTAAATGGTAAAATGGTACGAGCGACACAAGCGATAAAAGTGGCAGAGTATAACTGTTAAAGCAGAATGCAAGCATTCCGACATCAGTGTTGCTAATTTAGCGACTTTTGGCCATCTCTGGTGACTAAAAATCTCATCTAGCGACTTTGGCGACTTTTAAGTGACAAAATCATTGTTTTTCAACATAACTGTAGCTCTGTGACGCCATCAGAAGCGTTTCTCACGGTGAAGCAGTGTTGCAGATTAGCTCTGATCTTTAAAAGGTCGCTAGCACTGCCCTTTTGCATTATGGACATAGCCATGCAGACACGTTTTCTAGAGATTAGCGTGGCGTGTGTGACGCTATGATGTCATACGTAACATTATGACGTTATCTATCGACTCCTAGCGACTTGTCAGAGAGCCAGTAGCGGCTTTCTGTGGTTTTTTTTGGCAACACTATCCGACATTCCAATTGGCTGCGGCGGCTGTTGACAAACCGCATCATGGCTCATTAGCCTGAGCACAGAGAACATTTCAGAGATCATGCAAGGTTTACAATTACTGACAACCTATGTTTCCCAAATCATTTGTAGGAGATCTTGCTACGTGTGATCCATTGACTCTTGTTAGCTTAGCTACATACTCCCTCCCCAAGAGAGTTTAAAACAACACACCTAACACCTAACATGAAAAATAAGACCCTCTACCACATTTATAAACCCAGAGCAACGATTTTAACCATATCTAGACCCAAAGTAGTGGCATACCCCTTTAAAAATGATCAGTCCCACTTTGTGTATTATTGTACTGTTTTTAATCCGTTTTCCCATTTGGCCATTTTCCAAAATGGCCACCATGGCCCCCAGGGGCCAGATCTTGAGTGCCTACGGTCCTAAATTTGATCAGACCTCCTTTGGGAATCATCATACCAAATTTGATGCTTTTATCGCAAAGTGATCGACTCGCATGAAAATCTGCGCTTATCGCCCAGACTAGATGGGCAGACATTCATTCATTCATTCATTGACAGACAATGAATTAATATTATTTTGAATCTAACCTAAAAATATAACTTTTTTTTATTTTTTTTTGCTGATCATAACATTTTGTATTCCCCAATTGACTGTAAAACCACTATGTAGATCATTCCTAACTCCCAAATGATTGCCATGCAGATCGCTGGGGAAGCATTAGTCTGTTTCTGTTTGGTAAATGATTGACCTAAATATGTTAAATCCATTTGTTCGCCAAACTGCCGCTGCTTCTCACCCTGTACATTCCTGCACTGGACTAATGAGGACCCAAAAGAGTTCACATCATTAATAATTCACGTCTTTACAAATGTCTTAAGTTGCCCATATGTTTGAGCTCCACTATATTCGATACACAAGGAACCAAGAAGCTCTCCAAACATTTTCACTCATTATGGCTTCATTTCTCAGCATTTTGTCTCTGTTTGTGACTCACTCTTCCACAGATCCACTGCTGCAGAGATGAGCTAATGTCATACAGTAGAGATATTGAAACCAAACTTTAGAAATAGATGTACGCTATGCCATACTGTGGAAAATCAAAAATATGCCTGCTGCGTGCTATCTGCTTTTAATTAAACAGCATTTTATTGTGTAAATCAGGAAGAAGGTGTTAGCATTCTAAAGGTTAGTTAAGACCACGGCAAAAATTTAATCCGGTCTCTTAAAGTTGTGAAAAGCGATTCTAATGTATAAGGTAAGTGAGGAATAACTAAATTCACTAAAATGTATTAGTTCTATTTTTCACATTTTAAGACAGCAAAAATCAGGTACAATGTCTTTACGTACATGTTAAAGGTCCCATGGCATGAAATTTTCATGGCTAAAAGTTGCGAAATGTGTAAACTGAGCATTTGCGATCCTTTTCTGCGTTTGAAAAAAAACACAGCTCAAACGGGCAATTCTGAACAAGGCAACTTTGTTACGTAACATCAAAAAAAGAAATGAAAATGCAGTTCCACCACCGTCTGGATCTCCACCCCCTGTCTCTGGAAATCACGCCCAGAGAGTTTGGACCGCGAATGAGCTACGCAATGCGAAATGCGTTTTTTTATTTGCCTGGAGGCACGTGCGAGTGTTTCTAGGCTCGGAAGTCCTTTACCCGACCCTCTGGACCTCTGAAACAGCAGTGGTTTCATTTTATTTTCTGTGAAAATGTGTTTTTTTCATTGAAATGCCTCTCCTTTCTTCGTCCGCGCTTAAAACGCGGAAGTGGGAGACAGCACACAGCGCACCTAACCAGCGGGCGCATTTGCCCCCACCCCCACCCGCTCCTCTAACCTATCTGTGTCCTTCTCATTTGCATTCAAGCAACAAGGCCCAGAATGAGTTGTTCAGACAGAGAGATTCTGACTGACTGTGTACATTTGTATTTCTCATGCACTGAATGTTGATTTTGAAGAAGGATTCATTTACAGTATTAGGGAACCATTAAGGCACCATATAAAAGCATCAAGAAGTACCATGTCATGGGACCTTTAACACTGAATCATCCTTCTTATATTACACAGAAATGACTCTTGCGCGTTTTAAACCATGTTAGAATGCTGTTACCTCCTCAGAAACATACAGTATCTGGAGTTGTGTTTTGTTTCATTCACACATGTTTGAGTAACTTTATTAGTCTGTCTACATCTCCAAAGCTCAAAATGTTCTGTTCCACCTTGTGATGTCATGTAGTGGTAGTTTTCAAGTTAACATCTACTTTTTACCTTTTGTTTAGATTAAGATTAAGATTAAGTCTTTATTTGGTCTCACACACAGTGACACATGGGAGAAATTTGACTTCTGCATTTGACCCATCCTTTTTCAGGAGCAGTGGGCAGCCATCTTTTGGTGCCTGGGGGTCAGTACCGTGAAGGGTCTTGCCCAAGGACCCACACTGGCTTGCTCATTGCTGGGGGGGATTCCGGGGAAAGTCAGTGACTTACCAGTTGAGCTAACCAGCCGGTAAACCAGCCGGTTTAATAGAGATTGGAAATTCCACGCTGAAATGATCAAAACGATTCTAGTGAAGGTGTATGGAGTTTAAAAACACAATGGAGCTCTTCTTGAATTATCACGTGACATCATGAGGTGGGACAGAGTGTTTTCTGTTTGAGAGCAGAACTGTATGCAGGTTTGTGTGTTAAACCCGTCATTTTAGCACCAAGCTCAAAAGAATGTCCACGGCTGAGTGTGCTGTCTGCAGTGTAGCGACTTTTATGGCGACTTGTACATTATTCATCCTCACACTAGCACATTAGTGAATCCCACAGGAGCAGAAATGCATTTTGGGAAATGATTAGGAGAATAGCACGAGAGGGAATAGGGGATAGACCTGGCATTTACAGCACCTCTACTTTATGGAGATGTAAAAATAATACGGTGTAGCAAAGGTAAATGGGACTGTTAAATGCAGAGGGGGAGTAGCCAGAGGTAAAGCTAAAGTAAGAGTATGGTTTCTTCAAAATAGCATTCATGAAAGAGAAGTTAAAGGAATGGTACAACAATTTACTAAAGGAAGAGTAAAAGCAAAGTGGTAGATGGTCACATCTATGTAGCACTTTTCCACCTTCAATACATTCAAAGTACTTTACATCAAGGAACTACTCACCCATTCACACACACATTCATACACCAGTGTGCGCACCGGGGGTGGGGAAGCTTAAGTGTCTTGCCCAAGGACACAATGACAGCATTCATTTGTGGGAGATGGAATCTGTGGGTCAGTTGATCTGACTGCTCTACCAGTGATATTTACGTCTAGAGTGGGATATGAACTCCCAACCTCGAGTGCCTACAGAGACGAGGTGAAATCATTGACCAGCTGGTGTCAGGAAAATAACCTCTCTCTGAATGTCAGCAAAACTAAGGAAATGATCGTGGACTTCAGGAGACAGCGTGTAGACCAGCATCCCCCCATCTTCATCAACAACGCTGAGGTGGAGCAGGTCAGCAGTTTTAAGTTCCTTGGGGTACACATCACTGAGGATCTGTCCTGGACACTACATACAGACACTGTGGTTAAGAAAGCCCGACAAAGACTCTACTTCCTGAGGAAGTTGAGGAAGTTTGGTATGAACACCAGCATCCTCACAAACTTCTACAGGTGCACCATCGAGAGCCTGCTGACGGGCTGCATCACAGTGTGGTATGGGAACTGCACCGCTCAGAGCCGCAAAGCACTACAGAGGGTGGTGCGAGCGGCAGAGGACATCACTGGCAGCAGTCTCCCCTCCATCCAGGACATTTACCACAGCAGGGGTCTGCGTAAAGCACGCAGCATCACTAAGGACCATACTCATCCGGCACAAGGACTCTTCCGTCTGCTACCCTCTGGTAGACGATACAGGAGCCTGCCAGCACGCACAAAAAGACTCAAAGACAGCTATTACCCCCAAGCTGTCAGACTACTGAACTCTGGGTAATACTCTAAATAATACTGAACTCTCAATAATACTGCACTAAACTACCTTTCATTATGCATAATTATGTTTACTGCTGCTGCTCTATATGAATATATCATGTTTGTCACTACCTCACTGTAAATTACTGTTACATGTGCAATAATCAGTGCAATAACCTATGTGCAATATTTATACCACACTATGTGCAATATTTATACCACACTATGTGCAATACGAAATCCACATGCAACACCTACACCACACCATATTATGTGCAATCTGTGAAATACTTACACCTTATTTGATCTTGATCCTACCTGCACCTTGTACTTTGTTTTTTTATTACATATTTTATTATATTGTTTATTATATTGTTTATTATATTGTTTACCTCTTCCCCTGCACTTTACAACACCTTTTTACCATGTACTATTATTGCATGTTATTAGTACTTCTTGACTATCTTAGCGAGTCAACGGTTCTTCTGATCCTAAGCATTTCATTGCATTGTTGACATTGTGTTGATTCTGCATATGACAAATAAACAATCTTGAATCTTGAATCTTGAACCTTTGGGTGAGTGGGCAAACACAACACAAAAAATAACACAATTATTTGATATAAAAATAATTTTTTATATCAATAATTTTATTTATATCAATAATTTTAATTTTTAATAAGTGTTATATTTTTCCAGTTGATTTTGTCATATACTACTCATGTAAAACCATTCATAGTAATAATTTTGCTTTCTTAAATTAATCATAAATCATAACAATTCTATCACATTATACCAAAAGCTTTACAAGCTCAGAGCACAGGGACATCGGAAAAACTGACTCTTCCAGTGAGCACTTGAACACACCATTAACCAGCTTTACCTTATTTTGGTATACAAGACAATGGTATATGTATTTACCAATACTATAGGCTATAAAGTTTGTTATAAATCATTGTGTTACTCTGTCTAATACTGCACATATAAACAAATAAGTTTGATTTCTCAGTTCTAGCATGTCTATCACATTACACCAAATGCAGTGTCTTCATATAAATATTTTACAGGAGGCTAATGTTTTGACGGCTCCAGAGTCTAGTCCTCTAATGAGCTTAAGTTTAAAGAAAATCAACAGTGTGACCCGGGGCTGACCTTTCCACATCAATAATTCATGATCACAATAATCATTAGTGGCAAATGTAGCGGCTAATTTTGATCTTCAGAGATACGCTAAGCAGGAAGTGCTCTGGATAAATACTTACACAATCGAAAATGATGTGTTTATCTTTTAAGAGGAACATACAAGTTACAAGACAGCATATTAGCACACTTTGTTTTACAGTTTTATGAGAATAATTATTTTTATTAAGATTTTAGCTCATGTTTTCAAATTAAAGCTGGTATCAAAACTAGATTGTAAGAATGTAACGATTTCCAAATCTCTTGATACGATATTTTCACGACATGCATCTCACGGTATGATATTTATTATGATATTTTTTGTAGGTTAACAAAATGTTGAATATGCTACTTTTTCAGTTTAAAATGCCTTGACAAGCCTTTGGTTCTGTCATAATCCAAAGCTGTTATGTTTTCATGTAGTCTGTGCTGAAACAGAGCAAAACATCATGGTCTATGTAGTTCCTTCTGATTTTTTTAGCTATCGCTGCACCAAAACTATTCATTAAAGCAAAGAAACTTGCAATTTTGATATACTGTCATTGTCCATGATATTATTGTGAAACTTTTGGCGGTATCAGGATATTTCTGTTATTATTAAATCCTGTACTAAATACTGAAAAAATAGCAAACCGTAATAAAACCAACCAAATTGTATGATTAAAGGTGCATTGCATCACTTTCCTGGTGGAGGGTCTGCCAAGAGTTGCTACGTTACCTGGAATGCTTCCCAATATGGCATTAAATTTTGAAAATGTATCTATCTTGCATTTATTCAGTTACAGGTGTTTTTATTGCTGAAAAATATTTGGAAAAACATGCATTCTTATTGTGAGCAGGGTTACCTTTCCATAGAGTTAACTTGTAACTTGGCCTGGCGGCATCATCTGCTTCGGTTAGATACATTTAGTGTGATATACCATGGAACATTTGAGGTAATGCGATAATTCTCCATGGAGACAAGCATGTGATCCTCTATTGGAAAAATTACACAACTTCTATTTTATGTAGAAAAAAAGACTTCTATCTAATTCTTTTGTTTTATAAGCATTTAAATGGTATTCAGGTGCACTGAGTAACTTTTTGGTCGGGGATCCGTCACTTGCTTGTTTCTATGGATATGTCATTGCTCTGCCTGGAATGTGCCACAGTATGACATTAAACAGCTCTACCTTACATTTATTCAATTACAGGTGGTTTTATAGCTCAAAAACACCTACAAAAACAGGTGTTCTGACAGTGAGCATGGTCGCCTCTCCACAGACCTGACCTGTAATTTGGTCTGGTTTGGTCTCCATGAAGATCGAACGTTTTAAATGTCATACTGTGAAACCCTAACCCTAACAGACAAAACAATGGAGAAAAGCATTTGACAGACACCAGAAAAGTTACACAATGCACCTTTGAGATCAAAATTGTGCGTGTATTGGATTTTAGTTTCGTAACAACACTACAACAGTTGTACAATGTATTCTTGCCATTGAAAAAGTACAGATGTGACAAGACTAACGCAAACATAGGTGAACATGACAGAGTGTGACATAGATGACGTTATATCAGCAGACACCTCCTCATACTCTAACACTGCAGTCAGCCCTTATGTGAGCTCTATGCACTGCTGTAAGGACCAACGCTGTTTGTTTCACAGTGGTGAGAAATAAACACTGTTGCCATAGAAATTAACAATTCAACACCAAATATGATATCTTTCAAATACTATTCAAAAGAAGCAGGATGTGTGAGTAGTTTTTATTTTTAAAGGGCCCATATTAAGCTGTTTTCTGCATATTTAGGCTGAGTTCTTCTCTCAAAACACTCCGCTCCACCTTGTGGGAAAACAGGAAGTGCTCCACTGTGTTTAATCTTCATACACCTTCACTAGAATCAGCTAGCTGTTCACATGACTTCATAAGGTGGAGCAGAGCATGCTGAACTTTGGGGAAGTAAACAGATTAATAAACCAGGAATACTCAAACATGTGTGAAAGAAACAAAACACAACTCCAGGTGTGATTTTTGAGGAGATAACAACATTCTAACATGGCTCAAAGCTCACAAGAGTCAATTTTGTGTAATTTTTGTGGATAATGAGACATGCACATTTACTATGTAACATTTGTGGAAGGTCTGCACTTCCTTGTCTCATGGATATGTTGCCTGCCTCTTGGCCAGACATATACACTCAAAATATAAACGCAACACTTTTGTTTTTGCTCCCATTTTTCCTGAGATGGACCCAAAGATCCAAAATTCACTCCAGATACACAACACTACCATTTCTCTCAAACATTGTTCACAAATCTGTCCAAATGTGTGACAGCGAGCACCTCTGCCCCGCCGAGACAATCCACCCCACCTCACAGGTGCGCCACATCAAGATGCCGATCCGACATCATGACCAGTGCACAGGTGCGCCCCAGACTGCCCACAATAAAAGGCCACCCCGAAATGTGCTTTTTTTTTTTGCTTTATTGGGGGTCTGGGGACTCAGAACCAGTCAGTATCTGGTGTGACCACCATTTGCCTCATGCAGTGCGACACATCTTCTTCGCATAGAGTTTCAGATTGTCAGTTGTGGCCTGTGGAATGTTGGTCCACTCCTCTTCAAAGGCTGTTATGGACGAAGAACACAGGTGCATTTTATTGATGGCATTTTGAATGCACAGAGATACCGTGATGAGATCCTGAGGCCCATTGTTGTGCCATACATCCATGAACATCACCTCATGTTTCAGCAAGATAATGCACGGCTCCATGTTACAAGGATCTGTACACAATTCTTGGAAGCTGAAAATGTCCCAGTTCTTGCATGGCCAGCATACTCACCGGACATGTCACCCATTGAGCATGTTTGGGATGTGCTTGACCGGCGTATACGACAGCGTGTACCACCTCCCACTAATATCCAGCAACTTCGCACAGCTATTGACGAGGAGTGGACCAACATTCCACAGGCCACAACTGACAATCTGATAAACTCTATGTGAAGAAGATGTGTTGCACTGCATGAGGCAAATGGTGGTCACACCAGATACTGACTGGTTCTGAGTCTCCAGACCCCCAATAAAGCAAAAAAAAAAAAAATGCACATTTCGGGGTGTCCTTTTATTGTGGGCAGTCTGGGGTGCACCTGTGCACTGGTCATGATGTCGGATCGGCATCTTGATGTGGCGCACCTGTGAGGTGGGGTGGATTGTCTCGGCGGGGCAGAGGTGCTCGCTGTCACACATTTGGACAGATTTGTGAACAATGTTTGAGAGAAATGGTAGTGTTGTGTATCTGGAATGAATTTTGGATCTTTGGGTCCATCTCATGAAAAATGGGAGCAAAAACAAAAGTGTTGCGTTTATATTTTTGTTGAGTATATTTTTAATCTCACTGAAGTTCAGTAATACATACAAATATTATGGGATTGCATAGAATGTTCCACAGTATGGTAGGTCTATTAAACATTCATTTTGTACTGATTAAAGGTCCTTTATTACAAAAAATAGAGTCTTGTTTTAAGTTTTAAGTCATGTTATAATGTTACTCCTCAAAAACATACCTGGAGTTGTGTTTTGTTTCTTTCACACATGTTTGAGTGATCCTTTAGTATTAGTATGTCTACATCTCCAAAGCTCAAAATGCTCTGTTCCACCTTGTGATGTCATGACGTTTTCATGTTAACAGCTACCTTTTAACTTTAGTTTAACAGAGATTGGAAATACCAGGACTGAAATTATCAAAATAATTCTAGTGAAGGTATATGGATTTTAAAAACACAGTGGAGCACTTTGTATTCCTACATGACATCACAAGGTGGAACAGTGTTTTCAGTTTGAGAGAAGAACTTCTAAATATGCAGGTTTGTGTGTTAAACATGTGTGAATGAATGCGTGAAGAGTCCCTCAGTCGTCCAGGTAGAATCCATGATAAAGGAGAAATTCAATTTGTCAACTGGACAAAGTTTGTTTGGTCGAAAACCACTGCAGCACAAACTGGGTGTTATTCGGACATTACAACACAGGGCCCAAGTGGTTCCCACAAGCACAGAGGGTAAGGAGAAAGAAGAACAACATGTGCAGGAAGCCCTCTCTGTTTGTGGATATCCTAAATGGGCTGTCAACAAAACCAAGAGAGACAAGGGCAAGAACCAAGACAACAGAGAATCCAAACCCAGGAGGAAAGGGGTAGCGATTCTGTACCTGGCCGGTGTTTCGGAAAAACTACAGAGGATTTTCAGACAATATGTAATTCCAGTTTATTTCAAACCCACAAACACTTTAAGACAAAAACTCGTCCACCCAAAGGACAAAACACCGAGCCACAAACAAAGCAATGTGGTCTACTCCATTCAGTGTAGTGAAGACTGCAGTCAGCGCTACACTGTAGAAACAAAACAGCCACTTCACAAGAGGATGTACCAACACAGACGGGCGTGCCAGAGTGGACCGTCATCTGCCGTACATCTTCACCTAGAAGCCACGGGCCATTCATTTGAGGACAGTGATGTTCAGATCTTAGCCAGGGAAAATAATTGGTTTGAGAGGGGGGTTAAAGAGGCAATTTTTGTCAAAAAAGAGAATCCGTCATTAAACAGAAATGGGGGAGTTAGACATAACTTGTCTCCCATTTATAATTCGATTCTCAAACCAAGTCAAAACAGACAAAGTAACATTAGGGCAGACAATCCAGGGCAGAGGGGTGGAGAGGGTCGTTAGGCTTGAATAGGGAGGCTAAACTAGACGCCAGAGAAATTTGAAAAACAAAGAGACAGATTAGTGGAGATAGTTTCAGAGCTATTTCAGTGTAGTGAGTGCCTCCTAGGGCTGAATGGATATGCTAATACTAGATGCCAGAGGAATTCGTAATACAAAAGAGACAGATTAGTTGAGATAGTTTCAGAGCTATTTCAGTGTAGGGAGCTCCTCCCTGCAGCTAGATATAAACAGGGTCTAACCAGCACTAGAACCAGAGCTGACGAAGCCTCTCGGATGAGCGGCGAAACGTTTTCGACCAAACAAACTTTGTCCAGTTGACAAATTGAATTTTTCCTTTATCATGTGTGAATGAAACAAAACACAACTCCAGGTCTGTTTTCGATTAGGAAACATTATAAGATAGATCAGGAAATGGTGTAATATGCACCCTTTAAATTACAGGCGTCTTTATTGCAAATTTACTTGCCCTGGTCATGTCACCTGCTTGTTTTTCATGGAGATACTTTGTTTTTAAGGCACTGTAAAACCATAGCATTGGGTGGTTTGGGCCCTCCAACAGAAAAGCTACACGGTGCGCCATTAAGATCATTAACAAACAACTTGAATTTACACTGTGCTTGACAAGCCTCTCAATCCGCTAAAGGGGACAATCGTTTATTCACTCTCCACTCACCACAGTCATGCAAGCGGGGTGTGAAGTGTGTTGCCCAGGACACAACAACACAATGCACCAAACAGAGATGGGATTTCAGCGCATCCTTTGTGTTATTTTTGTTTTGTCGGATTATACCTAAAGCGTAAATGAGTCTTCACCCACACAAGGCTACTCTGGACATTGTCAGTAAAGACTTTTTGTTCTTTGTTGAGTTTTTTATTTATTTATTTATTTATTTATTTATTTATTTATTTAGTTATTAGTTTCATATTTTGATCAGAAGTTTTGTTTTGGGGCTGTGCGTTCCATTTCAGTGCAGAAGGCAGCCAACTGTCATGTCCCAGAGAGGGGGCTCTGTGTAAGAATCTGACATCAACATGAGACGAGATACAAAAAAGCCAACTTGATATTGATGCTTGGAAAAAGCTCAAAACTTGATACCACAAAAATAATAGTAGTAACAGTAATAGTAGTAGTAGTAGTAGCAGTAGTAGCAGTAGTAGTAGTAGTAGTAGTAGTAGTAGTAGTGGTGAGTTCAAGACTAAAGCTATTCATGCAAAGGTCCAGTTTAGTGTTTATGTCATTATTTATGTCATTTTGTCAGTGTATGCTTTCAAATGTGTATTTTGAATAGCCACTTGCTTGTCTCCATGGAAACGTTATTGCTTTGTCTAGAATGTTCCACAGTATAGATTAAAGGGATAGTACGTTTTGTTTTTGTTTTTTTTGTTTTTTTAATGTTAATCTGTATGGGTTTCCTTCTAAAAGTTACGTGTGTTGACACCGGCTTACCTCTGACAGTCTCAGCTGATCCCGGTTCGGCTCGCTTTCTGGAGCCCACGTAAGTAGGTCCGGTAACTTCCCTGGAACATGAAATAAAGCTTGTTTTTCTTCTCAAAACAAAACATTTGTTTTGGTGGAGAGAGACAATACGCAAATGCGAAATACGCTGCTGGATGTTTTGTGGACAACTGTTTCGGATGCAAATATATCACCTTTCCTAACAAATGTTTTGTTTTGAGAAGAAAAACAAGCTTTATTTCATGTTCCAGGGAACTTACTGGACCTACTTACGGGGGCTCCAGGAGCCAAACCGGGATCAGCTGAGACTGTCAGAGGTAAGCCGGTGTCAACACACGTAACTTTTAGAAGGAAACTCATACAGATAAACATAAAAAAAGCACTATCCCCAAGGGAGGCCGGCAGGTTACACTACGCTACATTACAGTTTAGTTCTGTGGAGAGTTGTCCCTATTCACAAAAGAAATTTAGATTTTTTTGAGCAACAGAAACACCCGTAATAAATAAATGCTAGATGTATGTTTAAAGTCATACCATGGAACATTACAGGCAAAGAAATAACATCTCCATGCAGACAAACAGGTAGCCCTCCATAAGAAAAGTTGCGCAGTGCACCTTTAATTCTAAATTATTACTTTTTGACAACACTAAATAAATATAAAGAATAAGGAATAGACCACTGGAAATACTCTAGTCTAGGGCATAATGTTGCCGTGCCCTTCAACATATTGCCTAGTATGAATGTGATGTGTAAGTGATTGAGTGTTGGGGAAGCCTATGGCGCAGATTGGCAGTCTTGCTTGTATTAGTCTACCCCAGGGCAGCTGTGGCCACAAACTGAATAATGGCCAAACTTGACCGGAAAAACTCGATATACTGTAAGACTAAAGCATTACTGTTATTTTTTCCTTGGGTATATTTATGCCACCTCTCTGTGCCCCTGGGTTGAAGTGAAGTAACTTTGTATATACTAGTGAACTACAGGCATAACTCAGTGAGGCATTGAGGCAGAGCTGTTGTCACTGTGTTTACACTGGAGCTAAAAATACACATGTTACATTTGTTCATTTGAGTGTGAACAAAACAAATGATTCCAGTTTGGTTGTTTTCAGCCGGGATTTGTCCACATGTCTGGGTTTGACTTTTACAGCAACATCACTCATTAGCCTATAGCCTTCAAGGGCCCATATTACGCTAATTTCTGATCTGTTATAATGTTGTTTCCTCATCACAAACAGACCTGGCGTTGTGTTTTGTTTCATTCACACATGTTTAACACAAAACCTTGGATCATTTCAGCCCTGGCATTAAAACCAAGTAAAGGTATCTGTTAACTTGAGAGCTACCACTTCATGACATCACAAGGCAGAATGGAGCATTTTGAGCTTTGGTGATTTAGACACAAGAATAATAGTCTGTCTAATAGACTAACATGTGTGAATGAAACAAAACATAACTCCAGGTAAGTTTTTGATGAGGTAAAAACATTATAATATGACTAAATGCTCTCAAGAGTCCATTTTGCGTAGTAAATTTTGCGTTAAAGTCTGATAGGTTGACCCTGTGAAATGACTACAGTTGACTAAATGAAGTGTCAGCTCTGTTGTGAAGTGCTGTGAACTGATTACTACCGAGGAATACTAATTTTGAGTAGGCCTAACTGTATTCCGCTACATTTACTTTTTCCTTTGGTGGTGTTCAGAATACAGTTACTATTCTAAAATCAAGGGCATACATGGCGGTACTTGGTCACACATTTTAGGCTTCAAACTGTGCAAAATTAGTGAGAAAATTAAAACAACCCTTGTGGTGTGTACAAATGTGATTTTTTTCCTTCTCTGATCAGTGAAAAAAGCAGAACAAATGGTGAAACAAACATAAAGCTGTTGCGTTTTTAAACTATAATTTAAATGCAATCCCGCGTGAAAGTATTCAAAGCATTCAGAATATGAGTGAGCTGCCCTACCCAAAACAATTTCCCTTGTGGATCAATAAAGTTTGTCTAAGTTTAAGTCTACTCGGATTTGATCATGTATGAGATTACATTTTAATTTAGTTATTCTGTAACTAAACACATTTTCAAACTATTCTTCCCATCACTGCTTGTTTATGGGCATTTTTTCCAATTTTAACGGTGCACTGTGTAACTTTAGTTGGAATTTGCCACCTGCTTGTTTCTATGGATATGTAACTGCTCTGCCTTGAATGTAATATAGTATTAAACAGATGGACCTTACATTTATTCAATTACAGGTGGTTTTATAGCTCAAATATACCTAGAAAAACAGGCATTCTGACTGAGCGGGGTTGCCTCTTCACAGATCTGACCTGTAACTTGGTCTGATTTGGTCTCCATAATGATAGAAAGCAATAACAAAGCAATGACAAAGCAATAACATCTCCAGAAAAGCATTTGACAGACTTTCCACTGAAAAAAATGACACAACGCACCTTTAACAGCACATTGTAAGTAAGTCATCAATTTTATAATGGCAAAATTCAACGTTTTTCAGAATATTTCTATTGTCCACATATCTGCTTGTATTTGGTAACGAAACATATCATGAAAATTATTTTGGATTAAACTTCTCTGCTATGCTTTTTCCATTATTTTGGTGAGGCAAAATGAAAAAAGAACATGTATATTGCAATGTGTAAACTATCTAATCATGTGTATGTGTTGATTTAAACAAAACTGCTAATTAATTCTATTTCACTCAAATGCCCTTAAAGATTAAATTCAAGAATCAGTACTGAGCTTTCTGCAAACTATCCAAAACCCTTTAGTGTTTTTATATGATTCCTCCTCACCTTTCCTCTAAATCTAAGTAGTATTCTTTATATTATAATGCTCTACAAAAGTCCCGACGCTGAAGCACGCATTCCTCCGTGTGTTCCTGTGCTGTCTGTGCACCGTGGGGGGAAAGTCATTGTTTGCGATGCGCTCAACGTGCAGGAGCAGCGCGCGGAGCCTCTGGGAACGCTCCTATCCCCCGAATCAACCACAAAATACCCCCACTTCTCACAAAACACACGCCTTTAGGGACATTTGTTTTATAATCCTAAAAGTAACAGCTTTGCCCACAACTCTCGGCAGAACTACGGTCAATTTTGACGTTGTTTTTACGTAATAACCAAACTATACCACATTTGATTTGGATAAATAGGCCTATAAGACATTGTATTTTGTGATTAGCGGTGGAAATACAGTATAAGCTTAACAAATTTGAAAACGTGTTGCTTTAAGCGTCAGATGTAAAGATGATAAGATAAGAAGTGGAGCGCGTGTAGAGATCGCTATCTGTCAACGCCTCGAAGCGCTAGGAATTTATGAATATACATTATCCAGCCTATTTTTACGCACAGAAATATGCGCTGAAGTGCGTTTCGTTAAGTTGCAAGAGAGCTTGATTAAGTAAGAAAATTAAAAGAAGGAAAAAATGTATTTATAAATTTTATATTCATTTATTTATTTATTTATTTATTTAGACTCGGTTCAATAATATTCTAAAATTCTTTAAAAAAAAACATTATTAAAAACTCGTTGAGTTGAGTTCTAAACCTTTGCGTCAACTTGAAAAACAGTTGCAGATATTACATAAAGAATAATAATAATAATAAAAACAAATAGTTTCAGAGATTTCTTACCTGGTTTAGTTTCCCAGATCTCGGAGTTGGCACGCACGCATGTCCTCTGGTGGCAGTGCCACTTTGAGGTTTGGGTAGAAAGAAAAACAGCAGTAGAAGCGGAGGGTGGCGGGGCTGGGAGCTGTCCGCGGTGCTGAACGGACTGAAGCAGCGCGCGCTACAAGTCACTTGTTCTCCTCCTCGAAGACCCCCGCCTGTGACGCCCACCTCATCTCTCCTCACATTATATACGCAGGAACTGGCTCCTTGTACGGCTTCTTGTGAATGGGCATGAAAAGTCGAGAAAAAGAGTTCAAATCCGGTGAAGAAGTTGTGTGAATGAGATGAGGCGATCAGTTTTTGGAGACGCTCGCGTGCCCCGTGTTTATGAGCGTCATGTGATCCACGGTGAGGGGCGCGAGGCACAGGACACGCCCCCATCGGTCAGTCAGTCCACGAGGCGCCTCTGGTTGATTGTTTTATCTCTTTGGGGAGGTGGGATTGAGTCGGGATTAGGAACAAGTTCGGGCGCGAGTTTGCGTCAGTCCCAGCTGGGCTCGCGCTCAGACCGGCCCGTGAACCGGAGGACGGGCATGAAGTCCTGTGGTGACACGCAACCGTTAGCTCCGTTATATGCTTTATTTAGTACACACCGCATTGTTTCACAGGCGCTGTTCACTTGTGAAAGCATACACTGCCTGACAAAAGTATTAGGACTATTGTGTATTTCTGAACTCTGGATGAAACTTCTGTTTCCGACAAGATAATGACCCAAAGCACTCATCCAAACTGTGTCAGGGTCATTTGGAGACGTGTGAACAGCGTCATCAACTGCAGGTTATGACATGCCAGTCTCCTGACCTGTCACCCATCCAAAAAGTGTGGGATTATTTGGATATTAAAGTGCGCTCCAGGAATCCGACTAACGTTAAACACCTGTGGAAATGTCTTCAGGATGAGTGGAAAACTATAGAGGACGGATATCTTGAAAAATTGTTGGACAGAATGCCTCAAATTTGTAAAGCTGTGCTTAAGGCCAAAGGTGGTTATTTTGATGAAAAAGCTATTTGACTTGATATTGTGACATTTTTGCAATAATATGCCTTTACACATGATGAAATTTGCTTTAATATATCAATAAATTGATTTGTTGTCATTACCAATACGTCTTGTTATCATTATGAAAGTTCAGAAATACACAGTCGTCCTGATACTTTTGTCAGGCAGTGTATAAGCCTTTTCAAGTAGCAATAAATATACATAACACTTGTATAGAGAGTTACACAGCGGTGGAACCTAACACAGAAAAAGTAGAAAGTACGTTGTACTTAAAGGAAAAGTAACGTTTTTTTACAATCAGAGCCTTCTTTCGGCAATAAAACAAGTAGTTTTACTCACCCATAGCAGTTTGGTGTCAATTGGAGTGGTATCGCAGAACTTATGTTGGAGCCGTTCTGTTCTACTAATGCTCCCGTATCCGTTAGCGTGAGTGCTCGGGGCACTGATTTGCGGTGTCCAAATAACACAAACTTTAGCACTTTTCAAATCACAGAAGATCGCTGTGTCAGGGTAGACTTTTAGTAGATTCCAAAACGGCCTGAAACCCGATATCGCAACAGAAAAGTAAAGTTCAGAGCGGTGTTAGCTTCTTTCGGACTAGCGGTGTTTACAAAACAGCTGAGTTCACGCATGCGCACTGTCCTCTCTGATGATGACATCAAATGAAACTATAGCTGGATATCGGGTTTCAGGCCGTTTTGGAATCCACTGAAAGTCTACCCTGACACAGCGATCTTCTGTGATTTGAAAAGTGCTAAAGTTTGTGTTATTTGGAGAGCGCAAAGTAATGCCCCGAGCATATGATACGAGCAACATGTTAACGGATACGGGATCACTAGTAGAAGAGAACGGCTACAACATAACTTCTTCAATACTGCTCCAATTGACACCAAACTGCTATGGGTGAGTAAAACTACTTGTTTTATTACCGAAAGAAGGCTCAGATTGTAAAAAAAAAAAACTTTACTTTTCCTTTACGTATAAATTGTAGGATCTGGACATTATTTAACTACATTTTAAAGTGAGGTCTCGACATAACATCATTGGTTGAGCGGTCAGATCCACTGACCCACAGGTTGGCGGTATGATTCCAGCTCCCACAGATGAATGCTGCCGTTGTGTCCTTGGGTAAGACACTTAACCAACCTCGTGTCTGCCTACACTGGTAGCCCCCATGACAGAAGATGCATCAAGGCCGGTTGCGTCAAGTGACGTGGGGCCATCCTCCCGTGGACCCACCTCTCACAGGAGGATTCATGAGGGCCAGTGCGCTGTGATCTGGGCAGCAGATCTGTCTGGACCGCTGCCTCCCGCCACCCAAAGACTTGGAAAAAGTGGATGAAAATGAATGAATTTTAAAGTGGATTATTTTTACTTTCACTTCTCTACATTTGTCTGTCTACTCCACTACACTTTTTACTTGGACTGAAAAGTAAATTATTATTTTTTTATTTTTATTTTTTTAAATACTGTTGGAGACCTGCCGAAAAGGCTTTATTTTTAACAAGTTAAAACAAATTATTCAAAACTATAGATTGATTTGTTTGTGATGAGCAAAAGTCAGTATAAATATGTATCAAAATCACTACACATGGAGCTTAATTAGATCTCAAAAACACTGAAATTCTTTTACTTTTTACTCTTTTAAGTACATTTTTAAATGGTCACATTTTTATAAGCACTTTTCCACCTTCAAGGCACTTTACATGAAGGAACCACTCACTCATTCACAACTCATACACCAGTGTACACAGGCACTGTGGGCAGGGTGGGTTAAGTGTCTTGCCCAAGGGCCCAACGACAGTATTCATCTGTGAATTGTACCGCCAACCTGTGGGTCAGTAAACGCTCCACCACCTGATCTGACATATAAACTTTTTCTGACATTATTGACTTGGTGTTGCCTGGAAGAATCCATGACTCATCGCTGTACCAGCGGCGAGTCTGGTAATGCTTGGTCCAGAATGCGCTGCTGTTGCGCGTAGACAGACAGCTAAGTGAACCAATCAGAGAACAGTTAATGGACAGCGACGTGAACCAATCAGAGAACAGTTAATGGACAGCGACGTGAACCAATCAAACAAAAGAAAAGAAACAAAAGAAAGGCCTCTAGAGCTGTCAGCTGCTGTGGTTTTAAGGAATCGATGTGTTTTAGGTCATTTAAGACCAATTTTACAGCTGAATGGAAGGGACGTTCAGTTCTCCGATGCGCCATCTTGATTCAAAACTGAGGAGGAACTTCCGCTGCCTAAGAGTGACATTGCGGGCAAAGGCGGGTGCACCATCTTTGAACGAATCAGAATCGCGGAGTCCGTTGTTAACCGGGGGAGCGAGGGTGGAGCGAGGGTGTCCAAATGGTATCTCGCTGTATAGCAAATACAGAGAGATATCATTTGGCTGGCCAGGTAAGACTTGGTGCATATAACATTTTAAACATTTTACCACCCTTATATAACCGGAAATGTCAGCACACACAGAAGATTGGGTTAGTAGCTGTCAAAAGTAAAGTGGGCAGTGCAGAATAAGGTGGTGAAAACATGAATTTTCAACTCAAAGTAACTCAAATGCAAGACAATAAAAATACTCAAACATGCATGAATCAGAAATACATCTTTGTGTGAGTTAATAATGAGGGGAAAACATTAGAACATGTGTAAAAGCGCTAAGAAGTCTTCTTTAAAGTGTAATATGGGACATATTACACTATTTCCTGATCTGTTATAATTTTGTTTCCTCATCTTATTCTTGGAGCTGTGTTTTGCACAGAGAGCTCTTCTCTGAAAGCATTTTAAGCTGACAGACTAATAATAAAGGATTACTCACACATGTGTGAATTAAACAAAACACAACTCCAGTTATGTTTTATATGAGGTAACAACTTTCTAATGGCTTAAAACTCACAAGAGTAAATTTTGTGTTCTCTAGGCCCTTTAAGTATGACATAAAATGCAAAACAGATATAAACACAAACCGCAGAGGCTTGTTTCTGTCTGCGCATAATTTAAACAAACATTTCTGAAGAGAGACACTGGCTCTGGTTTGGAATGAACATTTTTTCTCCATAGGTCATCCACCTCATTATGGAGCTCTGACAAAAGACCACAAGTGTCCGTCAAAAATCACTCTTTCTCTGCACAAAAACACATGATTAAAACCACACGTCTTGTTCAACATGGAACTAAACCAAAGCAACATTTAATGAGACACAGGATGCAGAAAAAATACATGCATTTTTCCAACTCACCCAGAAACGAGCCAGACTTTTAATTAGAAAATGTTTATTACAGACTGTAATAACAAGAACAGTTCATTAAGATACTTGAGAAATAGAACTTTTTAAAGGCACACTAAGGAACTTTTCTGGTTTGTCTCTACTGAGATGTTAATGCTTTACCTAGAATGTTCCACAGTGTAGCTTTAACCCGATCTGACTTCACCGTAGTTGATACCAGGTTACAGATTAGAACTGTGGAGAGGAGACCCTACTCAAGGTAAGAATGCATGTTCAAATTATTAAACAATAGCAATAAAAATGCCTGTAATTAAATAAAAGCAATCTAGAATAGTTTAAATAAACCAATAACATCACCATGGAGAGCAGCAGGTGACAGAAAAGTTACATAGTGCACCTTTAGAATTTGAATACATAAACATACATAGGTAGGTAGCGTGTTAAAATTATGTATGGTCTCTCTGTAGATAAAATACTGTACAAAGGACATTGGAATAAGCTTTGAGTCTGTTCCCGTCACATCACAAACAAAATACTTTTCATTTTCAACATTTTGTAATCACGTCTAAGTAAATTGATGAGTGGTATAGTTTAGTTTCAATTATTTTTGGTTAGTAAGTAAGGAAAAGGTAGTAAGTCAAAGGTTTATATCGATTTCCATTTCATCTTTGTTAAATGTTGAATGCAAACACATTTATTTAATGGTATTGCTAAAGACAACCATTTGTATTTTTATCAGCCAGGTCCAACTTCAACAACTTGTCAAGATTTTGAGAGTAGCCGAAACGGTGAGTGTATTGTACTTTTACTAGTGTAGACGTTTCTCCCTAAATACAACCGGAAAGATGCCTACCGCACTGTAAATTGGGATGAGGGGCCATACCAACTTTCTCACACCTGGGATACAGTTCTGAAGAAATTACTGTAGGTGGCGCTGTTGTCCTACTGCTCCGAGTAGGAAGCCAGCTCCAAAATCTGTTTAAATCAGCTCACCGGACAAGTCACCACAAAATCACGTGACAGTTCTGAGGAAGGAGCTGAAACGGTCAAGGTATGAAACAAATAGAGGTCTGTACATGAGAATTTGAAGGATAGTTTCCCCCTGAGTTTATTTTTTGCCTTTAATAAAAATATTGACATGTTGCAATCCTCCAGTGGGTGCTTCGTCAAATCATGATGTAGGCTCAGATCGGCAAAAAATGTGACAGTTGCTGATGGATTTGCTGTGTATTTGGTCCAGACCCTCCTGCATCTGAACAGAAAGTCATCTATTAAATGTGTCCTTTACTCTAATGCAGTCAACCACATTAAAGGTGCACTGTGTAACTTTTCTGGTAGAGGAGGAGGAGAGGTTTGTCTCCATGGAGATTATTGCTTTGCTGGAATGTTCCACAGTGTGACATTAAAATTGACTAACTCCATGGAGACAGACAGGCAAGCAAGTTACAGGTCAGAAAACAGTAATTTCTACGGAAACAAGCAAACAGCAGACCATACATCAGAAAGGTTACACGGTGCACCTTTAAAGGGGCTGTACCTGACTTTATAATGTTATTAGTCATTATTATTAGTCATTAGTGAATACGTTTTGCTCCAATATACCTTATATGTCAGGGGTCAGCAACCTGTGGCTCCGGAGCCGCATGCGGCACTTTGATCCCTCTGATACGGCTCAGTACAGTGGTCCCTTGTTTATCGCGGTGGTTACGTTCTAAAAATAACACATTCTACACTTTTCTCAGACTGGTATTAACATTTTCTCACATTTCTCTCTTGTTTAAACACTCAAACTTTCATAGATTTTCAACAAAAGAAGCACAGTATTATAGAATGAAACCAAAGATCCAAACCTGTTTTCAGGCCCTAAACATATCGCGTGTATTTCACAGTTCCTCTGACCGAGCCTCTTCGTCCTGGCGCCGCTGCGCTGTCGCGGGTTTTGTCGGGGAGAAAATTTGTCAACATACAGCACTTCAGAGTCACACTGCTCGCGATTCAACATTTATATAAATTTGGCTGAACGCATTTTGTACTGTACAGGAGTCACGGAGGAGAATGACGGACAAACCAGCAAAGGTCTAACAGACCTTTAGCCAATGAGTACGCAGAACACAATGCGCGTTGATACAATATTAAAATTGGAATAAAAAATCCGCGAAACAGCAAGGCCATGAAAAGTGAACCACGATATCGCAAGGGACCACTGTATTTAATTAAAATGTATTTTATTTTAGTTTGTTCATTTTCACAATGTAATTCTATGGCACAAAGGCAAAAAAACACCGTTATATGCAGTGTTTCATTTTAAATTTCAAAAGGGTTTTGTGGCTCCCAGTGTTTTCTTCACTGTGTGAAACGGGTCCAAATGGCTCTTTGAGTGGTAAAGGTTGCCAACCCCTGGTATATGTAAAAGCAGCTCTTAGGGTTAAATGAGACAGCTGGGTCTGCATCTAATTATAGAGCGTTTGAACAATGAAGTGTGCTGTTAGTATTATCATGAGGGCAAGATTTGTGAAAAGCACTTAAAAACTTATTGCAGGGAATTCTTCACACATCTTATTGCAGGGAATAATTAACATGCTAGGAATACATTGAAAGTGAGGAATAACTATGGATGTCAGGTAACCGTTTAAAGGCACACTGTGTAACTTTTCTGGTGGAGGAGTTTCCCTGTCATTCCCCAACTGGCGCATCTTTCTCTGGCCGAGAGCGCGCCTTAGCCGGCAGAGCGTACGGAGCGTGTCCCCTGGTTTCGTGGAGTCAAGCTCCGGTAGAATTCTTCCCCGCAGGACTACTTACATGTCCCGCAGGATTACAGTTGTTTTATCATTGTGGGTACAGTTTGGCCTTTGCTTAAACCTTAAAACCCTGTTGTGTCAATTGGTCCGCCCAGGTGGAGGGGCTAAGGGGTATAAGGGAGAGCTTTGCTCAGTCTGTGGGCTGTCCTTGGTCTGACTTTGTGGGTGCTGACTTCCTGTGAGCTCTGCTGTAAATACTTCTCTCTTTTTTTTTTGGATTTTTGTTGTGGTTTCACTGTAAATATTGCACTTTGCACGTTGTGCTGTGGCGTGAATAAAGAAAAAACAACAAAGTCACATTCAGAGTGCCTGTTTTTCTAGATATTTTTGAGCTATACTGTGGCTATACTATACTGTGGAACATTCTAAGCAGAGCAATGATATATCCATAAAACAAGCAAGTGATGGACCCTATATCAGAAAAGTTACATGATGGACCTTTAAAATGGACTAATTTAGTTTTTCAACATTTCAACATTTTTTAAGCTACAGTTTCTATAAAGTTAACTACTCGTTAAGATAGAAGCTAAAAACAAGTGAACCCAACCTGTACCATACCACTCCAATTAAACTTCACAATACTTCAGATCAACACATACAAAATACCAACTTTCTCAAAAAAATTTAAACTTCGGGCCTTTTGTAATAGTTGATAGTTACACTATTGTTTATAAGGCAACTCAGTAGGAATGAATGGCCAGTCAGTACAATGTAACTGACTATAGCTCTTTAAAGTATTAATATTAAAACTAAAAGAAGAAAAATATTGTTTCTTTGTCAATCCACCAGGACATAAACATCACATACAAACGCCAGACGCTCAAATTCTTAAAACATTCCACTTATTTCACTCTTCCCCTACTACAAAAACCTCTCCCTTCTCTTCTGAATTGTCTCCATTGGCTTGCTCTACTTCCTGGTTTGGTTTGTCCACTTCCTCTTCCTGTCTTTCTACTTCCTGTTCGTCGTTGTCCATGTCTAGTTCTTCGAAAGACGATCCGCTGCTTCCCGTGGACACGTTGGACCCCCTGTGGACGGGCAGTTGGGGTTCTTCGCTCAGATCTGGGACGTCCCGTAGAGGGAGGGAGGAGGCCAGAGACGCAGCGGTGGAAGCGGCAAGCGATGTCTCTCTACTGTCCCAGGGGGCGCCTCCGCTCACCGAGCTCACGTCGCTGTGGGAGTCTGCACCTGTGGGACCATGAAAGAAGAGAAGAAGAGAGCAAAGCAAGGTAAAACACTAGACAGTATAAAGAAGTGGACTACGAGTGTGTGACCTAGAAGTTATGGGACATATCTGAAGCCGAGTTCCATATTAGAAACAATAATACCTGGATAATGTCGAGTGGGTTGATACAAACATTTGAAGACCAAAATGAAAAGCCTGACAGCAGCAGTTACAGAGAGGGCCAATATTTTTTCAATACAAAGTGAATTGGAGCCAGAGTTGATGGAGCCGGAAGCACGCCGATGCTCACTTCCTATTTGGAAAGCAGCAGCTAGTGGTTTAGCGATGTCCATTTATATACACATTACACGGGTAAAACATGCCACCAAAAATGTACAGACAAAAATGTATTGGTATTTTTCAATAATCTACTCGAACTTCATGCTACAAGAGTGCGATTTTTCAAGATTAAGTGATGTTCAATTTTCAATGCTCCTGTATTTTTTAGATTTTAGGCCATATTATAGTTTTCTTGTTCTAATACCACATTATTACATCATCTTGTATACAACAGTGCTCTTCCTGATGAACCTTAACTCAACTGTTCAGAACTGGACTGCCCAACCACTACTGTAAAATCAATCAATTCAAATGTATTTATATTTATTGTACTCATATCATGGTTTTTAATACAGCCATTTAGTTGCTGTTTTAATGTTATTTTGGCTACTGCATTCAAAATAAAACACATAAAAATGCTCTCTTTGTAAATGCATGACTTTATCTTTATGCAAATTTAACATACCCCAAACAGTCAGCCCCCCTTTAACAAAAAAAAATCCTTTAAGACTTCTTGAAGGTGACATTTTATTTAAGTTCAAAATAACAAAATAACACTGCACACCTGACATTTCAGATCACAGAAAAGTAACTTTAAAGGAATGTTCTAGTAACTTTGAAAAACAATAGCCTTCGAGGGACCATAAATTGTCTAAAAAAGAAGATTCTAAAAAAGAAAAAAAAAAGACTAATTTCATAGTAATTTCTTTGGCCCCGTGACCCTGTTGTTAACTCTCTCCATGGTGATCACTTTGTCTTTGAACTTTGAACTGTGATTCGACCCAATAACCCTCCATTATCCTGTAACATCAGCCGTCTACACGTCTCCATTGATCCAATGATTCTTAGGAGCTTGTTGCAGTGGCAAAACAGATACACTGTACATTGTAATAGATATGGCTGTAAGATTAATTGCAAATTAATTGAAACTACAGTTTGAATGGACATAATAAGCAAATCGCAAAGGTCAAATTTTAAAAAGCACAAGTTCCTCCACAAGCAAAATTTTCTGTTTTATTCTGCACAAAACTTGCTAACCCTGTAGCCTATATCTGTAAAAACATTCTGAAATGTGATTATTGTATTAGTTTGTCAGTTCATATTTCAACCTAAATCATAATATTAAAGGCCCTATATTACACGACTTTCTGGAGTTATGTTTTGTTTCATTCACACGTTTAAAGATCCCATGACATGGTACTTCTTGATGCTTTTATATGGCGCCTTAATGGTTCCCTAATACTGTAAATGAATCCTTCTTCAAAATCAAGACTCAGTGCATGAGAAAGACCCATGAACACAGACAGAGTCATAAATATGTCTCTGGAACACTCCATTATGGGCGTTGTTGCTTGAATGCAAATGAGGAGGACAGAGACAGGCCAGTGCAGCGGGTGGGGGCGTGGCCAAACTCTCCACTCTTTCCTCTTTAGCGGTGCGATGTGTGCTGAGCCCACTTCCGCGTTTAAGCACGGAGGAAGATAAGAGACTAGAGTTGGGCGGTATCCAAATTTTTATACCGTTAAACGGTGTCCACATTTTCCCGGGGTATACGGTATTACCGTTGCTAAGGCTAAAAAAAAAAACACTTCGTAGCACTACGGTGGAGTCGCCTCGTCAAATGGCAGCTTGCACCTATACCGTTCAGAAACAGAATAGCAAGCATTACATAGGCCTAATGATACTGAAAACATAACAAAACATGTACAAAATTAGTAACTTTTATTAACAAATGTTTAAAGTGCAAATACAGCAGCCAACCGACGGAACGAAATGACATTGTCTGTGGGCTAAAGCTAACAAACCAACAGGAATCAAATAAAATACTTGATCTTATCAAATAAGAAAATCTGAACAATAAATAACAAGACATAACCGAAAATGCATATATAACCCTGTCCTGAGAACGCAGTGGAAAATACTGCTCGTTTGTATATTTTTAAAATCTATTAACATGAATCAAATAAATTAAACGTACAACTATACAACATCCCGGACCGTTTTTGTCCGTCAGAAAAAGCTACTCCTTATTGAAAATAAAAATATTAAGCTATTGAATGCAAAACCAGCATGTTCACTTTTTCCGGCTTGAGTAAGGCACGTTGTGGATTGAGAACTTTGCTCGCGGCGCTGAAGACCCGTTCCGATGGAGCTTGTGGCACAAACGCACAGGTATTTTATCAGAGGAAAGCGCCTGACTCCATTGGATTTCCACCAAAGAAGGGGGTCTTCATCTCCCAGAATAACAGCCTCGTGTGGAAGTTGCGTTTGTAATAAGAAACCCGAAAACTTCTCACATTTCAGACTCAAAAACGGAGAGTTGTTTTTATTAACACGCGAGAATATCAGAAAAGGCGCTGCGTTAGAACACAAAAGCAGCGTGTCAAACGTCACGCCTTTCTTAAAGGGACCGCAACTATTATCAGAAGCAGTGACTTTATAACCGAACGTCATCTCTCCGATAGTAATATTAGTTTTAAACTGTAATAGTATTAAATTAACAAACACAACCACACATACATAGGTGCTGGACAAACACTCTTTATTTAGGCATTAAATTAATTATAGTTAATATTATATTAGGGCAAGATTTTTTATTTTTTTTAATGACGGTAATGAATCTGATACCGTTGCTATTTTTCGATACCGCAGTATACCGTATTACCGTATTACCGCCCAACCCTATAAGAGACAATTTCCACTGAAAAATAAACACATTTCCACAGAAAATAAAATTAAACCACTGCTGTTTCAGAGGTTCAGAGGCTCGGATAAAGGACATCTGAGCCTGGAAACACTCTCACGTGCCTCCAGGCAAATAAAAAAAAACGCATCTCGCATTGCGTAGCTCATTCGCGTTCCAAACTCTCTGGGCATGACTTCCAGAGACGGTGGGTAGACATCCAGACGGGGGGTGGAACTGCATCTGCATTTGTGACGTCAGAAATTTCCCTTGATCAGAATCGCCCATTTGGGCTGTCTTTTCTTCAAACGCAGAAAAGGATCACAAATGCTCAGTTTATACATTTCGCAAACCTCAGAAAGTGAAAATTTCATGCCATGGGACCTTTAACGCACAAATCTTGTACGCTTAGGCCAAGTTCTTTGCTCAAACTGAAAACACTCCTTTACTCCTTCCACCTTGTGATGTCACCTTCACTGAAATCATTTGATTAATTTTAGCACTGGAATTGCCATTCCCTACTAAAGATAACTATTACCATCAAAACAACCACTTCATGACATCACAAGGTGGAACAGACCATTTTGAGGTTTGGAAATGTAGACAGACTAATAATGCAAGATTACTCAAACATACTGTATGTGAAACACAACTCCAGGTATGTTTTTGAGGAGGTAACAACATTATAACATAACTTAATGCTCACAAGAGTCAATTTTGTGTAATATAGGACCTTTAAACCATAAATCACAAATCAAAATCACAAACATGATGCTTGTCAGAAAAATTATTGACATATTAAAGACATATTTTCCCAAATCATTCAGCCCTGTTGTACATTATATTAGATATAGTGGGCTTTTGTTGCTAGGTGTTGCTAAAATTACCAAAGCAATACGCAGCAGGAGTAATAACTGTAGGACCACAGTGCACCTGCCACCCCCAACAAAGATGAAAATGAGAGAAGCAAAAACTATTGAGGAGGATATGTTCAGGGCATTTGAACAGAATGAAAACAAAACATTTGAGAAAGAGCTGTACACAGAAAAGTTATTGGGGTGAGTGAGGATGTAATACCCTTGATCAATATTAGACTGGAGAGAAATTGCCTGTTATTTATTATCGATCGAACTGTGAATATTTGGAGACTTATATTTATTTTATTTACTTACGTTTTTGTTTTGTTTTGTTTGTTTCGAAGGTTATAAAATGATAAGTGAGACATTTTTAATACAATCATGTTAAAGGTCCTATATTGCCCAAGATCCATGCGAGTTTTAAAGGAAAATTAACGTTTTTTTACAATCTGAGCCTTCTTTCGGCAATAAAACAAGTAGTTTTACTCACCCATAGCAGTTTGGTGTCAATTGGAGCAGTATCGCAGAACTTATGTTGAGCTGTTCTGTTCTACCAATGATCCCGTATCCGTTAGCGTGAGTGCTCGGGGCATTACTTTGCGGTGTCCAAATAACACAAACTTTAGCACTTTTCAAATCACAGAAGATCGCTGTGTCAGGGTAGACTTTTAGTGGATTCCAAAACGGCCTGAAACCCGATATCCAGCTATAGTTTCATTTGATGACGTCATCAGAGAGGACAGTGCGCATGCGTGAACTCAGCTGTTTTGTAAACACCGCTAGTCCGAAAGAAGCTAACACCGCTCTGAACTTTACTTTTCTGTTGCGATATCGGGTTTCAGGCCGTTTTGGAATCTACTAAAAGTCTACCCTGACACAGCGATCTTCTGTGATTTGAAAAGTGCTAAAGTTTATGTTATTTGGACACCGCAAATCAGTGCCCCGAGCACTCACGCTAACGGATACGGGATCATTGGTAGAACAGAACGGCTCAATATAAGTTCTGCGATACTGCTCCAATTGACACCAAACTGCTATGGGTGAGTAAAACTACTTGTTTTATTGCCGAAAGAAGGCTCAGATTGTAAAAAAAAACGTTAATTTTCCTTTAATCCGTATTAGCAACTTGGTCATCAAAAACATACTTGGAGTTGTGTTTTGTTTCATTCACACATATTTGAATATGTCTGAGTAATAGCATATTTGAGTTATTATTAGTCTGTCTACATCTCCAAAGTTCAAAATGCTCTGTTCCAACTTACGATGCCATAAAGCGGTAGTTTTCAAGTGAACGGCTTCCTTTTACCTTTAGTTCAGTAGAGATTGGCAATTCCAGGGATAAAATCATCCAAATGATTCTGGTGAAGGTGCCTGGAGTTTCAAAACACATGACATCACAAGGTAGAATACAACGGTTTCTGTTTGAGAGAAGAACTCAGTTTACAGTACATATGCAGGCTGTGTGTTTAATATGTGTGAATGAAACAAAACACAATATGGGCCCTAGAACAATTGAAAACAACATACTGTATCTTCTGAGTAGTGGAAAGTCCTCAAAGTGTCATCTTTTGATAGAAGTTAATGACTATAAATACATTGGATTTGGATGTGCATTGGATTTGGATCCTCTCCATCCTCTGGACATGGCTTTTTTTTTTTTTTTTTTGCTTCACTTCAACAATCTCCTGCTCCACAAACAAAATGAGACTTGACAATCATGAGGCACTATTTTCATCTACGTTCACACTTCAAATAAATCTCATTTTCACATGACACTGTGTTTCTACTGAATTTCATTGTTCAGTCCTGGTTTAGTTCTTCTTAGGCCCTGATTAAGTCCTATTTTTTGTTCCTAGTTTATTATTGGTTTAGTCCTGGTTTAGTACTGCTTTAGTCCTAGTTTAGTCCTCTCCCAGTTAGTCCTATTCAGCTATGATATACAGTAATTCTTGTTTAGTAATCCTGATTTAGTCCTGGTTCACTCCTGGTTCAGTCCTAATCCGTTGTAGTTTAGTTCTTGTTTAGTGGTTTAGTCCTCTTTAGTAATGATTAAGTCCTGGTTTAGTTAATCTTTAGCCCTATTTAGTCAAATTTTTAAGTGGTTATTTAGTCCTGGTTTAGTACTAGTTCATTCCTGGTCTACATTCGCTCCTCCTGGTTTAGTCCTTGTCTAGTCTTGGTTTAGTCCTGGTTCAGTCCTGTTCACTCCTGGTTAGTCCTATTCAGTTGTGGTATAGTCCTTGTTTAGTCCTATTTTTCCCTTAGTACAATCCTGGTTTAGTTCTGCTTTAGTCCCTATTTATTCCTGGTTTATTTTTGGTTCAGTCCTGATTTAGTCCTGGGTTAGTCCTGGTTTCAATCCTGGTTTATTCTTGGTTCAGTCTTGGTTTTGTTTAGTCCTCCTGATTTAGTATTGGTTCATTCCTGGTTTAATCCTGGTCCAGTTCTGGTCCAGTCCCGGTTCTGTCCTGGTTTTACCCTGGTTTAGCCCTGGCACAGCCCTTATTTAGTCTTACTTCAATCCAAACTTCTGCTCCACAAACAAAACCCGCCTTGACATCTCCGTGGCGCTCCTGTCCGGCCCATTTTCCTTCTGCGCTCACACTTCAAATAAATCTCATCTTCACATCACACTCTGTTTCCACTAAATACATCACCGGGGACAGGAATACAATAAACAGGGATGTGGTCCGTGCTCAGGGCCCGCGGCGGTCCCCTGGTGGCAGTCGGCGTAATTATCGCGATGGGCACATCCAGACCAGTGTAAGGAGCAGAGCTGTTGAGGGATGGAGAGGTGGTATAGGAGCTGTTGATTAGGGGCAGGTTTCAACAGAGGAGGTGTAGCCACTGAAAATAAGGCAGCACGTTTAGATGGAATTCTGGGTAATTGCGTTATTGAGGATATATTTAACACCATCATTATCTGAGCTTTTATATAAACTGTTATTAAAGGGCTCACAATTTCCTGATCCATGTTATAATGTTGTTTCCTCTTCACAAACATACCTGGAGTAGTGTTTTGTTTCACTGACAAATTTTAAACACGCAAAATCCTGCATATTTAGGCTGAGTTCTTCTCTCAAACAGAAAACACGCTGTGATGACCTTGTCATAATACAAGAAGTGCTCCACAGTTTTTAAACTCCATGTGCCTTCACTAGAAGCATTTGGATCATTTCAACCCTGGAACTGCCAATCTATACCGAACTAAAGGTAAAAGGTAGTTGTTAACATGAAAACTATCACTACATGACATGACAAGGTGGAATTTTGAGCATTTTGAGCTTTGGAGATAGAGAAACTGATACACTCAAACATGTGTTAATGAAACACAACACAACTCCAGGTATGGACTTTGTGTAAAAGGGAAAATCATGTCATGGACTGGGACAGGGCTAAAAAAGTGGAAACAGAGGAACAAAATACAAAAGCTGAATACGAGAGGGTATCAGGAATCGTGGCGCACTGACCATCAACAGAAACGAGGGGGCGTTTACCTTGGCTTACACATGGGACTCACTTATCTAGAGAGTACCATTCGACTTTAGGCATGGTCAGTCTGATACATCTGCCAGATCCGTCAAACTGACCATGCCAGGAAATAACAGCTGATAAAAGACACATCACACACCAGCTGACAACTCTGATGAAGGCGAAAGAACTACCGCCAAAACATTTCAGTTAAATAAGCTATTTAGCTTTTTACAATTTGAAAACACAAAGTTTCCTGTTCAGTCCTGATTTAGTTCTGGTTTAGTCCTGGTTAAGTCCTAAGGTGATACTACTGTTTTGTTTTCATTGCTCTGCTTTTGGGGTAACTGGCTGGTCATCCCAGTCACAAGTCAGCACTTGTTAAACTGAAAACAAATCTTGGTAATAGGTATGGTGGTTACAGCTGCTGCCAAAGGAAAGTCTTTTACAAAAACATTAGATTAAATGAGGTCCTAAATTGGCCCTTTGTAACATTATTAACCACAAATCAAGGTTGATTTGGACAAACTGTTCAAAAGAGCAAATCATTAGGATCAGACGTGAGAGAGGAACATAAGGTAAGAGTGAAAGTGTGGGCAGGAGGAGACTTGATTAGAGAAATATGTTAACACAAGCAGAGCTGTGAGCAAGCTATGGAGACACAATTACAGACCCGCTATACAATTGAATAGAACTGTACACTGAAAGAGGTATGTGTGTGTTTTCCGTCAAGATAGGTTTTAATAGTTTTAGTCATTTTATTCACATGTTTGAGTAATCCTGCATTGTGAGCAAAATGGTCTGTTCCACCTTGTGAAAGTAGCAGTAGTAGTTAGAAGTAGTAGTAGTTTTCAAGTTAACAACTACCTTTTACCTTTACTTCAGTTGAGATTGGGAGTTTCAGGGCTGAAATGATCGAAATGATTCAAGTGAGGGTGTATAGAGTGGAGTTGATGTGGAAACATTATAACATAGATCAGAAAATAGCATAATACGAGCCCTATAAAGGGATAGTGCGTTTTTGTTTTTGTTTTTTATGTTAATCTGTATGGGTTCCCCTCTAATAGTGTCGTGCATTAACACTGGCTTACTGCTCACCGCGTCATCTGACCCGGGTTCTGCGCCGGTTCTGGAGCTCGGGAACGTAGGTCCCGTAAGTTCGTGGGGACATTTAATAAAGCTTGTTTTCCTTCTCAAAACAACATTTGTCCAAAAAGTGATATATTTCCGTCACAAACTAAAAATCCGCTAAAAATTCAGCAGCGTAATTCGGATTCTCATATTTTCTCACGATTCGTATCACTGCGTGCAGATTAGCTGTATTAGCCTGTTAACTTTAAGCAGATGTTTACGGCGGATGCGGTACGGCGACATCCGCCGTAAGCGGATGTTTACAAGTTAACAGGCTAATAGATAGCAGATAGAATAGCAGTGATACGAATCGAGAGAAAATATGAGAATGCGAATTAGGCTGCTGAAATTTAGTGGACAACTGTCTGTGACGCAAATATATCACTTTTTGGACAAATGTTGTTTTGAGAAGAAAAACAAGCTTTATTAAATGTCCCCACGAACTTCCCGAGCTCCAGAACCGGCGCAGAACCCGGGTCAGATGACGTGGTGAGCGGTAAGCCAGTGTTAATGCACGACACTATTAGAGGGGAAACCATACAGATTAATATTAAAAAAAACTGCACTATCTTTTTAAGGTATTTCTGATTTCTGTGTGTAGTTTCGTACAGAAATCAATTTAGTACTGTCAAGATTGTTTTGGGTGAGGTCGTTCAGGGATTAAGAAAGGTATGAGAGAGAAAGAGAGGGCCAGACTGAGAAATAGCAAAGAAGAGCGCTCTATTGATCCAAGTCTCATTAGAAACCTCTGCTCCATCTGCCATCCACAACACCTCACAACACAAACATGCACACAATGTTTTTGGATAGCTTAAAGGTCAAAAGTTATTCCGCACTTACCTCATGAATTCCGAGCATCCTAATTATTCACCTTGATGAGTTTATACGCACTATCACAACTCGGTTTTGCCATGAAAAGCATGTAAAGCATTTTTAATTAACTAGAAATAAATACTGTTGTAATTTGTAATACAGTGAGTTCTTGGGTCTAGTCAGTAGTAAAAAATCAGGTTAAACATTGCATTTACCTTTTGGATATTTCAAGGCAATAGGAAAAAATGGCTCTTGCCCCCCATCTGGGACATCATCACTATCTAGAATCTGAAAACCACCCATGTTACTCAAGTGCATGGGAAAAATTGGGTACAGGCTCTTTCACTTTATCTCCAAGGGGTATGGAATGAGGAAAAACAAGCAGCTAAAATGCCAAATATAAACTGAAGGTTGTTTGTTGCGGGTGGCAGTAAATCAGAAAATATATTTGCCAACTAACGCAAAGGTTGGCAGCTTGATTCCTGCTCTGAAAATGTGTGTCCTTGGGCAAGTCGAATGGCTTCATATACTTTAAAGCATATGAGTTTAAAGTTTAATTATTTTAGTTACATTTAGTATCTCAGCTCACAATATTAATTATTTTAAAGAGTCTATATTATGTTATTTTCTGATCTATATGTTGTTATAATGTCGTTTCCTCACCACCAACATACCTGGAGTTGTGTTTCATTCATGGAGTTCTTTTCTCAAACAGAAAACACTGTTCCACCTTATGATGCCATGTGGTAATACAGGAAGTGCTCCACTGTGTTTGTAAACGTCATATACCTTCACTAGAATCATTTAGATGCTTTCAGCCCTGGAATTGCACAAAAAATAAAATGTACTGCAAAAAACTAAAATGTAGCTGCTAACATGAACAAAATACCCCTATATGACATCACAAGGTGGAAGAGTGCATATTGAGCTTTGGAGATGTAGACAGAATAATAATAAAGGATTACTCAAACATGTGTGAATGAAACAAAATGTAGGAGGTAACTACATTTTAACATGGCTTAAAGGGTCAATTTTGATCATAATATAGGACCTTTACGTTTATCTGTATTGTGGGATAGCATATTAGACAGTAATTTGCAGAATACCATAACTCATTTGTTCAACATTTATATAATTCTACTTGACCCTGGGCAACCATAGCCATACCACTTTGAGAATGCCTGATCTTGTTGATCTTGGAAGCTATGCTGGTTAGTAGTGGGCTGGGAGACCACTTGGAACATAGATGGGCTGCATAATTTCCTCAACAAACAACAAAATATTCTGTTTTATTCTGCATGAAAACTGCTAACCCTGTAGTTTTGATCTGTACAAACATCTTCTGAAAAGTGATTTAGGCATCAATTTTTATTGATTTGTCTTTTTTTTTTTTCCCATGATGAGCACAATACCACCAGGCCAAGTTACAGGTCAGATCTGTGGAGAGGTGAGCCCACACACTGTAGGAATGCAAGTTTTTCCAATGTATTTTTGAGCATTAAAACCAGTGTTGCCATAGTTACTTTGAAAAAGTAATCTGACTACTGACTACCGACTACTTCTTTAAAAAATAGTAACTTAGTTAAGTTACTGACTACTTGCTTTTAAAAGTAACTAAGTTAGATTACTTTTAGTTACTTTCAGCAGAGGCTTGTTATATTATATTATTATATTATATTATATATTATAATATTATATTACATTTTATTATATTATTATATTATCTTATTATTATATTGCTTGTCCAGGTTTTGTGAGGCAGCTCAGTATCGTTACTGTAGGGATCTTAGATACAATGGCACGAAACGATGGTGAGTCAACATTGTTCACAGGCAGCATTTCATCAACCACATAATGCCCAACCATCCTATTCAACTCCGCCCCACTTACTGGTTTTACACCGAAATCCAGCTTCCTTTGCTTACTAGGTCTGGGACCTCCTTCACCTGTGACTTTCGCATCGGGCCGGTCTTGCTCTGTTAGCTTCGTTGTGCTGTGCAGTTTATCCAGATGTTTTTTCAGATTTGACGTTGTGTTTTTGAAGGTAGACAGCACTCTGTCACCAGCACAGAGTGTACAACGGACCTTAATGTTGTCATCCTTAGCCGAAATAAAATCAAAATAATGCCTGTATTTCCAGCTGGAAAAGGCGAACCTCTCTCCTTCCATATTGTTTACATCGACTTTGGCGCCGCGGAGCCGAGATGACGTAACCTCGTAAGAAACACGTAGCCAAAAAATAAGAAATGCAGAAATAGTAACGCACGGTGTATTAGATAAGTAACTGTAATCTGACTACTGGTTTTGAAATAGTAGTTGCGTTACACTACTCGTTACTGAAAAAAGTAGTCCGACTACAGTAACGCGTACACCTGCAATTGAATACATACAACATAGATGAGTTCAATACCATACTGTGACACCTTTCAGACAAAGCAATAATATGTCCATGGAAACAAGCTTGTGGAGGACCCCCTACTAGAAAAGTTACACAGTACACATTTAAATATCCAGCCATGTTTTTATAATGTCTTCCTATGATGTATTTCTAGTGTTAAACAAAGGCATCAGTGTATTTGAACAGTGCATGTTTAATGAAGAGAATGTAATTTTAAAGACAAGCGGAAACTGTCAAATATTCAGTGTGATTTTCAGTGGGAGGATACAGAACCAGTTTGGGCCTGTGTTTGCGAGTTTGACTCTGATCTATAATAGCACTCCAAACACGATTTAGATACTAAGGAATATACTCAATATTCAATACCGATTCTGATACCACGATAATTTAAAAAATACTCTTTCTTTAGACAATAGAATGTGATTTTCAACATTAAATTCAACAAATTGAACTTCTCCTTTGAACATTAAATAATAGCACTTTCTTTTATTTTACTATGTGCTGTTATATCTGTGTAATCCCTCAGTCGTCCAGGTAGATTCCACTTGGTCCATGGGCGTAAACTAGTCTATGTGCTCTTACACTTGTTCCACAGCGGAAGATCATTTTAAAGCTATTCAGGAAAGGTTAATTTCTGTCCTATCAATACGACTGTTCTAAATATAGATACTAGCTCTAGTTTTGATTTGCCTGGAAGAATCCATGACTCATCGCTGTACCAGCGAGTGAGTCTGGTAACGTTTGATCCACAGAATGCGCTGCGGTTGCGCGTAGACAGACAGCTAAGTGAACCAATCAGAGATTGCGCCATCTTGATTCAAAACTGAGGCGGAACTTCCGCTGCCTAAGAGTGACTTTGCGGGCAAAGGCGGGTGCACTGACGTCACCATCTTTGAACGAATCAGAATCGCGGAGTCGGTTTGGAACCGGAGGAGCGAGGGTGGATGGAGAGTGTCCAAATGGTATCGCGGTGTATAGGAAATACAGAGAGATATCATTTGGCTGGCCAGGTAAAGTTTTGATACTAGTTTTAGTATCAATTAGTGTCATGTTTTTGATATTTTTGACAACCCTCGTACAAACTGTGGTATTGTGACAGCTACTGAAGGGAGTGTGACGTCACCCATAACGTTTGGCTACAGTCAAATGAAGCTCGGGAGGCTAGTGGTGAATTTGGGGACGAGTTCCCTTTTAGGAATAGGACTTTATTTATGGACAAACACAGAAATAAAAACACCAGGATTGTGTAGAGCGGGTGAATATGAACATTTTAAGGCCAAAATGATGAGGCTCACAGCAGCAGTTACAGACAGGGGCAACAATTTTTCAGTGTAAAGTCAGCTGGAAACTGAGTAGAAAGAGCCAGAAGAGCGCCCATGTTCACTTCCTATATGGAACGTGGTGGCTAGTGGTTAGCTATGTTCATTTATATACACTATATTGCCAAAAGTATTCGCTCACCCATGCAAATAATGGAAATCAGGTGTTCCAGTCAGATGTTCTAGTCACTTTCATGGCCACAGTGTACAAATTCCAGAATTCCAGAGTGGTACTGTGATAGGATGCCACCTGTGCAACAAATCAAATCGTGAAATTTCCTCGCTCATAAATATTCCACAGTCAACTGTCTGTGGTATTATAACAAAGTGGAAGCGATTGGGAACGACAGCAACTCAGCTACAAAGTGGTCGGCCACGTAAACTAACGGGGCGGGGTCAGCGGATACTGAGGCGCATAGTGCGCAGAGGTCACCAACTTTCTGCAGAGTCAATCGCTACAGACCTCCAAACTTCATGTGGCCTTCACATTAGCTCAAGAACAGTGTGTAGAGAGATTCATGGAATGGGTTTCCATGGCCGAGCAGCTGCATCCAAGCCAAACATCACCAAGTGCAAGGCAAAGTGCCAGATGCAGTAGTGTAAAGCACGCCGCCACTAGACTCTAGAGCAGCGGAGACGCATTCTCTGGGGTGATGAATCTCGCTTCTCCATCTGGCATTCTGATGGATGAGTCTGGGTTTGGTGGATGCCAGGAGAACGGTACTTGTCTGACTGCATTTTGCCAAGTGTAAAGTTTGGTGGAGGGGGGATTATGGTGTGGGCTTGTTTTTCAGGAACTGGGCTTGGGCCTTTAGTTCCAGTGAAAGAAACTCTGAATGCTTCAGCATCACAAGAGATTTTGGACAATTCCATGCTCCCAACTTTGTGGGAACAGTTTGGAGATGGCCTCTTCCTCTTCAAAATAATTGTGCATCAGTGCACAAAGCAAGGTCCATAAAGACATGGATGAGAGAGTTTGGTGTGGATGAACTTGATTGGCCTGCACAGAGTCCTGACCTCAACCCAAAAGAACACCTTTGGGATGAATTAGAGCGAAGACTGAGAGCCAGGCCTTCTAGTCCTACATCATTGTGTGACCTCACAAATGCACTTCTGGAAGAGTGGTCAAAAATTCCCATAAACACACTCCTAAACCTTGTGGACAGCCTTCCCAGAACAGTTGAAACTGTTACAGCTACAAAGGGTGGACTGACGCCATATTAAACCCTACGGATTAAGAATGGGCTGCCACTTAAAGGTACACTGTGTAAGATTTTTACCCGTTAATTACCGAAATTGAAGATACCCATTCAAAAATACAGTGTTTTACAAGCCTTTTCACTTCCATCATGAAATCAATGTATTCTGTTGGACTTAGATATAGTCGATTTCACCTGCATAAAAGGGGGATCTTCCCCATGTAGGGGCAGCCATTTTAATTACGAGAGCTGCAGAAGGACATACTGTATTTTAGGCTCCGTCATTTTCTTTATAGCTGTCGGCACTGGCCCGTGGTTTTCACACAACGAGATAGTACGCGTTTGGATAAACAACGACAAGTATGTTGCCGGATCACACTTACTCCGCACATACATCGCAGGAGCAAGCACCTTCATCTAAGAGGAAAAGAAGAAGGACATAGTACTTAGTACGCGGGCCCGCACCCCGGGTTCCGCCTTTGTCCCCCCAAGTGCAGACCGATCTCCGCCCTCCGCGGTCCGGTTCCCGATTCCCCCCACCCGCGCACAGCACCGGGTGCGCTTCACGCATGGTACGCGGTTCGAGCACGGCTGCCGGTGAACCCACCTGCGGGTACGCCGAGCTGTCCTCGTTACGTCGCGCCCGGGTGACCCTCGAAGTCTGCCGTAGCTAGAACTGGAATTGCAATACCCACCATCCACCAATGCGCCACCATCCTACACAGTGTACCTTTAAGTTCATATGCGAGTCAAGGCAGATGAGCAAATACTTTTGGCAATATGGTGTATACAGTCTATGGTAGCTAATGATGATCTAAATAAAAGCAAACAACATTTTTAAGTCACATGATCAACTCCAAACAGAAAGTAATTGTCATAAATGGCTTTGCCTCCTCAGTACTGCCTTATCAGCTGTGGACCATTTCTTTGTGCAGAGATAATGGTTAATGGTTTTGTCAATATAGCAGCACATCACATTAAACAGCTTGGGGAAGTTTGGGAAAATAATGGGCCTCGAAGACGACATTCCACGTAAAGACACATACTCACACTGACACAACATTTCCAGGGACCTGAATATCACCACAGCAACAACAACAAATTACAACACAGTCAAAAGCCAACGATAAATCTGTGTTTCCAAGTGTTTTCACTCGGTTATCGGTTGGGTGAGAGATACACTGCAGTCTATGGGCCCTTTTCAAAAGAGCCAATGCAAGTGAGCTTTAGATCCCAAGCCTGGATATGGAGAGAGCTGAGTCAGGAAGGGCATCTGAGGTAAAATTACTCTGATGTTTTTTAAAATTGATTCAGTTATTTCAAAGGCATCAATATATTCTCAAGTGTAACTACGTTTTTAGGTTGGGACTTGGCCTGGAATATTCCATATTACATTAGGACAGGAAACTTCTATCTTGCATTCATTTGAGTGTTTGTATATTTGCTCCCCCCCATTTATTTATTTACAAAAATGCATTGTCTTTTGTGTGCAAGGTTGTATTCGCAGATCTGACCACTAACTTGCCCTGGAGGCACAATAACAATTACAATTTATTTGCAAATATTTTTTTCAAGTTGTTGTAATTCATGATTCCTCCAGGAGTGGTCCATACTAGAAAAGAGTTTCAGAGGACAAATCGAGATGTTTCAAACACCTTCTGGAAGTTACCAATCTGAAGGTACTGAACAGAGGAACAAGAATTTAAATGGTCTGAATTAGATTAAGTGCCCTAAGAGTCATGTGATAGCCTGATGCTCCTCTGTGTTTGTTCACCTGTAGGCCACAGCAAGTACAAAAAATACTTTCTACACGTTACTGTGCGAAGGGACTGTTTGAACAGAAGGTCAGAAATACCACATGTCATGTGTCTCTGTCACAGCAAAAACAAAATCCCATTATATTTGGATCAGAGTTTGAGAAGTAGTGAGGATTACTGCATAGGCACCTATGATGTAGTGTATAACTTGTGTTACCTGTGATATCAGTCCCTCTGTCTTCATCCGAGTCTTCTTCTTTCACATCCGTCCTGGGCTCCTCCTTCACCTCTGGGATAAAGAAGTCGGTTTGTCGGGACAGTGGCACCATATACTGGATGGAGTCTGAATTGCAGATCTCTATGTATGGGAATGCACTCAGCTTCCTCTCCTGTAACACAACACATGGACAAGAACAGTGAGTCAAATATAAAACCACATGACCAGTTAAACTATTAGCCTTGGTACTTTATGTATCAGGTAACACTACACTTTCATAAAATCATAGGCTTAGCAGTTAGGGTTTAGTAATTAATGAAGTAGTTTCTAAGCCTGAATCATTCTTAAAGGGACAGTGTGTAAGATTTTTGCCCGTTAATTACTGAAATTGAAGATACCCATTCAAAAATACATTGTTTTCCAAGCCTTTTCACTTCCATCATGAAATCAAAGTATTCTTTTGGACTTAGATATAGTCACATAAAAGGGGGATCTTCCCCATGCAGAGGCAGCCATTTTGAATACGAGAGCCGCAGAAGGACATTTGGGCTCCGCTTTCGGCAAGGCTCGTGGTTTTGGGTAAACAACACAAGCATGCTGCCGGATCACACGTCGTAATGGATCTAACACGTGTTTTGGACTAAATTGTTTTACTGGATTTTATTCGCTGGATCCTTACGGACAAATTGAGAGCAAGTTTATGGTGAAATACAGAGTTTGACCTGTGCAAAGCATTCTAAGGTAAGCTAACCTCGTTTTGTGCTTTTCCGTATAAAAGCCCCATGTGCTCGGGGAGTGTTTGTTGTGCAGGGCAATGAATTGCATAGTCAAAAAGAAGAGACTGTAAGGTTTCATTTGATGTGTAGAGTGTCATGGTACATGATCGGGAATGTGTGTTTTCATGAGAAAAAAAAAAAAAAAAACAGGGCCGCGTTTTATTTATACAGTAGCGCCCGGGTGACCCTCGAGGTCTGCCGTAGCTAAAACAGAAAGTGCAATAGCACCATCCACCTATGCGCCACGAATCCTACACACTGGGGCTTTAATGAACTATTTGTTAATTGTGAATGAATTCTTTATGCACACTTTAATAAGGCTAATTAGATGTAGCTATTATAAAGTGTAACAGGCTCCGGCTACTACATAAAGAATAAGAATAAACTGTAGTAGCCTGAGAGTTGAAGAGCAGAGGCATGATGTTGGAGTTCTAACATAGAAGTGCATTGACCATTAGTGCGGGACCCAGCACCTCTCAAGACAGCGTGATAGTGTTGCTGTTGTAGGGGGTATTATACCTCTGACGGGGTAGGCGAAGATAAGGACTGAGCTGACAGTAACTGAGTAAGTGACTCACTCAGGCATTAACAACTAACAGCAACTATCTATTGAACAACCAAAGACGAGTAAGTTCTAGCAAAAAAAAATCATTAATAAGGTGCAATGACATACAGGAGAGAGAATTCTCTTTTGAGTGCTGAAATGGTCAGAAAAAGTCTTTCTAATATTCTGTCTAAGTCTAAACTTAGATTTACACAAATACACAATGATACGAAGCAATAGGAAGTCAATTCACAACCTGACTGTCAGTATTTTAAAGGTCCCATGGCATGAAATTTTAACTTTCTGAGGTTTTTGAACGTTAATGTGAGCTCCCCTACCCTGTTTAGGCCCCCCCCCCCCCATGGTTAAAAGTTGCGAAATGCCCAAACTGAGCATTTGCAATCCTTTTCTGCGTTACAAAATATCGGAGCTCAAACGGCCGATTTTGAACAAGGCACCTTATTGACGTCAGATCGAAAAAAGAAATGCAAATGCAGTTCCACCCCCGTCTGTCTGAACTCAGCGTCTCTGTAAATCACGCCCAGAGAGTTTGGACTGCGAATGCACTAGGCAATGCGAAATGCGTTTTTTTATTTGCCTGGAGGCACGTCCGAGTGTTTCTAGGCTCGGAAGTCCTTTATCTGAGCCTCTGGACCTTTGAACAGCAGTGGTTTAATTTTATTTTATGTGGAAATGTGTTTATTTTTCAATGGAACGCTTCAAATCTCTCCCCCCGTGCAAAAACAAGGAAATGGATCAGCTGAGGGCTCAGAGCCGAGAGTGGAGAGTTTGGCCACGCCCCCACCCTCTACTATAGGCCAGCTCTTTTCTCCTCATTTGCATTCAAGCAACAACGCCCATTATGGAGTGTTCAGACAGAGAAAAATTACTCTTTCTCATCTTATCTCTGTTTCTCATGCACTGAGTGTTGATTTTGAAGAAGGATTCATTTACAGTATTAGGGAACCATTAACTCATTCAGTGCCGGAGACGTCTATTGACGTCCCCTCGAATCCAACCGTTGAGTGCCGTGACGTCTATAGACGTCAATTGCTTTTTTCAGCGGGGGTTGCTAGGTTACGGCCTGGAGCAACTTTTGAGGTGTAATTCACATCTCTCAACCTGTAGATGGCGATGTTGTATCATTATTAGCCGATCAGAGCCGGGGAAGAAAGGAGGAGTGCAGCGTGTGTATGGTGTATTGGCCAGAGTAGTAAGATGGCGAGGCCAGAGAACCCGGAAAAGCAGACAACTGTTGATCAGCGCCTATGGAGCGATCAGATTGCTCTTGGGACCCAGGATCCTGGATCAGAGGATCGCAGAGACAAGCCGGATCAAGCAGCGAGGTCTGAGCAGAGATCTGCTGTGCCCGAGGAGGGGCGTGTCATATGTGCGCTGCGCGGATCAGGGAGTCTCCTCAGAACTACGACAGCTCCAGAGAAGAAGTTTACTGACTTGGAGCAGTGAGCAGTGTATGGTAATTGTAATGAATGAAGTTGTGTGTGTGTGTGTGTGTGTGTGTGTGTGTGTGTGTGTGTGTGTGTGCGTGCGTGCGTGTGTGCGTGTGTGCGTGCGTGCGTGCGCGCGTGTGCGCGTGTGCGCGTGTGCGTGCGCGTGTGTAGCTGTGTGTGTGTAAAGGTTTATGCATGGGCTTGTGTGTATGTACATATATATATATGTGTGTGTGTGTGTGTGTGTGTGTGTGTGTGTGTGTGTGTTAGTTTTTATTATGGGTCTGTACTCTGGGCCTCAGACAAATCCTCAACAAAGTTCTATTTTATAGGAAAAGATATTATATCCTGTAAACATCTCTTGGCACTATTGATTTGAACGAATTTTCAATTCACAGAGCCTTATATTCTTATATTTGTAAATAAAAAATTTACTTTGTCATCAAAAATCTCTTTCTCTGTTATTTTAGATGTTTGAGGTGTCACTAAATCGATAAATATTGATGTCAAAGTCACTGATCTGCTCGAAATCCTTCTCTGAACTAAACGCTCGTTTTCTCCATTTCTTGCTCAAAAACCAGTGTTTTTGCTGAAACTTCCCTATGTTCTACTATCAGTTATTTGAGAACCGAAAAGGTTAGAAACATAATTTTTTTTCCAGGTGAAAGAAGAGAGTCGACACTTTATTTTGATGTGTCCCATGTTTATATAGTCAAAGAACTCAGTATTCTGTGGGTCTTGGAAAATCAGTGAAATTCTACTGAAACCTGTGGCAGTCTGAGGGATACAATTCTGAAAACAGGCCGGCAGTGAATGAGTTAAGGAGCCATATAAAAGCATCAAGAAGTACCATGTCATGGGATCTTTAAAGGACCCATATTACACTATTTCTGATCTATGCGTTTTGTTTCATTCACAAATGTCTGACACACAAATGCATAATTAGGCCTCTCTAACAGAAAACACCTTGTGATGTCATGTGGTAAAACAGGAAGTGCTCCACTCCATACACCTTCGCTAGAATCATTTGGATAATTTCTGACCTGGAACAGCAAATCTCTACTGAACTAAAGGTAAAAAAAAAAATAGCTTCACTACTGCTTCATGACATCACAAGGTGGAACAAAACATGTTGAACTTTGGAGATGTAGAATACAGGATTACTCAAACATGTGTGTGTGAATGAAACAAAACACAACCCCTGGTATGTATGTAACAACATTTTAAAATGGCTTAAAGCTCGCTCAATTCTGTGTAATATAGGACCTTTAATAAAAATCTGCAGATGGCACAAGGACACACAAAGGAGAGAATTCTATTTTGAATGGTCAGACCAAGAATGCCTGGTGAAATGTATAGACTTTTAAAACATAAAGAAGCATTTCCAGTAAGGAGTCAATTCACAACCTGCCTAAAACAAAACAAAACAGCTTTGACTTACTTTCCCTACATTTATTTCTGCATTTCTATCCGCCCTCCCTCATGTTTCCATCTCCAGCTTCAACAATGACAAATGACACTTTTAACAGCGCACTAGGTAAAGCCCATCTTTATTTGAATTTCCTTGCTCACAGCGGTGGACACCTCCTTCGCTTTCTCACGATCTAATAAGTGAAATATCCAGGATTGCGTGTTGCCATGGCACAGCTATAAAAAAAAGTCTATTGTATTGTAAAACATATTTCGCTGTTTCCATTCTCCTCTCTATTGCTTGTTAGGGTGAAGGAGGCTGTGATTGATTGGTTTTAATCTATCTTAGGACCAAATAAGCAGGTTTTGAATGACCCAAAGTGTATGGCAAAGAGTGGGGGTAGAGCTAAAGGGGCTTCTCAATGCAAATGAACCAGAGATCTCCTTGAACCTGGAGCGATAATGAGGTAGCAGGGAGACAAAGACAAATCCGAATACAGGGGAGCAAACTCGGGGGAATAGAGGGAGGAGAGGAGAGAGAGAAGGGAGAGAGGTAGAGAGATAGAAGGGAGACAGAGATAGAGAGCAAGAGAGAAAGAAGAGAAAGAAGGAGATGTGGTCCCAGATGAGAGCTGAAGTGACAGGCAGGTTTGGGCTGGTGTAACAGGAACTTACTTAATCATGGAGTGAATCGCATAAGAAACTACTTATGTGATGATATGCTGCAGTAAAACAGATTAGGTGGCAGATATATAAGCATATATAGACATTTAGAGCTATGCAAAATCTTAGAAAATTATATAAAAAAATAGATTAAAAAGCTACACACTTGCTAATAGAAAATAAGAATAAAACATACTTGCAGTATAATCTTTCAAATAAGGGTATGTAGCTCAGACAAAGCCCACCAAGGTTCCAGAAGTAAATACCTCATTCATTTTCCCCATACACTTCATTATTCAAATATGAAGAGTTTAACAACCCAACAGAGACTTGCTTTATGTAAACTAATGTCCATAATGCAGTTGTTTCAAAAAAAGGTTTAATTAACTCAAAAAAGATTTGAAAATAAAATTAGAGGTCTTGTGGACATTAGTTACCACAAGCTCTCTTTAATACACAGTTCATTTGAATATATATTAAAGAGTTAATGGGAAATTTATTTCCAATTGTCTTGCCCATGGACACAACAAAAGTATGCACTTATTCAAAGAGGGTATTGCATCTCTAACCTCCATCTTAAGAGTGGACATTATACTTTTTTTATTATGACACCTCCTTTGATCCTTTGAAACCGTGTTTACAAAACCCTTCGGTCTTATTAGTATGTGCTGCCTTTGGGTATGTCCTATAGAGAGTCTCATATGAAATTTTAATAGTAACTCTACGTCTTAGTACGACTGTTGCTCTTTGAAGTGTTGAATGTGAAGAATGGAGGTGAATACAGACATGATATAATATTATTTATCCACAGAACAGGCTCTTTCCTCAGTCAACTCAAACTAATCTGGTGTAGAAAACTAAATGCTACAGCAATGAGTCAGCATGCATTTAATACTTTATATAAACGTGTTGATTTATTATTGTGTTAGGAACACTGAAGTCTTCCATGTTTTTCAGTCCTCTCTGTGATCTTTTTTTCTTCTTTTCTTCGTAAACTGCCATGTATGTTATTCCTGCTGCCATTGGCATTTTAAATCAGACACTCTAATCTGTACTGCACCTACTAATTATTACTAATATTAATCATTATTAATATGTCTACTGTTGTGTTTATTGTATGTGTGTATGTGCAGTGTACTGCTGCTGTAAACAAATTGCCCCTCTGTGATAATAAAGTCTCCTTCAACCTTGAGGAAACCAGGTTCCAGATTACACAACTATAGAGGGATTCAGACCCTTGCTGGTCTACAGCGTATGTGTCAGTGTCCTGTAGGATTTCATGCTCTCTGGGGGGTGGGGCTAGGTGTGTCTATGTATGATTTTTTTTTTTTTTGTATGAAAAGCGCTTTATAAATATTGTTTGATTGATTAATTGATTAATGGATCAGGTATGAATGGATGGTTTGACCACTGAAGTTTGGGCCATTTCTTCTTGTCATCCACCTACTTAGTATCTGTATTTAAAGGTCCCATGGCATGAAATTTTCACTTTCTGAGGTTTTTGAACGTTAATGTGAGCTCCCCTACCCTGTTTAGCCCCCCCCCCCATGGTTAAAAGTTGCGAAATGTCTAAACTGAGCATTTGCGATCCTTTTCTGCATTACAAAAAATCTGAGCTCAAACGGGCGATTATGAACAAGGCACCTTATTGATGTCAGATCGAAAAAAGAAATGCAAATGCAGTTCCACCCCCGTCTGTCTGTACTCAGCGTCTCTGTAAATCACGCCCAGAGAGTTTGGACTGCGAATGCGCTAGGCAATGTGAAATGCGTTTTTTTATTTGCCTGGAGGCACGTCCGAGTGTTTCTAGGCTCGGAAGTCCTTTATCTGAGCCTCTGGACCTTTGAACAGCAGTGGTTTGATTTTATTTTATGTGGGAATGTGTTTATTTTTCAATGGAATGCTTCAAATCTCTCCCCCCCGTGCAAAAACACGGAAATGGATCAGCTGAGAGCTAAGAGCCGAGAGCGGAGAGTTTGGCCACGCCCCCACCCTCTACTATAGAACAGCTCTTTTCTCCTCATTTGCATTCAAGCAACAACGCCCATTATGGCCTGTTCAGAGAGAGAAAAATTACTCTTTCTCATCTTATCTCTGTTTCTCATGCACTGAGTGTTGATTTTGAAGAAGGATTCATTTACAGTATTAGGGAACCATTAAGGAGCCATATAAAAGCATCAAGAAGTACCATGTCATGGGATCTTTAATGCATATAAGTATACTTATCTCATTCACTAATGATAAAATAAATTATGCTGGTTTAGTACACTGACAACATCGCTAGCTAGATATTTGATAATAATACTGAATCGTTCGATACTGGTGACATGATTCAATACACATGTTTGATCAATAAGCACCATGCGCGCTGTGTTGTCATTTATTTTGGTCCAAAAGAGAAACAGTTATCGCTGTGTCCCCCTCGGATGCAAAACCGCTACATAGGGGCTTACAGCTGACATATTCTAATGGAGGTGCATTTTATCTTTCAGTCATTTTTTATTTTAATGACAAAAATATGATACTTTAAATACGCTTTTGGCTTTACCTTGGCTTTAATCAAATGTGCTCATATGCACCCGTGACATGACTCACGATATACACAATCTATTTCTCAGACTCTATCTCATAAGATTTACTCAGAAAACGGTCTGTGGAGACATTTCTATGTAATATAACATAAGTTTGAGTGTTCAGAAAGAAGCTGGGAGCGCACAGTGTGTGTGGGAGGAGCTACTGTCTGTCTCTGCTGCTACTGGAGACGAGGGACAGCAGCACCGACACAGGAGCCTCTGTGAATGCAGTAAGAGGAGAGACAGACTCAAGAGGAAAAGAAAAGACATCATATCATCATTAAGAAAGGAATAGTTTGATAGTCTAACTCCCCTAGCACCAAGAGTAGGCTCCACAGATACTAATCAACAACAAATAAAAAAATAACAAGAACATCAACAGTTTGTTTAATTAAATTAAAGTTTGCAGCATAAAAATTTCAATGTCTTTTGGGATCAATAAATTATCTCACTTTCTCTCTCTCTGTCTCTCTCTCTCCAGTTTACTCCAAAACAGGAATATATAAAGAGCCGCTAAACATCTGTGCTGGAGTTAACTTCACCCACAGTTCAAAACTTGAAAAATCCAATAAAGTGGACGGTACTCGGCGGGTAGGGGTGATGGTGTGGGGCGGGGCGGAGCTTGACCTACAGTATGAGTGACAGCTGGGTGACATTGCCGGTCAGTGAGAGGTAGCAATAGCATTCTGCCAATGGCAAGTGACAGTGATGCGAGTTTCGCCATGGAGAGCAGCGAGGTATAGATGGGGCCAAGAGGGGCTTCTCACGTACCGCCCATAGACCATGAGATGACCTGAGTGGCTGTGGTTGTCACATAATAACCTCAGAACTGCATTTGACTCACTGGCATTTCCCACAAGGAAATTCAAATGTAGTGGCCCCAGTTGATCCTAAAGAGGAGGGTCCGATTTTTTATAAATATGCACTAAAATGCCAAAATAAGGCCAGGGATAGGTATACACTTCTATTTTAGACCCATTTACACAGTTAATCAGTAAAAAAAATGGTTTTGGTGTTTAG